>WAAF01020303.1:41812-152635 GCA_013400475.1 Tricholaema leucomelas
AAAGGAAAGGAGGGGAAAGGAGGGGAAAGGAAAGGGGAAAGGGGAAAGGGGAAAGGGGAAAGGGGAAAGGGGAAAGGGGAAAGGGGAAAAGGGAAAGGGGAAAGGAAAGGAAAAGAGAAAATGGTACATTTTTTATTAGCTCCCAAGGAATTGACTCTTCTACTTCTTGCCTGGCAATAAAAGTTGATTTGTTCCCTATCTGCCTGGGTGCTGGCTATTACTTAAATCTAATGGCTCTCCTTAAAAGACATTAAGGTTGTCTCCTGTGAGCAAACAGGCTGGGGCCAGGGGAATTGCAGCCTGATTGCTGTGTTACAAATGTGGTCACACCTCTGCTATTGCACTTCACCCGGGTAAACAGTGCCAGCACACGGACCTGCTGCTCTCCACTTATTTATACCCACTTGATGAAGGTTATTTCCCACCACCACCACCTAGCTGCACTGCTTTTGCATCTGCTGGGCCTTATTTACTGCCAAGGGACAGCACCTGGGTAAGTGCAGAGTCCTCTGCCTGGGGAGGAAGAATAAACTGCAGCAGTAGAGGTTGGGAGGTGACTGCTGGAGAGCAGCCCTGTGGAGAGGGACCTGGGAGTGCTGGGGGAGAACATCCATGGCACAGCAATGTGCCCTGGGGGCCAAGAGGGCCAACGGGATCCTGGGGGGCATTAAGCAGAGTGTGTCCAGCAGATCAAGGGAGGTTCTCCTCCCCCTCTACTCTGCCCTGCTGAGACCTCATCTTGAGAATTGCATTCAGTTCTGGGCTCCCCAGTTGAAGAAGGACAGGGAACTGCTGGAGAGAGTCCCAGGGAGGGCTATGAGGGTGATGAGGGGACAGGAGCACTGCCTGAGGAGGAGAGGCTGAGGGACCTGGAGCTGCTTAGTCTGGAGAAGAGAAGACTGAGAGGAGATTGAATCAATGTCTAAATTATCTGAGGGCTGGGGGTCAGTAGGAGGAGGGAGAGGCTCTGCTCACTGCTCCTTGGGACAGGACAAGCAGCAGTGGATGGAAGCTGCAGCACAGGAGGTTCCAGCTCAGCACAAGGGGGAACTTCTTGCCTGGAAGGGTCCCAGAGCACTGGCACAGGCTGCCTAGAGAGGTTGTGAAGTCTCCTTCTGTGGAGCCTTTCCAGGCCTGTCTGGATGTGTTCCTGTGTGCCCCCCAGGGCAGAGTGACAAGGAGCAAAGTGGGTGTCCCTTCTTGATATGCTGCCTGGCAGAGGGCAGCTGTGACTGAAAGGAGCCTCCAGAGTGAATCCAGATGAGCCATGAGCCCCAGGAGAGCTCTAGAAGAAGTGATCCCTCAGCAGATAAAAGCCAGATCAGAGTCCTGATGGCAAACTTGGTGTTGCTTAGCACTTGTTGCCATGCTACAGGAGAGCCTGGGAGCTGCACAGGCATCATCATCATCATCATCATCCCACCACACGCTGGCTTGCATTAAAAGCTGCCTGATTTTGGAGCAAAGGAGCTGGTTTCCACTGCAGGGCTGGCCAAAGGGAGGAGGGCAGAGAGAAATTCAGCCTCGGTGCTTCCCAGAGCTGGCAGAAGCAGAAGGGGAGGAGCAGGGAGGAGGGAGCTGCATCAGGGCTGTGCTTAACCACAGCTGTGACCTTGCTTCTGCTCCTCTTCTCCTCTGAGCTCCCCAATAAATCAGGTTCTTATCTCAGCTCATTGCTTATTTATGACTTCATTTAACCTGCAGTGCCAGGGGGGGCCCGAGGGGGCACAGCTGCCTGCTGCAGCTGCATCTTACTGGGTGCTGTGCAGCTGGGGAGGTGTCTGTGCACCCCCTGAAACATGGCAGGTGGAGGAAGTGGTGACACAAAGGCCCTGCTGTGACCCAGGGCTGCTCAGACATAGGGTCACAGAATTGTTTGGTTTGGAAGAGACCTCTAAGACCATCGAGTCACTGACCCAGCACCACCATGGCCACTAAACCACAGCCCAAAGTGCCATGGCCACAGGTTTCCTGAACCCCTCCAGGGATGGTGACTCTCTCACCTCCCTGAGCAGCCTGCCCTAGTGCCTGCCCATGCTTTCAGACAGGTTTGGCTTCTCTCTTGGTGCTCTTTCGAGCAGACTTCATCCTCTTGCAGACAGCAGGCACTCAGAGTGAGCACCTGCAGAGTGGGTCATAGAATGCCAGGCTGAAAGGGACCCCCAAGCACAGGATCTCAGAATTAGCCAGGTTGGAAAAGACCTCCAGGATCATCCAGTCCAACCTGGCACTTAACCCTTCTAATTAACTAACCCATGGTTAACTGGGTTAGCCTCATCCAGCCTCCTCTTTAAACACCTCCAGGGATGGGGACTCCACCACCACCTCCCTGGGCAGCCCATTCCAATGCCAATCTCTCTTTCTGTGAAGAACTTCTTCCTAACATCCAGCCTGGACCTGCCCTGGCACAGCTTGAGGCTGTGTTCTCTTGTTCTGTCCCTGAGTGCCAAACCCACCTGGCTGCAGCCTTCTTTCAGTTAGTTGTAGACAGAGCTCTGCCCTGAGCCTCCTCTTCTCCAGGCTGAACAACTCCAAGGATCATCTGGTCCAACTTTTCTAGGTAATGGTATACCTGAATGGCAAGCAGAGTCTTAGAGCTCTCCATTGGAGGGGAATCCACTGATTCCTGTCAAGATGATTCCAAACCCTACCTGGGTACACTCCCAGGAGCCCTCTGTCCTCTCTGTTCCCAGGTGCAGGCTGTGTCCTCAGCATGGCTGGGCTGGATCACACACAGAGTCACACAGACACATCCAGGTTGGCAAAGCTCCCCCAGAATCACCAAGTCCAACCATAAACCATAGCCCTAAGCTTACAGATCCCCAAACTTACTGATGACTGAGTCCAGCAGCAGTAAGTTTGCAGATGACACCAAGCTAGGAGCAGCTGTGGAGCTATTGGAGGGTAGGAGAGCCCTGCAGAGGGACCTGGCCAGGCTGGATGGGTGGGCAGAGGCCAATGGGATGAGACTGAACAAGGCCAAGGGCAGGGTTCTACACTTTGGCCACAACAAGCCCAAGCAGCACTACAGGCTGGGGACAGAGTGGCTGAGAGCAGCCAGACAGAGAGGGAGCTGGGGGTGCTGGGAGAGGGCAGCTGGAGATGAGCCAGCAGTGTGCCCAGGTTTTATCCAGCCTGGCCTTGGACAGCTCCAGGGAAGGAGCATCCACAACCTCCCTGGGCAACCTGTGCCAGTGTCTCCCCACCCTCACTGTCAAGAACTTCTTTCTAATACTATCAATAAGCAAACAGGAGATGATCTTCTCCCAGCCCTAATGAAACACTCATTGACTCCAGAGCTGACCCTGGAGTCAGCATCCCTCAGCCTGGCTCACCTCCTGTGCTCCCCATAGCCTGCCAGGCTGCTCATCACCTCCTTCCTCCAGCTGCAGGGCTCAAATGAACCAGACCTGAAGAGTTCTCTGGTGTAAACCCAGCAGAAGGCATTTTCTTCCACAAGGCTGCTGCAAATCTGGCTCCAGCTGTGGTGCAGACAAGCTCGGTGTGACTCAGGACCCAGACCTGCCCTGACCCTTGGCTTCCTTCAGCCAAACCTGGGGGTAGTGAAGGAGCAAGCAGGCCACAGTGAGAGCAGCTCAGAGGTGTCACAGACTTCTGCCTGAACTTTGTCTTTCAGAATGCTTGGGGAGAAGGCAGCAAAACTAAGCAGTAAATGTCCACATGGCTCAAGGATGGGTTGGTGTGACTGGGATAGGACAAGAGGAAACAGCCTCAAGTTGCACCAGGGCAGGTTTAAGTTGGACAGGAGGAACAGTTTCTTCCTCAAAAAGGCTTGTCAAGGCCTGGCCAAGGCTTCCCAGGGCAGTGGTGGAGTCCCCATCCCTGGAGGGGCTTCAGAGCCTCACAGAGATATGGTGCTGAGGGCTGTGGTTTGGTGGTGCCGTGGCAGAGCTGGGTTAAGGCTTGGACCATTTGGTCTCTTCCAATCCAAACCATTCCACGATGCTATGCTTTCAAACCCCACTCTGCCATGACCATTGTGGCCCTTTCATCCTCTTGGTTACCACAGAACCTATTTCTGAATCCATCAGGACTCAGGAATCCATCAGGACTCAGGAATCCATCAGGGGAGGGCTGCTGGTGAAGCTGCTGCTCAGCTCCCATCCCGCTTGGGAGATCTTTGGGGCTTTAATCTCCAGACGAGAGATTTAACCAAAGGCCTGGAGGGAACCATCAGCCAAAGTATGAGAAACCAAACTTTTATTTAAACCCTAAAGCTTCACTTTTCTGCTCATTATTATTTCAGGCTCCCTTAGCATTGCCTGAACTCATTTCCACCCTGAGTAACGAGGCTGTGCTAGCAGAAGGTGATTTCATCGCAGGGACCTGCGCAGCGCAAGGAGGCTTCGTTGTCTTGAATCCTGAGCCTGAGCAATTCCCCACATGCCTGTGTTTGTTTTAAGAGTCAATCAAGCACAAATGCCCCTAATTACCCTCAAATATTCTGCAAAATCAGAAGCCAGGTGAGATTTTTGGTTGGTTTTTTCCTCCCCTTTCAGCAGCAAATGGAAAACTTAATGTCTGCCAGGATGGATCTGTTACCCACGGGTCTGAGACTTCCACAGGCTCACAGGATCAGGGCATGTCAGGGGTTGGAAGGGACCCAAAGAGATCATCCAATCCAACCCCCCTGACACAGCAGGACCACACAATCTAGCTCAGGGCACACAGGAACACATCCAGACAGGCCTGGAAAGGCTCCACTGAAGGAGACTCCACAACCTCTCTGGGCAGCCTGTGCCAGTGCTCTGGGACCCTTCCAGGCAAGAAGTTGCCCCTTGTGTTGAGCTGGAACCTTCTGTGCTGCAGCTTCCATCCATTGCTGCTTGTCCTATCCCAGGGAGCAGTGAGCAGAGCCTGTCCCCCCCTNACCAGGGCACATTGGTGGTGGAGTGGCTGTGCCTGGAAGTGCTGAAGCCAAGCCTGGCTGGGGCACTTAGTGCCATGGTCTGCTTGATTGGGCAGGGCTGGGTGCTAGGTTGGGCTGGGTGAGCTTGGAGGTCTCTTCCAGCCTGCTTGATTCTATGTGTCTGTGTTTCAGGGTGGTTTGGATGTGGTGCTTAGGGCTATGGTTTAAGCTGACTCTTGTTGAGCAGGCTTCTAGGTTGGACTTGGTGATCCTGAGGGGCTTTGCCAGCCTGCATGTCTGTGAGACCCTGTGACCTGTTGCATGGATGCCCTCACTGTGCTGGGCAGGTTGTTTTCTATCCTTGCCATTCACATCAGCTGCCATCACTTCCAGCCAACACCAGGAAGCTCCAAGACCTGTGTCCTACAGAGATGCCCACTCAGGAGTGTCCCAAGGAGGGGGAACTGATGGGGTCCACCTTAATTCTAAACAAAAATGTCTGCAAAGGTGCTTAAGGAAACTGGACTCATCCATCTAACAGCTAACTCAGGTCCTGTTCCTGATACCCCTGTGCCCACAGACCCTCATTAATTCCAGCAGACCCTGGGGATGGAGCAAACCCTGAGGCAGCTGCCACAGCCCAACCCCCTGGGCTGACTTTGGGGCTGGGGTGGGAGGTGGTTTGCTGCCCTCAGGAGGTTTTCATTTCTGTTTGGCTGAGTTTGGGCTAATTTGCTTCTCTGCTTCATGAGGCAAAGCAGCAAAACTCTCCCACTCTGTGCTGTGTGGTGCAGCAAAAACGACCAAGCTGCTTCAAGGCACTTGGGGGAGCCTGTGCAGCACCTGGATTTGGACCAGATGACTTCAGAGGTCACTTCCAACCCACAACATTCTGTGTTTTGCTGTTTCTAACTCTGCAATGCCTGCAGCTGCCCCAGCCTGAGCACAGGGACCACTCTGTGAGAGCTCCCAGCTCAGCAGCTCCTGCTGCTGCAGCACTTGCACCCAAGGGTGGCATCAGCCCCAAGGCATCCCCTTGTCTTAGAATGTGCCCCAGGGCTTGCACCAAACAGCCTAAGGCACAAACTTGGGTCTGTGCTTAAAGAAAGGCTCAGGAGTCCTGTCCCACTCCAAAGGCCTGGGGTTCTGTAGGCTCTGGGTGCTGCAGAGGATGTGGCTCTGCCTTTGCCATGCCTTGCCAGCCAAGCACCTCCATTCCTTACAACAGATCTTGACTGCAATGCAGAATTCCAGGTTTTTTTCCCCCTTCTGCCTCAGAAAAGTGGTAGGATCAAGCAGCTACCGAGAGCACTCTGCCAAGGCACAGCAGCCAGCTCTGCTGCCTTCCAACGAGCAGCAGAGGAGGTTTGTGGAGCTGCTGCCGCTGGGTCTGCAGCATCCTCTCCAGGTCTGCTCTGTGTGGAGCTGAGAACACAACAGCCCTTTACAGCCAGCTGGGAGATCTCTTCTTTCTTTCTTTCTTTCTTTCTTTCTCATCCAACCTGCTCAGGAGCAATGGAAGCTGTGAGCCCCTCTGTGGAAAAGCCACTTGTCAGTGTCAGCCTGGGGGCAGCAGCTGTGGCTGGGTCCAAGGCCAGCAGTGGGGCACAGAATCAGAGAATCACAGAATCAGTCAGGGTTGGAAGGGACCACAAGGAGCAGCCACTTCCAACCCCCCTGCCATGCCCAGGGACACCCTACCCTAGAGCAGGCTGCACACAGCCTCAGCCAGCCTGGCCTGAAACACCTCCAGCCATGGGGCCTCAACCACCTCCCTGGGCAACCCATTCCAGCCTCTCACCACTCTCCTGCTCAACAACTTCCTCCTCACCTCCAGCCTGACTCTCCCCACCTCCAGCTTTGCTCCATTCCCCCCAGTCCTGTCCCTCCCCAGCTTTCTTGTAGCCCCCTTCAGATCCTGGAAGGCCACAAGAAGGTCACCTGGGAGCCTCCTCTGCTCCAGCCTGCACAGCCCCAACTCTTTCAGTCTGTGCTCACAGCAGAGCTGCTGCAGCCCTCTCAGCATCCTCCTGGCCCTGCTCTGGACACTCTCCAGCATCTCCACATCCCTCTTGTAATAGTGGCTCCAGAACTGGATGCAGTACTCCAGGTGGGGTCTCAGCAGAGCAGAGTAGAAGGGGAGAATCCAAGGCCAGCAGCATCCCCAAGGATGTGGAGGCAGAGGAGGGAGGGAGCCTGAAGGTTTCTTCCAACCTGCTTGATTCTAGAACCTTACCCAGCACTCTGCTCCTGCTGACATTTCCAGTCTTGGCTGAAGATCAATGACCCAACTGTGACCTTTGTTGTGGAGGTCCAGGGACATGAGTCAGAAGGAACTCAGAGCAGGCTCCTCCTTTCTCAAGGGCCAGGAGGAGGGCACAGATTGCCCGTGGGGAGATGCTGGCTGCCAGGGGGCTCTGACAGGGCATGCAGCACCTGAGCCCACCCCACCAGAGAGCTGCAGCTCGCTGGCATGGGGAGAATTGGGCATCAGGCATGGAGGAGCTCATTGCCTGTGCCACCTGCATGAGCCTTGCCATGGATGCTCTGCCCTCTTCTGCCTGACATTGTTAACCAGAGCCCATAGAGCTCCGTGCAAGGCCTGTGTCCCTCTGGTGTCCCTGTGGCCAGCATGTGACAGCAACATGCTCATTATTTACAATAGGTACAGTTGTTAATAAAGGGCCAATGAATTTAGTTAGGGGACTGATTTAATCCTTCCTTGAGGGGTCTCCTTTCCAGGAGGCTGAGCATGACTGAAAGGCAGAGGAACCTCCAGGCTCCATGGGATGGAGTGGCCGTAGGAGAAGGAGGTGCACTGGAAACCAGGTGGGGAGAGGAAGGGAAAGAAACAAACCCACGAAGTGCCAGTTGATTATTTTCCAACTTGGCTGGAAGAAGCTGGCACTGCCTGTTCTGATCCTCCAAGCCCATCCATCACTGTCACTCAGGCTGAAGTTTTCTGAGCATCACCAGGGTGAGCTCACAAAATGTTTGCTCCAAACGAGCTGACAAATGCGACTCGGCGCAGAGGTTTGTTTCAATGAGTTCATATTCTCCAGGCTGGGAGGGGTGACTCAAATTGTCCCTGTCACTGGTGTGGCCTGGAGACTTGGGGAGGTTGTGATTCACTCCTGCTGAACTTCTGCAGCCCAATCACCACCCAGTGAGTTGTAACTTCCTCTTCCAGCCTCACAGGCAAGCACCTCAGCTTTCGGGGCTAAAGCTGCGGTCAGGAGTGGTCTCTGTCATCACCAGCAGGGAAGTAGTAAGGTTGGAAAAGACCTCCAAGATCAGCAAGGCAACCCAGCACCACCATGCCCACCAAACCATGTGCCCAAGTGTCATGGCCATGTGGGTCTTGAATGCCTCCAGGGATGGGGACTCCACCACCTCCCCTGGGCAACGCTTTCCCTGCAGGAGAGAAACTTTTCCTAGCATCCAACCTAAACCTGCCCTGGTGCAGCTTGAGGCTATTTCCTCAACTCAACTGAACTGCTGGAGCAAGTCCAGAAGAGGCCACCAAGATGCTCAGAGGGCTGCAGCAGCTCTGCTGTGAGGACAGATTATGATCAGATGTTGTGCTGAGGGATTTGGTTTAGTCAAGGACTTGTCAGTGTGAAACTAATGATTGGACTTAACAATCTCGAAGGTCTTTTCCAATCTAAGGAATTCTGTCAGTCTGTGATTCTGTGACAGGCTGAGAGAGTTGGGGCTCTGCAGCCTGGAGAAGAGAAGGCTTGGAGGAGACCTTGAAGTGGCCTTGCAGGATCTGAAGGGGGCTACAGGAAGGCTGGGGAGGGACTATGGACACGGTCTTTTAGTGACAGGAGGAGGAGGAATGGGTTTGAAGTGGCAGAGGGGAGACTGAAAGTGGATGTCAGGAAGAAGTTGTTTGCAGTGAGGGTGGTGAGACACTGGCACAGGTTGAATGTGGTGAGACCCTGGCACAGGTTGAGGGTGGTGAGACACTGGCACAGGTTGAGGGTGGTGAGACACTGGCACAGGTTGAGGGTGGTGAGACACTGGCACAGGTTGCCCAGGGAGGATGTGGAGCACAGAATCACCCAATGTGATTGAAGATCACATTGGGTGATTCTGTGCTCCACATCCTCCCTGGAGATGTTCAAGACCAGGTTGGATGAGGCCTTGAGTGACCTGTTCTAGTGGGAGCTGTCCCTGCCTATGGTGAGGGGTTGGAACTGGCTGAGCTTTGAGGTCCCTTCCAACCTAAACCTCTCCTCCTATCATTTGTCCCCTGAGAGAAGAGCCCAACCTCCACCTTGCTCCAGGCTGTAGAGAGCAATGAGGTCTCCCTCAGCAATCAACCAGACCATGGCACTAAGTGCCCCAGCCAGGCTTGGCTTCAACACCTCCAAGGATGGTGACTCCACCACCTCCCTGGGCAGCCCATTCCAATGCCAATCACTCTCTCTGACAACAACTTCCTCCTAACATCCAGCCTGAACCTGCCCTGGCACAGCTTGAGGCTGTTTCCCCTTGCTCTGTTGCTGGCTGCCTGGCAGCAGAGCCCAACCCCACCTGGCTACAGCCTCCCTTCAGGGAGCTGCAGACAGCAATGAGCTCTGCCCTGAGCCTCCTCTTCTGCAGGCTGCACACCCCCAGCTCCCTCAGCCTCTCCTCACAGGGCTGTGCTCCCTCAGCTGCTCTTCACCAGCCCTGTTCTCCAGACCTTTCAGCAGCTTCATTGCCCTTATCTGGACCTTCTCCAGCCCCTCAGCATCATTCCCAGGACAGATTTCAGCAGCTCCCTCCACAGAGCCCACATCTCCCCATTGCCAAGCTGCCCCAGTTGAGGATTGATCTGGGTGTGGTGGTGGTTTCTCTGCATTGGGGTCCCTCATTTCCACATCCCTCCTTCCTTTTCATGGATTGGGTCCCTGCCAGCCTCTCAGCCTGTTAAACCTGAGGCTTTTGCTGGGCACATCACAAGCCTGTTCCTCCCCTTGAGAAGATTCAGTTAAATGCCTTTTGCTGCCTTTCTGTTGGAAATTTATGCAGGCTTCATAAACAAACAGCAGCAACAACAAAAAAAGTCCTGAGCAGAGACCTCACTTCTTAATTTTTTTTTTTCTTTCTCTTCTTTTTTTTTCTTCTTCTCCTAAGAATGTTCTGAACAAGACTTGTGGAACATCAGAAATAATGATTCCATCCTGCTAGATTTCAACAGCCAGGAGGAAGGGGGGGGAAAAAATGAGCCTCTGGAGAAGGGCATCTTGAGCAATGACCACATTAAGCAGCCAAAAAAGAAGAGTGTGGAGAACTTCCTAACTTCTTACCTCTCCTGCTACAGATGCATTAAATGGGATGTGAAGGAGCCACTGAGTCCTCACAGCTTCCCAGCAAACCCTCAGCTTGATCAAAGCCACTGGAAGTGTTCACTCCTGTCATAGAATGATAGAATGAAGCAGGTTGGAAGNGAGCTGCAGACAGCAATGAGCTCTGCCCTGAGCCTCCTCTGCTGCAGGCTGCACACCCCCAGCTCCCTCAGCCTCTCCTCACAGGGCTGTGCTCCAGGCCCCTCCCCAGCCTTGCTGCCCTTCTCTGGACACCTTCCAGCACCTCAACATCTCTCTTGACTTGAGGGGCCCAGAACTGGACACAGTACAGAAAGAGACATCTCAAGCAGGGCCCCTCAGCCTTCAGAGATCTTCCTGCAGAAGCTGAGCAGTGCCATGAGCAGATCCATTGGGAAAACAAAAGAGGATTTGTGGATTGCAGAGTTGGGTTGGAGGTTTTTTTTCTTGTCCTTTATGGCAAAGTATTTCTTGGGTCCAGTTTTTTGACCTTCAGAAAGTTCAGCCAAGCACCTAATGGAGCTTTCAGCAGTGCCTGGCCCCATTGATTTTGTGCCTGTCTGCACCTTCCAGGGCTGTAGCAAGCTCAGGAATCTGGCTGGAGGATCTCTGCTGCAGCAGATTCTGGCAGGGCTCTCACTGGAGCCTGTCGGGCCAGATCCTCAGCTGACATCAATCACTGCCACAAGAGGAAACTTTGCTGATTTGCACCAGTCAGAGGCTTTAAATGAACATTTAATTGAAAACTTAAGCTGTCATTAATTTTCACTGAATGGCTGCTGCAAGGATGCAGCTCAGGTCTCCACCAGCTCCATCTCCTTTGTGCCTCTGACAAAAGGACAAAGAAATGCTCATTAGGACAATCAGAGCTGCTCTGCTCTGATCCTTTCTCCCTACCTTCCCCTCCAGTCCTGTCCACTAGCACAGCCTCTGGGATCCTTTCCAACAGCAGGGCTGTTGTGTCCATGCAAATCTCATCAGTTATCATCACTCTCTTCCTCCAGACTAATTGCCTTAGGAGACTTTGCCTCTATCAGGGCTTCTTCAGCTGGACCTGAGGAAAGACATCCAACTGTTGGAGCCAGTCCAGAGGGGGACACCGAGATGCTCAGAGGGCTGCAACAGCTCTGCTGTGAGGACAGGCTGAGAGACTTGGGGCTGGACTGGGTAGGGCTGAGTGCTAGGTTGGACTGGATGAGCTTGGAGGTCTCTTCCAACCTGCTTGATTCTATGATTCTGCAGCCTGGAGAAGAGAAGGCTTCCAGGAGACCTTGGAGTGGCCTTCCAGGATCTGAAGGAGGCTACGGGAAGGTTGGAGAGAGACTACTGACAAGGTCTTGTAATGGCAGGAGGAGGAGGAATGGGTTTAAAGTGGCAGAGGGGAGATGGAAACTGGCTGTTAGGAAGAAGCTGTTTGCAGAGAGGGTGGTGAGACACTGGCACAGGTTGAGGGTGGTGAGACACTGGCACAGGTTGAGGGTGGTGAGACACTGGCATAGGTTCCCCAGGGAGGTTGTGGAGCACAGAAGCACCCAACGTGATCAAAGATCAGCACCTCAACATCTCTCTGCAATTGAGAGGCCCAGAACTGGACACAGCACTCAAGGTGTGGCCTGAGCAGCGCTGAGCACAGGGGCAGAAGAAGCTCCCTGACCCTGCTGGCCACACTGCTCCTGAGCCAGGCCATGGCACCACAGCAAAGCACTCACTGCTTGAAGCCCTCAGACTGAGCAGTGTGTGCAAGGTCCAGCAAAGACTCAGACACTGAGACACCAGCCCCCAAAGGCAGCACTGAGGGGCAAGCCCTGGCAGTTAGCAGGTGTCCTCCAAAGAGAAAAAGCCTCAGGATCCAGGTTGTTTGCTGCCAGCTCCTCTGCTCCCCTGGGCAGCAGAGCCAGCTCCTGCCACTCCACTGCAGCGAAGCCCTCCGGAGCAGGAAGGAGCAGGGAGTGCAGGATGATGGATGCCAGGAGTCATCTAATTTCCCGATTGGTTAATCCCAAATTAAAGCCCTGGTGGTGAGGTTCAGCTCTTTGTGCAGCACAAAAGCGGTGGCTGGAGAGGAGCTCCCCCTCCCCTCCCCCTTGGAAGGAAGTGACAGCCATTAGCAGGGGACAGCAGCGCAGTGTCCCCCATTAAGCCTTTCCACGGCTCCTGGAAATGATGAAAAGTGTTTCAGATGGGATGTAACAGGGTGTGGAGAGCAGCAAAGGTGCTGGAGTGAGGATGGCTTAGGAGAGAGGCAGCTGTGGGCAGCAGCTCACAGAAGCTCTGCTGCTGAGGCTTCAAAGATAACAGAGCCAGAGAAACTGCTGCAGAAGTGGGCAGAGATGGGGAGGATTCCTCATCCCCCCCCGCCCAAAGCCTCTGAAGGGCTAACTTAATGTTGGTATAAGCTTGAGAGAGAGGTGCTGGGAGCACAGGGAAGAGGTCAGAGATATGAACTGTGAGGGTAAGAGGAGGAGGAGGCCAGCAGCCAGAGGAGGGCTTTGCACCGACGCTGCTGAGATGTGGATGGGAAGAAGCAGCCAGGAGGTCCCCAGCCTGCTAAGGAGGGGCCCCTGGGATGCAGGGGATGTGGGGAGATGGAGCTCCCCTCTCTTATCAGCTGAATGACTTAAATCACTGAGAGTTTGCTGGTGTGCCTGGGGAGCACAGCCCTGTGAGGAGAGGCTGAGGGAGCTGGGGGTGTGCAGCCTGCAGAAGAGGAGGCTCAGGGCAGAGCTCATTGCTGTCTGCAGCTCCCTGCAGGGAGGCTGTAGCCAGCTGGGGTTGGGCTCTGCTGCCAGGCACCCAGCAACAGAAGAAGGGGACACAGCCTCAGGTTGTGCCAGGGGAGGTCTAGGCTGGATGTGAGGAGGAAGTTGTTGGCAGAGAGAGTGATTGGCATTGGAATGGGCTGCCCAGGGAGGTGGTGGAGTGGCTGTGCCTGGAGGTGTTGAAGCCAAGCCTGGCTGGGGCACTTAGTGCCATGGTCTGGTTGATTGGCCAGGGCTGGGTGCTAGGTTGGGCTGGATGCACTTGGAAGTCTCTTCCAACCTGGGTGATTCTATGATTCCAAGATCTGCAATAGGCTCAAACTGCCTCTGGACCTGTAGAAGGTGGAGCTGCAGGGAGTGAGCTAAGCCTGGGGAGCTCTTTGTGTGCCCTGCACTGGGCAGTGTCTGCAGGCAGGAGCTGCTCCGTGCAGGACAGCTCTCACTGTGTGATGGGCTGGAGCCACCAGGGCCTGTCCCCTCAATGCTGAGTTGCTGCAGAGTGACCAGAGGTGACAGCAGCCCCGGCAGGAGCTGTGTCAGAAGCTGTTTAGGACGAGTTCCTCTTGGCTTCGTTTTCACGCACTGACAGGACAGGGTCAGCAAGTTGACAGCAGCAGCTGGAGGCCAGAAGGTGATGAGCCTGGGCTGACCATGCTCCCCCCAGGCTCTTCTGCTTCTCCTCTGGCTGCAGCACAACCCCCAGAGCCGCCACTGCCGTCCCCAAGTGCAGGGTCCCTGCTGGGAGCAGGCAATGTGCTTCTGCCTCCTGCCTCCTGCCTCCTGCTAGGCTTTTCCATGCAATCCATTTTCCACTGGTGGCCACTCCAGGAGGCAGCTTCAGGATCTTCATCAGAGACAAACTGTGCTGAAGTGCATGGCAGAGATAAAATGCTGCTGCCTCTGCCTTTGAGCATCTTAAAGTCACCAAGGTCTGGTTTATAAACTGTCCCTTCCCTCTGCTGCTCGAGGAAGCCTGATGAGATGCCTGGAGGATGGATTGTGCTGGGAAGTTCAAGGGCAGCACTTTCCAGGCTGGCCCCAGTGGCAGCTCTGAAAATCTGTCAGTTCAGTTGTTTCAGGCAGAAATTGATTAAAGAATCTGCAGAGGCAATCAGCAAAGAAAACAGGGATCAGGGTGGACCATTTCACAGAATCACAGAGTGTCAGAGGCTGGAAGGGACCTCCAAAGCTCAGCCAGTCCAACCCCCTGCCAGAGCAGCATCTCCTAGACACAGGAACACATCCAGATGAGTTTTGAATATCTCCAGAGAGGGAGATTCCACAACCCCCCTGGGCAGCCTGTGCCAGGCTTTTGTCACCCTCACAGGGAAAAAATCCTCCTCATGTTTAACTGAACCTTCCTCTGCCTTAAGCTTCCACCACTGCCCCTGGTGCTGGCACTGGCATCACCCAGCAGAGCCTGGCTCCAGCCTCCTGCCACTCACCTGCACACATTGATAACCACTGCTGAGGTCACCTCTCAGGCTCCTCCAAGCTCCCAGCCCCAGCTCCCTCAGGCTCTCCTCCTAACAGAGCTGTTCCATTCCCTTCAGCATCTTCATGGTTCTGTGCTGGACTCTCTCCAGCAGTTCTATGTCCCTCTTGAACTGGGGGGCCCAGAACTGGTCACAGCACTCCAGATGCAGCCTCAGCAGGGCAGAGCAGAGGGGCAGGAGAACCTCTTTCACCACAGCTCTTCTAATTCATCCCAGACTGGCATTGCCCCTCCTGGGGTGGGAGGTGAAGGAGAAGTTCTTGTTCTCTGCATGTCTACAGGAGGAAAAAAAGAGGTGAGGGCAGATTTATCCATCTGGGCAGGTAGAGAGAGATCTGAGGGGGGAAATTCAGATTGATCCAAAAATTAAATATTCATAGGACATTATTCATTAAGATTCATCTTGCCAAGTGGGTGAAATGAGGCAAGGGAAGAAATTAGCTTGCTTGAGAGTGTCAAAGTGATTATGTGATTAAATTGCAATTTGTAATTTCTCCTTCAAAAATGTTGCTCCTTGATTTGTGTTTCTGCCCCTCTCTATTTGTCCTGAAGCCTCCTGTGAGGTGTGTGTGTGTGTGAGCAGAGCAGGCACAGGCTGGGCTGAAGGAGCAGCCTGCAGACATCATCTGCAGACACTTGTGGGGGGCAGCAGAGCACTGTCCCTAAGGCAGCTCTGTCCCAAAGGCAGCTCCATCCCAAAAGCAGTTCTGTCCCAAAGGCAGCTCTGTCCCTAAGGCAGTTCTGTCCCAAAGGCAGTTCTGTCCCTAAGGCAGCTCTGTCCCAAAGGCAGCTCTGTCCCAAAGGCACTTCTGTCCCAAAGGCAGTTCTGTCCCTAAGGCAGCTCTGTCCCAAAGGCAGTTCTGTCCCAAAGGCAGCTCTGTCCCTAAGGCACTTCTGTCCCTAAGGCAGCTCTGTCCCTAAGGCAGCTCTGTCCCAAAGGCAGAGGGCTGGAGCTGCTCTGCTCGGAGGAGAGCCTGAGGGAGTTGGGGCTGCTCAGTCTGGAGAGAAGTCTCCAAGGTGACCTTATTGTGACCTTTCAGTATTTGAAGGGGGCTCCAAGAAGCTGGGGAGAGACTTTTTAGGCTGCCAGGGAGTGACAGGACTGGGGGGAATGGAGCAAAGCTGGAGGTGGGGAGAGTCAGAGTGGATGTTAGGAAGAAGTTCTTCAGCATGAGGCTGGTGAGAGCTTGGAAGGGGTTGCCCAGGGAGGTGGTGGAAGCCTCATCCCTAGATGTGTTTAAGGCCAGGCTGGATGAGGCTGTGGACAGCCTGATCTAGTGTGAGGTGTCCCTGGGCATGGCAGGGGGGCTGGAACTGGCTGATCCTCGTGGTCCCTTCCAACCCTGACTGATTCTATGACTCTATGATTATTGGATCACAGGATGTTAGGGGTTGGAAGGGACCCAAAGAGATCACCAAGTCCAACTCCCCTGCCAGAGCAGGACCATACAATCCAACTCAACTCACAGAGGGACACATCCAGATAGGCCTTGAAAGTCTCCAGAGGAGACTCTATAGCCTCTCTGAGGAGCCAGCTCCAGTGCTCTGTTCTATGATTCTAGGTTGGGGCTGCCAAAGCCAGAGGTGGAGCACTGCAGACAGGGAGCTGCAGGAGAACTGAGCCCAATTAAAGTGCTTTAAATCAGTTTCCTTGCCTGCTTCTGCCTCACTTGCAAGACATGGTTATAATTACTTGGCACCTGCGAGCCATTACTCAGAGGTTCTGGGGCAGGGTAGCAGAAGACATGATTGTCTCATAAACCTAATGAGCCATATTGATTACTGGAGGATAAGGCCTGAGCTATAAACAGCCAATACTCTTTATTTGGCTGGTTGTTAGATCTGTATTTGCAGCCCAGACTTGGCAGTGAGCTATGTGGGGGCTGTCACGTGTGGATGCCTCACTTCTGACCCAGCACACTCAAGTGTCCCTTTCCCTCCTGCCCAAAATCCAGGCAGGATGGAAAGTTAATGTGGATCCTGCTTTGGATGCTGCTTCCATCTCAGAAGATGCTGGTGGGAAGTGCAGCTCCTCGTGAGCTGATGGCAGCAGTGGTCTGGGGAGGGTTAGGACACTTCTGAAGTCATCTGCCCAAGGAAGGTTCAGCAGCAGTCAATGCAGAGTGGTTCTGTAAGCCTCTGCCTGTGAAAGGAGAAGGTATTTGTAATGGAGTGAGTGCAGGGCCCTGCTTTTCTGAAGAGCAGATGCCCCTGAGAGCACTGGCACAGGCTGCCCAGAGAGGTTGTGGAGTCTCCTTCTCTGGAGCCTTTCAAAACCCACCTGGATGCATACCTGTGCAAACTACCCTAAGGGCTCCTGCCTTGGCAGGGAGGTTGGACTAAATAGCCTCTGGAGGTCACTTCCAACCTTTAATGTTCATAGAATGATAGAATGAAGCAGGTTGGAAGAGAGCTCCAAGCTCATCCAGCCCAAACTAGCACCCAGCCCTGCCCAACCAGACCATGGCACTAAGTGCCCCAGCCAGGCTTGGCTTCAACACCTCCAGGCACAGCCACTCCACCACCTCCCTGGGCAGCCCATTCCACTCTCTCTGCCATTCCACTCTCTCTGCCAACAACTTCCTCCTAATATCAAGTTGTGTGATCCTGGATGGTGCCCAGTGACAGGACAAGAGGCAAGAGGCACAAACTTGAACTTAGGAAGCTCCATCTAAACATGAGGAGGAACTTCTTTATGTTGAGGCTGGTAGAGCATTGGAGAAGGCTGCCCAGGAGAGGTGGTGGAGTCCTCATCCCTGGAGTCATTCCAAAGCCACCCAGACATTGTGATCCTGGGCACCCTACTCTGGGTGACCCTACTTTAGCAGAGGGTTTGGACTAGCTGATGATCTCCAGAGGTGTCCCTTCCAACCCCCACCAGTCTGTGATTCTACAGCAGGGCTTTGGCATCAAACCAGTTGCTCTATTTCATGCTGCAGGACAGATGTCTGTTAGGACTGTCCAGCATGGAAGGTCTCAATGCTCCCAGTTAAACCCTTCCAGTGGTCAGCTGCTAACAAGGGTGAAGGAGCTGAGCTCTGGCTGGGCAGCACCATAAGCTTTGCTCTGCCCTGCACTGCAGCTTTCCCAATGGGAAATCTCTGCCATTCCCACTCTTCCCACAGCTCTTTTTCTGACTGGGAATGGCTCTAAGATACCCTTACTCTGCATCTCACACCTTCAGCAAGCAACCTGTGATGTTTTGTGGATCTATGATGTGTGGATCTGTGTCATGGGAGGGTTTTACTGCCCCAGATTGTAATATGGACACTCAGGGTGTGGGCTTCCTGCCCAGAAGACCCTGCAGCCCCACAGGAGCCTCAAGGGTACACTGTGGTGGCCCTGGTAAGGTGGTTCCTTACTGCATCCCAGGCTTTGGTGGTGCCAAGAGGAGCAGCATCCCTTTGGATGCTTGAGGGACATGAATCAGCAGTGCAGCACCAAGCTCAGCTGGACCAGCAGCATGGGGCTGGTCCTCACCTGGCCCCCCAGGGACCTGCTCAGAAATGCTGCTTGCACAAAAGAGTTGAGATGAGGAGGTAGGAAATTAAATATGCTGATTAGAGCTAAAAATAGCAGCTCAGTTCTTGGTGAGGCATGAAAAAAAGTCCCTTGTAGCAGAAAAATGCTTTGGGCCTCTGCCAGGCAACAGATGCAGCCTCGCTGGGGAGCTGGTGGCATTGCCTCTGAACCTGGGAGCTTCTATTTTTAGCAGCAGATCAAAGTTGGCTTCTCTGCCTGTGCAGGGAGGGCAGCTTGGTCAGCCAGCACCACAGCTCTGGAGAAGCACAGGTTAAACTCTAAGTTCTGGAGCCCCTGGGACAAGAGGGATGTGGAGGTGCTGGAAGGTGTTCAGAGAAGGGCCACGAGGATGAGCAGAGGGCTGGAGCTGCTGTGATGGAAGGAGAGACTGAGGGAGTTGGGGCTGTGCAGTCTGGAGAGGAGAAGGCTCCAAGGTGACCTTATTGTGACCTTTCAGTATCTTAAGGGGGCCACAAGAAAGCTGGGGAGGGACTTCTGAGGCTGTCAGGTAGTGATAGGTCTGGGGGGCATGGAGCAAAGCTGGGAATGGGGAGATTCGGACTGGATGTTAGGAAGAAGTTCTTCAGCATGAGGCTGGTGAGAGCCTGGAATGGGTTGCCCCTGGAGGTGGTGGAAGCCTCATCCCTGGATGTGTTTAAGGCCAGGCTGGATGAGGCTGTGGACAGCCTGATGTAGTGTGAGGTGTCCCTGGGCGTGGCAGGGGGGCTGGAACTGGCTGCTCCTTGTGGTCCCTTCCAACCTTGACTGATTCTATGATTCTAAGTCTTCACCCTGGTTAGCCAAGGAGCCATTTCCTCTCCTTCTCTCAGGTGAAGCAGATGGAAAGTCCACCTGGGCTCTGCTGGGGATACTTTGTTGACTGGGCAGCACCAGGGCACTGCCAGCTTTGGCTCCTCTGTGAGCAATGAGCTGAATGCTCATCGAGTCATGCTGCTGCTGGGTGCATGGCTGAGGTGAGGTGTGGGTGGAGATGGAGGTGACATGTTCTGGAGCAGGCTGCTGGCTGTGACCCTGCTGTGTGAGGAGCTCAGTCATTGTGCAAGCCGATGTGAAGCCACCTTGGCAGTGCCCTTGCTCTTGTACTCATGGCCAATGCTGCCTTCCCTGACGTGGGGAAGCTGAGGCAGAGGTGAAGATGTCTTCTCTGTCCACCCCAAAGCACAGCAGTGCCAGCGGTGCCCTAGTTACCAGCCCCAGGTATTCATCCCCCCAAGGCTTGTGCCCTACAGGCAAGCTATAAAGCTGCACTTTTCCCGGCGGCTGCTTCCTTCAGATGCAGCTTTGAATCCCATTTCTGCCCATGCGAGGGAGCTGAGACGTTGACAGAGACAAAGCAGTTCCGTTCCCCTGGGCAGAAGGAGCAATGCTGCACCCCTGTGGGAGCTGGGAGGCTCGGACGCCAAAGCAGGGATCTTTGAGCGGACGAGCTGATGCTTTCTGTCATCTACAGCAGCCACATCTACATCTCCATGTGGCCCAGGCACTAAAGGAGGGAGAGAAAAGGGGATCCTGGGTGGGTCTTGTAGAGACTTCGCTCTCAGAGCCCTGGAGGTGGTGGTGGTGATGCAATTCCCAGTGACAGGGGATGGAGACAGATGAGATTTCTCCAGCCTGCAGGGATGCTGGAGTGGTGTTCTGCAGATAAGAGGCAGTCAGCATCATCACATCTTGCAGGGAGGTTCATCCCCCGAAGCTGGAGCACATTTCATCTGGAAGTTGCTGTATTTGATCATAGAGGGGAAGGAGGGGGGGGGGGGGAAATCAAGCAGGAGCTCCATGCAAATAGGAAATTATGCAAATCAGCTCATCTATTAGGCTGATAAAGTTTGTGGTTGCTGTTTCAACTCACACTGCCTGAATGCAAATTCTGCAGCAATCTGCTATCTGGGAGCAAGGCTGAAGGGGGCTGAGACCACCAAGGCAGTGCCCAGCTCCTGTGGGCTGCACATCCTCAGCTTCCCAGTGCTGCTCTCTGCCCCAGCCTTGGCTCCAGCAGCAGCTGCTGGGCTTGGCTGAGGGAGCTTTTGGTTCCCTCTGCTACTACACCTGTTGTAGCAATATTAATGATGCCTGTTACAGCCACATTAAACATCCTTCTGGACACTTTCCTTAGCTGTCCCCCTGCTTGCTGCCCAGGAAGGGAGATCACAGAATCAGAGACTGGTTTGGGTTGGAAGGGACCTTAAAGATCACAGAATGACAGAAGGTCAGGAGTTGGAAGGGACCTCTAGAGATCATTTAGTTCCCTGCATCCTCCACTAGAGCAGAATGCTCAAGGCCCCATCCAAACTGGCTTTGAACACTTCCAGCCTTGGAGCCTCCACAACTTCTCTGGGCAACATAGAGTCATAGAATCAGTCAGGGTTGGAAGGGACCACAAGGATCAGCTAGTTCAGTACCCTACCCTAGATCAGCCTTGCAATAATAGAATCACAGAATCATAGAATCATAGAATCAAGCAGGTTGGAGAGCTCCAAGCTCATCCAGTCCAACCTAGCACCCAGCCCTGGCCAAGCAACCAGACCATGGCACTAAGTGCCCCAGCCAGGCTTGGCTTCAACACCTCCAGGCACAGAGACTCCACCACCTCCCTGGGCAGCCCATTCCAATGCCAATCACTCTCTCTGCCAACAACTTCCTCCTAACATCCAGCCTGGACCTCGCCTGGCACAGCTTGAGGCTGTGTCCCCTTGTTCTGTTGCTGCTTGCCTGGCAGCAGAGCCCAACCCCACCTGGCTACAGCCTCCCTGCAGGGAGCTGCAGACAGCAATGAGCTCTGCCCTGAGCCTCCTCTTCTCAAAGATCACATTGGGTGATTCTGTGCTCCACAACCTCCCTGGGCAGCCTGTGCCAGTGTCTCACCACCCTCACTGCAAACAACTTCTTCCTAACATCCACTTTCAATCTCTCCTCTGCCACTTCAAACCCATTTCTCCTCCTCCTGCCATTCCCAGACCTTATCAATAGTCCCTCCCCAGCCCTCCTGTAGTCCTCTTCAGATCCTGGAAGGCCACTCCAAGGTCTCCTCCAAGCCTTCTCCTCTCCAGGCTGCACAGCCCCAACTCTCTCAGCCTGTCCTCATAGCAGAGCTGCTGCAGCCCTCTCAGCATCTGGACTGGCTCCAACACTTCCATGTCCTGCTTGTGTTGGGGGCTCCAGAACTGCACCCAGGACTGCAGGTGTGGTCTGAGGAGAGCAGAGCCAAGGGGCAGAATCCCCTCCCTTGCCCTGCTGCCCACACTGCTCTTGCTGCAGCCCAGCACAGGGTTGCTGTCTGGGCTGCACTCCCACTGCAGGCTCCTGTTGCGCTTTGCATCACCCCAGACCCCCAGGGCCTGTTCCTCAGGGCTGCTCTCAGCCATTCCCCACCCAACTTGGAGTTGTGCTTGGGATTGCACCCACCCAGGCTGTAGATCTTGATGGAAGTTTGTCCCCTGAGCTCCCTTCTGCCCTGGTGGATATTCAGGAAGGTCTTCCCAATGGCTGCAGCAGAGCTGTGAGCAGGATTCCACATGCACATGAGGCAACCTGGGAACTTCCAGCAGGGAATGAGTGCAGGCAGGAGAGCTGCTGGCAGGCTGGCCTGGAATTAATAGGGGTGGCCACAGAAGTGTCCTGTCCTTATGAAACTGAATGAGTCATTTTTTTTCAATAAACTGTTACATGTGCTCAGGAAAGAGCTTCCAGGGTAATAAAACCTCAGCTGTATTTCCTCAGCAGAGCTAATAAAGTGAGAGCTTGACCAAGTTCTGGAGCAGCTTCCAAGACACAATCCATCACCCCTGGAGAGCTGCAGCTCCCTGTCCACAGCAGCATTTGAGTTGCCCCCCACCATGCCCCAGCCATCTGCTGACCTGTGTTTGAGGGCTCCAACCTGACTGCTGTGCTGATTTAATGCTGCTGAGCCTTTGCTGGAGTGGAGGTAATTGCTGCGTTCTGGGAAATGAACACACCTTTAATGAGGCAGGTTTGAACCTTGCAGCTACCAGCTTGGAATCATAGAATGGTTTAGGTTGGAAGGGAGCTCAAAGCTCAACCAGTTCCAACCCCTTGGCCATAAGGAGGGACAGCTCCCACTAGAACAGGTTGCTCAAGGCTTCATCCAAGCTGGTTCTCAATACCTCCAGGGAGGGTGTGGAGCACAGAATCACCCAATGTGATCAAAGATCCACAACCTCCCTGGGCAACCTGTGCCAGTGTCTCAACACCCTCAACCTGTGCCAGTCTCTCACCACCCTCAACCTGTGCCAGTCTCTCACCACCCTCACTGCAAACAACTTCTTCCTAACATCCTCTTTCAATCTCCCCTCTGCCACTTCAAACCCAGTCCTCCTCCTCCTGCCATTACAAGACCTTGTCAATAGTCCCTCCCCAGCCTTCCTGTAGGCCCTATGCTGGTCCCAGGTGCCTCAAACCTACCCTGGAGCACATCAGCCCCTTCACTGAGCGCTTCACATTGAAGGAAGGACTTGCCCTTGTGTTCCATCTCCTGCAGGACATCTCGCTGGAGCCATCCTGCAGCATTTCTGCCCCTACCTGCAGAAGGAAAGGAACCTGCAGCAAGCACCAGATCCATTTGTGAAGAATAGAATGGAATGGAATGGAATGGAATGAAACAGAATGGAATCACTCAGGTTGGAAGAGAGCTCCAAGCTCAGCCAGCCCAACCTAGCACCCAGCCCTGCCCAACCAACCAGACCATGGCACTAAGTGCCCCAGCCAGGCTTGGCTTCAACACCTCCAGGCATAGCAACTCCACCACCTCCCTGGGCAGCCCATTCCAATGCCAATCACTCTCTCTGTGCAGAATTTCCTCCTCACATCCAGCCTAGACCTCCCCTGCCACAACTTGAGACTGTGTCCTCTCATCCTTTTGCTGCTTGCCTGGCAGCAGAGCCCAACCCCACCTGGCTACAGCCTCCCTGCAGGGAGCTGCAGACAGCAATGAGCTCTGCCCTGAGCCTCTTCTTCTGCAGGCTGCACACCCCCAGCTCCCTCAGCCTCTCCTCACAGGGCTGTGTTCCAGGCTCTCACTCTGAACAGTAAGAAATCTTCTCCACTCTCTGGCCCTGCTGCTTCCTTCTGCCTTTGTCTTATTTAATGTGCTGGGGAGGGAATCTCAGCCCTGGCTTTCCCAGCTGCTCAGACCTTGTTTTCAGAAATATGGTTGGGGTTTGAGGTTTTTTTTCCCTTTGCTGCCACTGTGAAAACAGCAAGAGAGGAAAGTTAAACATGTTCCTGGTGTTGATCTGGTGTTGTAATCTCTTTGCAGAGGGAACACATGGACAGGCTCTTAATTTTGCTCCCATTGGCATCTGTCAGCTCTTCACGGCCACTCTGCCTCCTGTGCTGTGCTCACAAGGGCTCAGCTACTCCCTGGAAGCAGCTGAAGCTCAGCCTTTGCTGCTGGTGGGTGCTGAGCTGGTACAGCCCAGGGCTGGAGGAGCAGGGGTGGGCACACTGAGAGCAGCTCTTCAGCCACCTCAGGGCACCATCAGCAGTTCTGTCCTGGCACCCAGCTGGTGGCAGGACCCTTCAGCTGCAATTTGGGCTGGTGGGACCCAGTTCAGCCCTGAGTCCAGCCAAGGCTTGAAGCCCCCTGCCTGCTCTTTGGGGCATGCAGAGACCTGAGGTAGCTGGGATGATCCAGGCAGAAGGACAAAGGGACCCCAGCCCAGAAAGGAAAGCAGTGGGGGCACCAAGGGTCAGGACAGCAGCAGCCTGGGCTGGAGGCCATCACCCCAAGGTCAGCTGAAGAGCAAAGGCTGCAGACTGTGCTGGTGAGCTTAGAAGAAAGTGCTGCTGGAATCCTTCCCCGGGGCCAGGCAGAGCCTGTGAATGTCAGAGGTTTCTGAAAGTCAATAACCAGAGGCACATCTGCTCTTGGCCCTCTCTGGAAACACGAGGTGGAGAAATGTCAGCTGAGTAGCTCCAACCTCACTTCTCCAAGCTCATGTCCAGCTAACCCCTTCATTGCCTCTCCTCCATGTGTGTGACCTGTTCTGCCTATGGCAGGGAGTTGGAACTGGATGATCTGTGAGGTCCCTTCCAGCCTAAACCGTTCTATGATTCTATTTGAGCCCATTCACATCAGCAGGCTCCAGGACAAGAGGGGTGGGGGATAAAAAACCTTTGTGTGAAAGTCTGCTTCTTGCTTTGTCCTTTGTTGAAATGCTGAGTGTGTGAGAGGAGAGTCAACCCCCTGCTTCCCGGGGTCCTCCAAACAGCAAGTCCAGCTGCGGGTGAGATGCTACCAGCAACCTTGCTTTGCCTGACCTTGCCCTCGCCGATGCTGCAGCCTGCGCGGGGCTGGGGCTGCTGCATGGCTCCTTCCTGTGCCAGCCAGGATGCTGAGGGCTGGAGGTGCCCTGGCTGCCTCCCTGCCAGAGCCTGGCTATGCTGAGAAAGCACTCAGGTCGGTGAGCTGTGCAGAGCAGGACTCCGGTCCCCAGCAGCCCCAGGACTCTGCCTGCTGGTTTAATCGGCTGTGAAATCGCATTGATCTCCTGCCTGCCTTCTGCGAGTCGTTTGTAAGTGAAGTCCTAATCCAGAGCCTCTGATCGTTCCTTCGGGCTTGCTTCATTGCTCGTGGCCTTTCAAATGTTCCTTTCCCATCTTCTTTCTTCTCTTCTCCCATTCCCTCTTTGCCAGTTCAGAAATAATCAAAGCAGGACCCATGTTCTCGGTGCCTTCTCCTCTGCCACAGCCACATCAGCACTGCCTGATGCCTGCCACATTCCTCAGGAAAACAGGAATCTCTCTGAGGTTTTTGGGCTAAGAGACAAGCTGGGGACAAGAGAGGGGAGGGAGCCTGGCACTTTAAATGGCTCAGGAATGCCCCACGTTTGCTTTGACTTCCCGGGGTGGGGGGTGGTGTCTCAGAGTGTCCCCTCTCTGCCACAGAGCTCTTTGCACCCTGAGATGCCACTCTGTGACCCAGCCCAAGGTCTGTTTTGCCACAGGGTATCTCCTTTGATGTTGCTGGGCAATCAGTATACAGCTTGGATTGGTCACAAGCTCTCCTTTGCCATGGCTGGGCCGGTCTGGGTCATCCATCACAGCCCAGATCATGGCTCAGCCTGCAACCGATCCCACTCGTGGCACAAGATGTGGGCAAAGAGGAGCTGCTTGCAGATGGCAGAGGATGTGCCCTGAGCAGCCTCAAGGAGCAGGGCTGGAGGGCAGCTGGAAGTGCCAGGGGTTGTATCTTCCCAGAGTTTCTGCAAGCCTTGGCTTTGAGAGGGGACAGATTGGGAGGCAGCTGCCTGGATCCCAGCCTAGGGCTCTGCTGAATCCCTCCTGCCCCCCCCCCCCCCAGCAGCTGAGCACCACTTTAGAGGTGAGAGGAGACCACCTTGCCCCACACTGCTGCTGGGCTGAAGTAGCCACTAGTGCATTAACCCAGAATCTCTGGCCATGGCATGATCTTGGCAGGTGAGGGCAGGAGGAGGATGGAGCTGCAGAGCCCTGGCTGGCTCTTTTCTTTCTGCCCCATTGATCCCCATTAGGGAAGCCCTGGGTGCGGCGCTGCCTGCAGAGAGAACCCTCCTCAGCACATTAACCTAACAGCAGAGCTGGCACACAGCTCACCCCTGAGAGCCAAGAACTGCAGAGTCAGAGGGAGCTGCTGGAGGATTTTACTGGTGCTGGCAGGCTTACTGTGGAGTGCTTAGGAGCCAGGGGCTGAGGCCACATTCCTGCGGGCAGAAGATGCTCCCTGAAGGTGCAAGGGGATAATGTGGCACCAGGATCTGAGTCACACAGGAGAGTGGCTTTGAAGAGCCTGGGCCTTCAGCTTTGCCTGGGCTGTGGGGCAGGAATTCAGAGCTGAGCATGACTCTACCCTGCCTCACAGATGGCTGAGCAAAGCACACGATGGGATGGAGACAGAGCAGAAAGATCCCAGACTCTGGTGCTGTGGCAAAGCTGGATCCAGCCTCTTCCCAGCACTGTTCCCTATCCTGTCACAGCAGCTTCTCAAGGACTCATGTAGGGGGAACTCAGGAAAGCTGATTTCTGGAAGGGGCTGGAGGAAAGCCTCGACCTTGTGGGCTTGGTTTGTAAAGCCCCAAGATGACATTTCCAGCAGAGAGAGGAATAATCTGCTGCAAGGGCAGGCATGGGATTACAGCTCTTGTGCTGCTGACAGGAGAGAGCCGAAGCCTGAATTTATTTCTTGTGGGGATGCAGTGAGGTGGTTTGTAAAGGCAAATTTAAAGTCAGGCCACATATATCATTAAGGATGGGGGAGCTTAAGAGGCTTTGTTATTAATTAACATTTATATTACAGTAATGTCTAGGGAACCCTAAATGAAATCATGGTCCTGTTACGCTGGGACTGAACAAACAGCCCCTGCAGTGTGCTCCCTGCTCCAGGAGCACACAAACCAGAGCCACTGAATGGGTGAAGGAGGCAAATGGAGCTGGAGAAAAAGGGCAGCTTTAGGATGGAGATTAGGGAGAAATTCTTTAGAGTGACAGTGGTGAGACACTGGAACAGGTTGCCCAGGGAGGGGTTCAAGGTTGGACGAGGCCTTGAGCAAGCTGGGCCGGTGGGAGGTGTCCCTGCCCATGGCAGGGGGGTTAGAAGTAGATGATCTTGGAGGTCCCTTCTAACCCAAACCATTCTGTGATTCTATGAGACAAGAAACGTGGTTGGTTTTGGGGCAGGTCCTCAGTGGCTCTCTCAAGTGAAATGTCCCTGTTGCTGTGTGGTGGCCCTAAAGCTTCCTCCAGAATCCTTCTCTCTTGCTCCCTCTGTGCATCTGAAGCATCAACACATCTGCAGAACCAGCCTGCTGCTGCTGACCTGCCCCAGGGGAGGTGCAGGTGGCCTCATGTGCCAGAGTTGGCTGCCTAGGGCTGGTTCCTTCACTGTGGGACATGGCTCTGAGACCTTCTCAACCACACATGGGGACAGCATTTGGCAGTGCAAGAGCTCTGTTGTCCCCGGGTGTGAATGTCACTGAAACATAAGGTTACTGCTGTAGGTAGCAGCTGTTCAGCCTCTCCTTCTGAAGAAAAACCCAAGCCAAGCATAGAAACTTCTGGCTGCTGCCCTGTGAAGATGCACCTCTGTATCTGCCTAGCAACAGAGGCTGGGAGGGGAGCAGCTCTTGTCCCAGGTGTTACTTTATCTGGTGTCCTTCTGCATAACCCAAGACACAGCAGCAGCTTTTTTTTTACCCTTCAGTGATAGATGGAACACATTTCCCAAGCTGTCTGCAGGAGTATTTGCTGTATCCCAGGTGAAGACAGAGAGTACAGAGTCCTCCTCGTGCTCCCACAGCAAGCTGGGTACAGAGTGAGGAGCCCAGAGGCAGTGTTGCCTGTGCTGCAAAGTTTGCTTCTCCTCTGGACAGGTTCTTCCTCTCCAAGGGTGCAGAGACCTTCCTAAACATCCCAAGTCCTGAGAGCAGCCAGGATAACCCCACTGAGAGGAAGGCTGCTTCCTACTGATTGCACTCTGCAGCTCCCTGAAGGGAGGTTGCAGTGAGGTGGGGATTGGTCTCTTCTTCCTAGTATCAGGTGATAGAATGAGAGGAAATGGCCTGAAATTGTGCCAGGGGAGGGTTAGGTTGGAGGTGAGGAAAAAATTCTTGACTGCAGCAGCAGTCAGGGATGGGGACAGGCTGTCCAGGGAGGTGGTGGAGTCACTGTCCTTGGGGATGTGCAAAAAAGGTACAGACATGGCACCTGGGGCTGTGGTTTCATGGGCATGGGGGTGTTGGGTTGATGGTAGGACTTGCTGATCTTAGAGGTCTTTTCCAACCTCGATGATTCTATGACTTCTTCTCTACCCTGAGATGCAGCAGAACTTTCCTCTCTCTGGCATTTCTGCTTTCAGTTTTGGGGTCCTCAGCTGAAGAGGGACAGGGATCTGCTGGAGAAGGCTATGAGGATGATGAGGGGACTGGAGCACTGCCTGAGGAGGAGAGGCTGAGGGACCTGGGGCTGCTTAGACTGGAGAAGAGAAGACTGAGAGGGAATTGAATCAATGTTTATGACTATCTGAGGGCTGGAGGTCAGGAGGGGGGGACAGGCTCTGCTCACTGCTCCCTGGGATAGGACAAGGAGCAATGGATGGAAGCTGCAGCACAGGAGGCTCCAGCTCAACACAAGGGGGAACTTCTTGAGTGGAAAGGTCACAGAGGGTTGTGGAGTTGTGGAGTCTCCTTCTGTAGAGCCTTTCAAGGCCTGTCTGGATGTGTTCCTGTGTGCCCTGAGCTAGATTGTGTGATCCTGCTCTGGCAGGGGGCGTTGGACTCGATGATCTCTTTGGGTCCCTTCCAACCCCTGACATCCTCTGATCCTGTGATCCTATGATCCTTGGGAGCTGCTCTTGAGTTGGCAGTGGCCTTTTGAACGGTTGCTGTTTGCTTTAGTGCTGCAGAACAATGAACTAAGTGTAAGGACATCCACAGCCCTCTTACAGGCCTCTTTCATTGTCTGCTCTTTAAATCGAGATCACTTTACTGGCACCATGGCTCCCACCAAGGCTCCTCACCCCAAACCTCAGGGCTGGGAGAGCCAAACTCTGTGTGTACCTGTTGCAGAAGGAGAGGTTTTTTCCCTCTCGTTTTAAATGCAGGAAGAGATGCTCCAAGGCTTCAGGCAGTGATGTGTAGCAACAAATGACTGCCCCCAAGGGAGAAATAAACCCAAACCCACCAGCCTGCAGGCACAGCACAAGCCCAGACTGCTCCAGACTCAGCTCACCCTGCTCAGGGCTGCAGCCCACCCCAGCTGTGCCAGTGCTGTAGGTGCAACCTGCTCAGGGTGACCGTGGGGCGTGAGGCTATGCCACTGAGCTGCCTGATGCCCACCAAACACAGCCCAAGCCAAGAGCATTCCCAGCTGAAAATCCAGGCTGAGTTCTTACCCCAGGGAGCTCCTGTCTGCAGAGGATGAACGGTGCAAAGCCCTGAAAGGTTATCTTGGCTGTTAACTGCTGAAAATCACATTTGCCTGGAATATTTATGGGGAAAAAAATGTTAACAAGTGCTCATCCCAGCCAGACATTGCCCCAGCCTGGCACTGCTCCAGTCCTGGGGGGGTGATGGTGGTGGTGGGTGGTGTTTGCAGGGCCCTTGTGTAAAGATTGCAGGCCCCCAGCACACGCTGAGGTTATTTTCTCATCATAAGCCTCTTGATTAAAGAGGAGGAGGGGGAATGGGGGTGGAAATCACCCTGATTGCAACGTCCAATTGTCAAATATGGTCAGCCTGGAAATCAATCCAACAAAAATGGCAAGCAGGGTGCTGGGGGCAGGGAGGTTGGCGGAGGCAGGAGAAAGGTTTTCTTGGAGACTTTAATTAAAATGCCATAAGAGGTTTTCAGGACACACAGCAGCTCTTCCTGCTTTGGCAAAGAGATAAAAGCATCTCAGTAAATGCTGACACGCTCTGGAAATGTTCTGCTGCTCCCAGGACAGTTGAGAGATGCTGTTTGCAGAGTCCTTCACGGGGCGTGGCGGCCTGGGGCTGGCTACACTCTTGGTCAATGTCTTAGCACAGCCAGAGAGTTGGAGCTGCAGCAGCCCTGAGATACAGAGCAGCCCTGAGACCCAGAGCAGCCCTGAGACCCGCAGTATCCCTGTGACCTACAGCATCCCTGAGATCCAGAGCATGCCTGTGACCTGCAGCATCCCTGTGACTTGCAGCATCCCTGAGATCCAGAGCATCCCTGAAATCCCAAGCATCTCTTTGAGCTGCAGCACCCCGAGATCCAAAGCATCCCTGTGACCTGCAGTATCCCTGAGATCCTCAGCACCTCTTTGAGCTACAGCACTGCTGAGATCCAGAGCATTCCTGCATCCTGCAGCATCCCTGTGAAGCAGAACATCCGATGATAATAAGTGGGGGTCAGTCCCTTCTGCCTTGCAACCAGCAACAGAACAAGGGGACACAGCCTCAAGTTGTGCCAGGGCAGGTCTAGGCTGGATGTCAGGAGGAAGTTGTTGGCAGAGAGAGTGATTGGCATTGGAATGGGCTGCCCAGGGAGGTGGTGGAGTGGCTGTGCCTGGAGGTGTTGAAGCCAAGCCTGGCTGGGGCACTTAGTGCTGTGGTCTGGTTGATTGGCCAGGGCTGGGTGCTAGGTTGGACTGGATGAGTTTGGAGGTCTCTTCCAACCTGCTGGACTCTATGATTCTATGGTTCAGCTGCTGCTTAGCTCGGGCAGGGTTTGTCCTTTCATTTTCTCCTCCTAGCTTTCACACTTCTGCCTGCTCTGCTCCCCTGACTGCAGAGGTAGGAATCAGTCAGGGTTCCAAGGCTCTGCTAAGCAATGATTCCTCAGCGAAGGCAATTTCCCAGCCCATGGACCCGAGGGTAATTCACAGAAAGCTGTGGCCCTAGGTGAGGCTCATTTCCAAGTGCATCCTGTTCTCTCCCTCTCACCCTGCTCTGGTGAGTGCAGCATTCTGTGCTTTGCAGAAGGAGCCCAGCATGAGAAATGAGCTGGCAAACAAACTCCTGCTCTTATCAAAGCATTCCATCGCTGTCAGGAAAGTCATCCACCAGACCAGCAGCTCCTGGAGTGCTCCTTCCTGGTAAATTGCTGAGGAGGCTCAGGGAAGCACAGCGACATTTCTTCACTGCCACATGCCAGGAAGCTGCAGCTCCAGGATGGATGGATGGGACCCTGTGCTGCTCTTCCAGCCTGCTAAAGGACATTCAGTCGGCAGGAAGGGGCCACGGATGAAGAGGCACTCCTGGAGGGAAACAGAAATCATCTGAAGAGCTTAGAGAGCTTGGGGCGGTTCCTGGCTGGGTCTGTGACAGGGCTGGGTGAGGATTTAAACTGTTCAGCTTCATGTGCTAAGCAGAGCTGGGTTGAACCAGTCGTGATGGGGGACAAGGACCAGTTTGCTCAGCTGCAGATTTATAGGCAGCATCCTGAGGGCTCTCCACGTGTCAGGGTACACAGAGGAACAGGTCTAATGCATACCTTGAAAGATAAAGCAGCACATTTTCTTGCCTTTCAGCTGGCACTTCCCCTTAGCAGAAACATCAGCAACATTTTTCTGAGGGTTTTGCTTTTTTTTTTTTCATAGAAGAAAAACACTAAATTTAAAAAAAAAAAAATAGTTCTTAAATCAAAGTTGTGTGAAGGATGCACCGGAACAAAGAATCAGCTTCCCCACATGAGAAATCTCCCTCTTGTGTCATAAAGCAGGCATTTCTCCCTCACCTCTGGAGAAGTGATGGCTCTTAAATCTTACCCAATGTCACAAAAGCCTTCCTGAAGTGCTGAGAAAGCCAATTCAGATGCAGCCGGAGAGCCAAGAATGAAAGGGGAACACTCAGCCATTGAAATTGCAAATTGCCTGAATGGAGAAGGGAGGTTCCAAACATCCTTTGAACTGCAGCAGCTTCTTGGCTGCTCTAATGGCTCGCTCCAGCACTCCCACCCTGTGTGCCAGCCTGGCTCTGCAGGCAGGGAAACCCTGGCTGAAGGTCATTTCCCTGCCAAGCATCTTTTCTCACAAGGACCTAAAAGAGGCTGGGAGCAGCCCCAAGATCTTCTGCTATCAACAGAAGCCTGCTGCCCCTATAGCCCAGTGTGGAGATGGCAGGGAGCTCCCCATGTCCTCATAGAGTCATAGAATCAGCCAGGTTGGAAGACACCTCCAAGATCATCCAGCCCAACCTAGCACTCAGCCTTGTCCAACCAAGCAGACCATGATGCTGGGCATGGCTGTGTGACCAGTCTGGCAGCACTCAGGCTAAGATCTCCCAGGATCACAGGATCAGAGGATGCCAGGGGTTGGAAGGGACCCAAAGAGATCATCCAGTCCAACCCCTTTGACAGAGCAGGGCCAGACAATCTAGCTCAGGGTACACAGAAACACATCCAGACAGGCCTGGAAAGGCTCCACAGAAGGAGACTCCACAACCTCTCTGGGCAGCCTGTGCCAGGGCTCTGAGACCCTTCCAGGCAAAAAGCTCCCCTTTGTGTTGAGCTGGAACCTTCTGGGCTGCAGCTTCCATCCATTGCTCCTTGTTCTGTCCCAGGGAGCAGGAAGCAGAGCCTGTGTCCCCTTCCTGGCAGCCTTCAGATACTTATAAACATTTATCAAATCCCCTCTCAGTCTTCTCTTCTCCAAACTAAGCAGCCCCAGGTCCCTCAGCCTCTCCTCCTCAGGCAGTGCTCCAGTCCCCTCATCACCCTCATAGCCCTCCCTTGGACCCTCTCCAGCAGATCCTTGTCTCTCTTCAACTGGGGAGCCCAAAACTGAAGGCAGTACTCAAGATGAGGTCTCAGCAGGGCAGGGTAGAGGAGGAGGAGAACCTCCCTTGATCTGCTGGACACACTCTGCTTAATGCCCCTCAGGATGCCATTGGCCCTCTTGGCCAGCAGGGCACATTGCTGTGCCATGGATGTTCTCCACCAGCACTCTCAGGTCCCTCTCCATGGGGCTGCTGTCCAGCAGATCACCTCCCTTCTGGTGCTCTGTATTGAGCTGCTGAGCAACCACCAAACACAACCAGGGGCTGTATCCAGAGCTCCCACTGCCCATTGCTCCTTCTCAGAGCAAGTTGATGCCTTTGAAACGATTTTCTGGTGCCAAGGAAAGTCTTGTGATGGTATTTCAGGTACCAGAGTGCTCCCCAAGGGAGGTTATGTACTCAGGGGATGATGCTGAAAGGATTTTCCTTTCTTTTTCCTCTTTTTCTTGCACACTGACTGTGAGAGACTGAAGCTTTGTTTGCTTATACACCATATATCTTAATGAAATGCTTCATTCCTGTTTCCCTGAGGTATAATTGGATTTGGGGTTTTTTTCCTCAATAAGCAACCAAATCAAAATGTTTATGGCATCTCTTCAGCATGCACTTGTTTAAAAGCAAACAACACCCCAATGCATAAAAGCCAGGGTGCAGTTTTAAAGGCATGGCAAAGCAGTAACTCCTGCTTTTAAAAGCCCAACAAGTTTTATGAAGCTCTTTAAGACAGCTCCAGATTTTCAGAGGAGGAGAGGGGGAAAAAAAAACAAACCCCAACTTAACAAAACCCACTGGGTCAAAATCAGAATGTATGTTTATTGCAGCAATGTTCCTAGAACGAGCCTCTAGATCTTCTGCTAATAGGAGGAGCCTTCAGAAGTGCACACACACACACACCCCCCACACACCCACCCCATGCCAACACAAGCTCCATGCAGCTCTGGAGATGGATGGCACAGACTGGTTTGAAAAGACAGGACCTGTAACTCCCAGGGAGGCAGGGTTGGCTTCTCTCCCAGCTGGCTACAACTGCCTGAAGGGAGGTTGTAGCCAGGTGGAGTTGGGCACTTCTGCCAGGCAAGCAGCAACAGAAGAAGGGGACACAGTCTCAAGTTGTGCCAGGGCAGGTCTGGGCTGGATGTTAGGAGGAAGTTGTTGGCAGAGAGAGTGATTGGCATTGGAATGGGCTGCCCAGGGAGGTGGTGGAGTGGCTGTCCTGGAGGTGTTGAAGCCAAGCCTGGCTGGGGCACTTAGTGCTGTGGTCTGGTTGATTGGCCAGGGCTGGGTGCTAGGTTGGACTGGATGAGTTTGGAGGTCTCTTCCAACCTGCTGGACTCTATGATTCTATGGTTCAGCTGCTGCTTAGCTCGGGCAGGATTTGTCCTGTCCTTTTCTCCTCTTAGCTTTCACACTTCTGCCTGCTCTGCTCCCCTGACTGCAGAGGCAGGAATCAGTCAGGGTTCCAGGGCTCTGCTAAGCAATGATTCCTCAGGGAAGGCAATTTCCCAGCCCATGGACCCAAGGGTAATTCACAGAAAGCTGTGGCCCTAGGTGAGGCTCATTTCCAAGTGCATCCTGTTCTCTCCCTCTCACCCTGCTCTGGTTGATTCTATAGATCCTTGACAGATGTGCTGCTTTCTAACTGTTGGGGGTTGTGATTTATCTCTTTTGCCCATGGTACTTCGGGAGAAGTCTCCTCTCTGCTGCCATCCTGTTTCCTCCTGTTGGTGTTTGTTGGTTATTGATGTTCTCCAGCGTGACTGTGCTGGCTGAAGGTGCAGGTACCCCCAGCCCCATGTCCTCCCCACTGCAGAGCTCAGACCTCCTACCCCTCAGTCCTGTGGGAGCTCCCCACAACTCCTGACAGCCACTAGGCCTTATCTTTGACTCGGGTCACACACTATGAACAGACACAGGTCAGCCAGAAACACCTGCAGATGCTTCTGCTGATGCTGAGGTAGGGGCACATGCCACAGTGGTTGGGGTCTGCCCTCATCTCTCTGTCTCTGCTTCTCCTTTACAGCAGAACTGTGCCACTCAGGCAAGAACCTGACACAGCTGGCAGCCAGCTGCATGCCAAAGATGATGCACTGAAAGAGGGTGGCCAGCAGCCTGCAGAGGGATGTCTTTCAGACCTAGAAAGCCTCTTCCTCCTGTGCAGCTGATTTCTTTCCCCCCCCAGATGCAGACCAGCAAGCAACTGAATACATTTTTTCCGTGTGGGTTCATGAGCTCTGCCAAGAGACCTTTCTTCTTTCTCCTGTACTGGTTTGCTGGGTTTCAAGGCTGCAGTTGTTCACTTTGCCCTCCCTGAGACCACCTAGGATGTTCAGGACTCTCAGTCCCCTCAGATGTTTGCTCTTCAGCCGTGCTGGTTCCAACTAACTGTCCTCCTCACCCTCCAGAACAGAGAAGCTTTTGGTGCCAGATGTTGCCTGATGTAACTCGTGCATCTGTGACCTTTACATGCTCCATTCATCTCCAGCCAATCCTCAGCCTCACACAGAGCTCTTCCCACACAAAGGTCTCCTTTCTCCGTGTTTCCCAGAGCGGGACTGGGCAGCAATTGGAATGTTTGAAGGGAGCAGCTGGCAGAGGTTATCCCGCAGACAGTCGGTGCCAGGCTGGAGACCCAGCCCCTGCCCTGCTCTGCTCCGATGCCAACAGAAATAACTCTTAGCTGAGTTTGGTGGCGTTTAGAGAAGCAATTGCAGCTCTGGAAGCTCCGGCTCGGTCGCTGGACCTGCTCCGCCGCGCAGCGAGCGCTGCGGACACGCGGGGGAGCTGCAACCACGCAACCGGCAACAGGCAACCGGTAACCGGCAACCGGCTCCCGAACTCCCGGGTCCCCGCTGCGGGCAGCCCCAGTCCGCTGCCGCCTGGCTTCACCCGGGCTGCGGAGTGGGCTGGGGCTGCAGCCCCAAACTGCTGCCCACCGTCGCCCTGGGCTCACCCATACGAGATCGCCCCGGGTCTGGATCGCTGGATTTCATACGGGCTGCCTAGGGCCGGGAGGGTGGCTGGGAAAGGGGGGGTCGGGATGCTTCTTCCAGGGATGCCGGAGCATTAATCCCCCCAGCCAGAACCGCTCCGTCAGCTCTCGGTTTCCACGCACGCTTCTCCCTCAAGCCCTTGTTGTTTTCAAGGAGACGAGGAGCTGTGCCAGCTTTCACCCCACATCTCCCCAGCAGGCTCCGTGTCCTGTACTTGCAGGATGTGATGGGCAAAGGCAGCTTTCATTTGGACCAGTTTGCTTCAGTCATGCCACTGCCCTGGCCCCCTTCCCCTCTTCTCCAGCCGCAGACAGTGAATGACCACCCTGCAGACAGCAGGCTCCCCTCTGCCAGCAGCCACCTGCTGCCTGCCCCTCTTAGACCATCCTGCTCCTCTTACACCCTCTCCAGCCCATCCTTGTTCTTCCAAGGGCTTCACTGGCACCATCACTCCTCTAGTGCAGGTGGCAATGGTGTGCAGGAAGCAACAGGAAGCCCAGGAGAGGAATCTTGGTATGAGCTGCTGCTGTTTTTCACATACGTGATGAAAAGATGTCTGCCCTCAAACCACATTCCAAGGATAAAAGAAGAGGCAGCAGGTGAAAACCAGGCAGCCAGGAGGAGCACAGAGCAAGAGAAAGGGACTCACAATTAGAGGTCTCAGAGCACCCACAGCAGTGCCACAGGGGCACTTACAGCCTGGTACAGCTCAGGAGAGGGAACCCATAGGTTTTCTTTTCCCCTGGGCTCTGAGTTAGCTAGACCAGAGGCACTGCAAATGTTACTGTATTTATCCAGGCTGGCAAATAATGCTCAGACAACCCTGTCTAGACAAAATCTTCTTCTCAAGATAGAAGACAGCAGATTGCAATGGTTAGGGGTGAGGTTTATTGCTGGCACCATATAAAGTCCTCTGACTATGCAACACTTTTTGCAGTAGAAGTTTCCAGTCCAGAAGCTGCCCCTGGCAGAGCAAGCTCCATGCTGCAGCTCCACTGAACCCAGCACTGCCCACAGCCAGACTGCAAGCACTGGGGAAGGCCTCTACTCTGCCCTGCTGAGACCTCATCTTGAGTATTGCCTTCAGTTTTGAGCTCACCAGCTTCAGAGCGACAGGGATCTGCTGGAGAGAGTCCAAGGGAGGGCTATGGGGGTGATGAGGGGACTGGAGCACTGCCTGGTGAGGAGAGGCTGAGGGATCTGGGGCTGTTTAGTCTGGAGAAGGCTGAGAGGGGATTGAATCAATGTTTATAAGTATCTGAGGGCTGGGGGTCAGGAGGGGGACACAGGCTCTGCTTACTGCTCCCTGGAACAGGACAAGGAGCAGTGGATGGAAGCTGCAGCACAGGAGGTTCCAGCTCAACACAAGGGGGAACTTCTTGGCTGGAAGGGTCCCAGAGCCCTGGCGCAGGCTGCCCAGAGAGGTTGTGGAGTCTCCTTCTGTGGAGCCTTTCCAGGCCTGTCTGGATGTGTTCCTGTGTGCCCTGAGAGAGATTATCTGGCCCTGCTCTGGCAGAGGGGTTGGACTGGACAATCCCTTTGGGTCCTTTCCTACCCCTAACATCCTCTGATCCTGTGATCACAGCTGCTCTTAGCCATGCAGGATGGAGCCCACTGGCAGCACCGAGCACAGCTCGTGGGAAGGGATGGGACAATCTGCCAGAGCCTGCACAGAAAGGGTGAGCTCTCGTTCCAGCTGCCACGCTGGCTTAGCAGACTGCTGGGTAAGCAGCCCCAACAGCAAAAAATCCTGCTGGCCTCAACAGTGTCAGCCACCCAGACACGGCCCAGCACCAGCTGGGGCACCTGTGGGGGAGCCATCCCCTCCAGGAACCTGTTCTGGGCTCTTTCCTCCGCTGACAGCAGGTAAATGAACCTGAACACGCTGAGCTTCCCCAGTAGTGCTGTGCAGTGCCTGCTTCTGCCATGCCAGCCTGGCTCAGCGCTTGTGAAACACCATCAGGGGAGAGCTGTGACAGAGACAGCGACATGCCCAGGTGAGTCACGCTGCAGAGCAGTGCGTTGTGATGCTCCATCGCCAAGAAAACACAATTACACAACCCCCTGAGGCAAAACATCCACCTCGAGAGTAAGGACAAGTTCAGGCTCAGGGGGCTGTGAGCGGAACAGGCGTGGGAGGCGTTGAGAGCTCCAGAACTGAGGGGGAACAGAGCTGTGAGGAGAGCAAGGCTGGGAGATGGTACAAGGAGAGCAGAGCTCAGAATGGCTGTAATGGGTACAGGCTTGCCCCAAGCCAAGGTGCTGTGAGTGGCACAGGCTTGTCTAGGGCACTGTGAGTGAAACTGGCATCAGAAGTGTTGTGAGAGGCTTGGGCCTGTCTCAGGCACTGTGAAGGGAGCAGCCCCAAGCGGTGTTGCAAGGGGCATCAGCGTGCTCCAAGCCAAGGTCCTCTGAGTGGCACAGGCTTGTCCATGGCACTGTGAGGGGCATCAGCCTGCTCCAAGCCAAGGTCCTGTGAGTGGCACAGGCTTGTCCATGGCACTGTGAGGGGCATTAGCCTGCTCCAAGCCAAGGTCCTGTGAGTGGCACAGGCTTGTCCATGGCACTGTGAGGGGCATTAGCCTCCTCCAGGCCAAGATCCTGTGAGTGCCACAGGCTTGTCCATGGCACTGTGAGGGGCATTAGCCTCCTCCAGGCCAAGGTCCTGTGAGTGGCACAGGCTTATCCATGGCACTATGAGGGGCATCAGCCTGCTCCAGGCCAAGATCCTGTGAGTGCCACAGGCTTATCCATGGCACTGTGAGGGGCACAGGCCTGCCCCCGGCCAAAGTGATGTGAGAGGCAAAGGCGTGCCCCGGGCACTGTAAGGGGCAGAAGCTTGTCGGAGCCGCGGACCCCCTTTCGCCCTGGGTTCCGCTGACCCTTGGCTCGCCGGGGAACGCCCAGCCGCTGCCCGACTCCGGACGACGCCCGGGCCAGAGGCGGCGGCTCGGGAGGGGCCGCGGGCCCGCCCCGCCCGGCCGCGGCGGAAGTGACGCGCCAATCACGGCAGCCCGCTCGCTGCGCCGCGAACAAAAGGGATCCTCAGCCCCCGCCCCGCCCTCCTCGCCCCGGTGCCGCCGTCTGATTGGCTATCGCCGCAGCCACCGCCCGGCCCACGCCCTCGCCCCTCCTCTCCCGCGGTGGATTGGGCCGCGGGCGCGGCCTGCGGCGGCGCTGATTGGCAGCCGCTCTGTCCCTCACGCAGGCGGCGCGCGGGGGCGGGGCGGCTGGATGGGGAGCGGAGCGGCGCGGTAGTGGCGGCGGCGGCGGCGGCGGCGGCCGGGCCAGGGCGGTGAAGTGGAAGGGAGGTCCCTTTCCCTGTACGAGGGCGGAGGGTCCCTGCTCCGTACCGCCGAGCTCGATCCTCTTCGGGACTGTCTCTGCGGGCGGGCCGCGGCAGGTGCGGGACGGCGCGGCCCGCGTCCGTTGGGGTATGAGAAGGGTGGTGGCGGGGCCAAACCCTGCTGCGGGTGGGGGTGGCCGTGGCCGAAATCTGGGTGGCTGGAAGCCCGGAGGGGCGTTACCGGGAGGTGCGAAGGCCGGGGGAGTGCGGAGGCCGGGGGGGGCGTTACCGGGAGCTCGGCGTCGCCGCGACCGTCTCTGGCCGGGGCTGGGCCGGGCCTGGCCGGTGGGCGCTCCTACGGGGCGAGGACAGCAGAACGGCGCAGTCGGTTGCTCTCTCCCGAGCCCACCCTGGGATCCGCAGTGTCGATCCGCAGGGGCCCCGGGAGCCGAAGGAGATCGGGGCCCGGCAGCTTCCCGCGATGCTGTCGGCGCGGGCTCCGGTGCCGTTCTTCCCTTTGTTGGCCGCGGCTTTACCGGCCCTTAGCAGTTCGGGAGTCACTGACGGAGCACAGCCCGAGCCCTACCCCTGCCTTCTCCGTCTCGGGACGGGCGGTGCAGATGCCCTCGAGCAGCGACCGATCAGAACTCGGGGCTGACGGAGCTCCGTGACCCGGACTGACCCGGGGTTTACCCCCTCTCCGTGGTCCGGCGGTTGCGGTGCGGTCGATGACTGGTCCGGAGGGGTATCGGCTTCGCAGCACGTTGCCGGTTTGTGTGTCCCTGGTCAGGCTGTGCATAGTCCCTGCGCCCCGGTCACCCCCGGCCACCTTCCCGAGGCTGCTCTGGAGGTTGGAGGATCCCGGGGATGGTTTTCATTCTCTTTCACCTGCCGCACAGCAGCTGTTCAAGGGCTTCAGCACCATTTCAAACCTGAATTTTGGGTTCATCCCGAGTAGTGCTTCAGGAAATAACGGAGTGAGGGAGATGTTGGGTTTTTTTTTTGGGGGGGGGTGACCTTTTTGCCTTCGTCTCTAAGACCGAGGTGGGTGTGGAGCTGCTGGATTTAAGCACAGCTCTGACGCAATGCCAGGCAGTGTGGTGAATGCACAAAGTGTGTGTTAGGCTGTGTGTGACATATACGTCTCATTAACAACTCCAGCATCACGGCGTGCAGGGAGCAGTGCCTTGGGAACTTGCCTGTTCAGGAGCTTGCAAGGCAGTCCTTTGGGCTCTGGTGTGGAGGCAGTGACACAACTGCCCGTGCAGGCTTCTGGAAAACAACAGTTCCTCTTTGGAGACAGAGGCGGGGGTGAAATGGAAGTGATTCAGGGTGATGGACATAGAGGCAGCGTTGTCTTGGTGTGGCTTGTGAAGGGAAAGGAAATACCCTGCTTCGGAGGGGAAAAGGAACAAGTTGTGTTCTTCACCACAGCGTTAAAGAGAGTGGAAGGGTTTTGAGCCAAGTGCTTGCAAAGCATCTTGAAGCTTCCTTTTGACACAGTCTCCCTGTCGCTGCCTTAGGCTGGGAGCTCCGAGTGCTCTCCAGCCCCTGCCCGCTGCGTAGTGACTCAAACGCTGGCTGAAGTGGGTAGGTGAAGTTCTGCTGGGCTGGCAGCGTTGGTTGGCTTGGTTGGTGCTTGTCTGGGCATGAGCCAAGTGAAATGGAACCTCTGCTGGTTTCATAATCTCCAGAGTGCGATTCAGCGTGCGGAGGAGCTGCCATGCTCCAGGAGCTTATCTCCTGTTCCCCAAGTGGCACATGCCAAAGATAGCTTGCCCTGGTGCAGGAGCTGGAGTGGTTGTACTTACACTTAAACTGCTCTGGCTGTTTATCTGCAGTTAAATCCTGGGAAAGAACTTTCTAACAGAAGGCTTCTGTCCCTCTGAAGGGTACTACGCATGGACCTGCTGAGGATACTCTTCGGTGGCCTGTAGCATAGCTAAAGGGAAGTTTACCTTTAGACAAGCATGAAGTAAATACCTTTGTTTATGCTCTGAACTCTTGCTTTTTATCCAAAAATGGTGGTATTGTCTCTGACTGGGAGAAAATATTTATACCATCAGACTAAACAGCGAGGTCCTTGCAGTTGGTGAGCTGTGTTGGTTGGACAGGGCAGTGTGTTTCGCTGAACAGAGGAGAGTGATAAGCCCTGGGTATTTCCAGATCTTGTTTCTTGTGCTCTGAAACTCCATCTCCCTGGTAGAGGGTTTCAAATAATGGGTCAGATTCTACAGCTGACAAGCAGGGATCCATGTGGCAGGACAAGACTGCAAATTGGGGAGCTGGGGAATTGAGTAGAGTTGATGGGATCTGGTATTAAAAGTGGGATGAGGGAAAGCACAGGGGATGTGTAACCTAAAACAGTCCTGAAAAGGTCAGCTCAGGAGCCTGCGGTGCTGGAGGGCCAAGAAGTGATCCAGATTTGGCTAGGGGAGGAGTTGCTCAAGTAGGTGCTTATTAGCTCTTTCATCCAGAGATTGTTTCTGCAAAGTAAAGACATCAAATGAGAAGAGTTAAGTTTTTGAGTTGTTTTTTTCCCCACCATTTTTCACCTCCCCAGCACTGAGAGGCTCTGAAAGGGAACACTTAGAGACTGTTGCAGGTTCCCCATGACAGGTGCCTGCAGAGTGTGTGCCAATGCTTTAAAAAGTGCCCTGTGCAGAACCAAACAATAAACAAACAATAAATCACTGCAGAACACAAGTGCTGCCCGGTGGAGTTTTCAAAGGAAGTGACTTTATTGTTGCATCTGCTCCCAGTCTGTGGCTTCAGCAGTGTGGGATAAGCAGAGCAGTCGAGGTGTAGCAGAGGGCTGCACACAGGGAAGCTGAGGCTGGACCTGGTACATCCCTTCAACAGTAACTGTTGGTGTTGTGTGAATGACTGCAGTGCAAGCTGGCTCCTGCTCTTTATTCACAGAATGAATCAGGTTGGAAGGGACAATCAAAGGTCTAACTCACAGTCTCACAGTATCACCAAGGTTGGAAGAGACCTCACAGATCATCAAGTCCAACCTGTTACCACAGAGCTCAAGGCTAGACCATGGCACCAAGTGCCACGTCCAATCCTGCCTTGAACAGCTCCAGGGACGGCGACTCCACCACCTCCCTGGGCAGCCCATTCCAGTGTCCAATGACTCTCTCAGTCAAGAACTTTCTCCTCACCTCAAGCCTAAATTTCCCCTGGCACAGCTTGAGGCTGTGTCCTCTTGTTCTGGTGCTGGCTGCCTGAGAGAAGAGAGCAACCTCCTCCTGGCTACAACCACCCCTCAGGTAGTTATAGACAGCAATGAGGTCTGCCCTGAGCCTCCTCTTCTCCAGGCTAAACAATCCCAGCTCCCTCAGCCTCTCCTCGTAGGGCTGTGCTCGAGGCCTCTCCCCAGCCTCGTTGCCCTTCTCTGGACACGTTCAAGCATCTCAACTCCATGCAGTCAACAGGAACATCCCCAACTAGAGCAGATTTCTGCAAGTAATCTCCCTTACCTTGTGTATTTCAGGACAAGGCTTGTTTATGTTATTAAGCTGATTATAGACTGTAGCCATAGAGGCACCTTAAGAGCAGCCTGGCTTAATTCTGTGCCAGTGTGAAGTACCAGTCACAATGGGAGCATTTAGAATACAGAATAGAGACAATTAGTGCCCAGATGAATAGCTTCCAAATATCACAGTGCGGCTGGTAGCTGTCCTGGCTTTGAGGTGTGTTCAGCAGCTGATGGAGAGGTGCAGCTTCACCTTGTCATGTCATCTGTTTTTAAGAGAAAAGCACAGACAGAGTCACATTGAAAGGCCATGGTCAGAATTTAGCATCCTGAGGTAGCAGGGGCTGGATATCTGCCTTTGCTCTGGGATCCCAAAGGAAACTGCTCCTTTCCAGGACTGGCTTAAAATGTCACAACACTTCCAGAACTTGATGAGTATTTAGCAGGAAGGTGGGGGGGAGGGGGGTGAACGTTATTGCTGTTTTCCAGAAGTGTTGACCTGGTCTTAGCACCTGTGGATTTACTCTGAGCAAGGACTGAGATGGTGCTGAAGCCAAAATGTGCATCACCTGAGCAGACATTGAGGTGATCCCTGGTTTACAACCTGCCCAGGGATATGATGCAGGTTGAAGTGGCAACCTGAGCAAGGTAAATGTTGAAGGCTAAATCCAGGCCTCCACTTTGCTAACTCTTTAGGGCTCCTTATGCATCAGTTCACTGCTCCTGTTGCACTCCCTCCCTTTTTGTCGAAGATGACCAAGTTGTAGATCACACTTCAGTAAATCTTCCTTCAGTCTCAGCTAGCCTGGGTAGCAGAACCGAAGCTGAGGGAGGTGGTCAGGGTCACATCCTGGACAGCTCTGCAGGTCCACTGGCTGACCTGAAGGTGTAGGTCTTGTTGAGTAGTGACAGCACTGCCCTGGCCTGCTGAACAATTTCTGCCCCCTCTCAGGCACTGGAATGAGCTGCCCAGGGAGGTGGTTCAGTCACCAACCCTGGATTTGTTTAAGGGTCGTTTGGATGTGGTGCTTGGGGGCTATGGTTTAAGGTGAATCTTGCAGAGTAGGGTTCTAGGTTGAACTTGGTGCTCCTGAGGAGCTTTGCCAGCCTGCATGTCTCTGTGATCCTCTGGAATGGGATTTAATTAGTGAGTTTCCTCAATTACGCTTTTGTGTCAGGTCTTGCTCTGTGTTTTTTTGCCGGGGTGACAGCTCTGAATGGCTTTGCTGACCACTCCTCTGTTTTCCCTCTTGAACATCTGCTAATGCCTCTGCAACAGGGATCAGAACTGCAGTGCTGACAGATCTGTGGTGTGCAGTTAAACTGGGTTTGGAACGGCTGTGACAGCCCAGACAGTCCTGGTCGCTTCCAGTGACATTTCCTGAGGCAGCCCACCCCACTGGTAGGGTGAGGCAGGAGACTTTGGGAGAAGTGTTGCTGCTTTATGGAGTTCCATGTGAAAAACTGTGGAAGCAGGAGTGTGGCCACATGAGGAGACACTTGGCTGCTTGGGAGAGGAGGCATAGAGCAGGCTCCTGATTTCTCTGGCTGTAGGAGGGTTGCCTGCTCCTCTCTCTGAGCAGAACTTTGTGTTCCCAGCGACTGGAAAACTGCTTTGGCACAAACAAGACAGAACTTGCAACTGGTGCATAATTCTCCAAGGCACAGTTATGCAAATCAGCCATGAGGAGCCCTGACTTCAGAAAGCAGAGTTCAGCTGGACGCTTTAGCTGGATAGAGCCTCTAGTAAAGGTGAAGTTAACCCTTTGACACTTGCTGGCCTAGGGGACTTTGGGATCTGAGCAGCTTCTTTGTGCTGTGGCATTCTCTGATTGCTACAAAACGTGGACAGGGAAAAGTGCATCTGATTGTTGGGCAAAGCAGGAGGCTGGACCTGCACCAGAGAGAGACAAGGCTGTAGTGTGACATTATTTCCCTTGTTAACAAAATAATGTCATGAAAGGGCTCCTTGCTGGGCAGTGTGAAGTGTGCCAGCAAAGACACAGGGGAAAAGGCATTTTGTACATGCAGCTCCCATGGTGGATCTTCATTCTTGTGAGGGCAGTAAAATGATACTTAATAAATGATAGTGCTGCTGAAAGAGTCTGAAAGGGCAGTAATGAAATGTGTGCTGTCAGAGGGCATTGATTGCTGTGGGGTGGTTTGGGCCTCTTCCACTCAGAGCACATTGTGGCATTCCTGGGAACCTGTTGTGGCACTGAAGTGGTGCCTGCAGCCTGGTGCTGGTGGAGGTGATCAGTGTGTGCTGTGATCTTCCCAGCTCTTCACCCTTCTTCCAGTGAGGTCTTGCAGCTGTGTGATCCAGACAGGCTGCATCCAAGGCAGTGTGACCAGCAGGGTGAGGGGATTGTGCTGCTCTGCTCTGCTCTGGTGAGACCTCACCTGCAGCACTGCGTCCAATTCTGGTGCCCCCAGCATAAGAGGGACATAGAACTGCTGGAGCAGGTTCAGAGGAGGTCCTGAAGATGCTCTGGAACACATCCACTAGGGGGACAGGCTGGGAGAGTTGAGAATGTTTAGCCTGGAGAGGAGAAGGCTTTGGGGAGACCTTAGAGCTGCCTTTCAGGACCTGAAGAGGGCTACAGAACAGCTGAGGAGGGACTTTTGACAAGGGCTTGTGGTGATCAGACCAGGGGCAATAAGTTGAAGCTTGATTGAAGGTGGTGAGACACTGGAACACATTGCCCAAGGAGGTAGTGGATACCCCCTCCCTGGAGGTGTTCAAGGCCAGGCTGGATGAGGCCTTGAGCCACCCGGGCTGGTGTGAGCTATCCCTGTCCACGGCAGGGGGTTGAAGCTGGATGATCTTTAGTGTCCCTTCCAACCCAAACCACTCTATGAATGAATGAATGAATGTGTGATTTGCAGCAGGATTCCTTTTCAATATCCATGTTTTTTTCCCCCTCCTGTTAGCTCAGGTTGATTCATGGTGAAGATGATACTGTGCTGTTAGCCTGTGTGTTGTGCTGCACCATCTGGGTGTCCATATGTGTGTGACCCTTGGGAAAAGGTGAAAAATTGCATCTTCTACATCTGGTCTTGGAAGCTGAAGGGAAAATGTTTGCCTTGTGTGCTGTCCCCTGCCTTCCTAGGGCAATTTGCAGTCTGAAAAGCTGGAGGCTGAAATGAAATGAAACTGTGTCCAGTTCTGGGCCCCCCCAGTTTAAGAGGAACATTGAGATGCTTGAACGTGTCCAGAGAAGGGCAACGAGGCTGGGGAGAGGCCTCGAGCACAGCCCTACGAGGAGAGGCTGAGGGAGCTGGGATTGTTTAGCCTGGAGAAGAGGAGGCTCAGGGCAGAGCTCATTGCTGTCTACAGCTACCTGAGGGGTGGTTGTAGCCAGGAGGAGGTTGCTCTCTTCTCTCAGGCAGCCAGCACCAGAACAAGAGGACACAGCCTCAAGCTGTGCCAGGGGAAATTTAGGCTTGAGGTGAGGAGAAAGTTCTTGACTGAGAGAGTCATTGGCTACTGGAATGGGCTGCCCAGGGAGGTGGTGGAGTTGCCGTCCCTGGAGCTGTTCAAGGCAGGATTGGACATGACACTTGGTGCCATGGTCTAGCCTTGAGATCTGAGGTAACAGCTTGGACTTGATGATCTGTGAGGTCTCTTCCAACCTTGGTGATACTGTGAGACTGTGATACTGTGAGACTGTGAGACTGTGAGACTGTGAAATGGAGATCAGATGTCAGAGCTTAGCACACTGGTTGAATGTACAAGGAAGCACCTAGTAAACTGTCTTCCCTTCTTTTCTCTTTTGTTTTGTTTTTTGTTTCAGGTTTTCAGGATGAATCTGGAAAAACTCAGCAAACCAGAACTCCTGACCTTGTTTAGCATTCTTGAGGGAGAATTAGAAGCAAGAGATCTTGTCATAGAAGCTTTGAAGGTATGTTGGAAGGAGCCTGATAAGAGACAAAAGTAACACCACTGCTCTGGGTTCTGCATCCAGCTTGCATGGAGGTGAAGTTCAGAGATTTATTGCTGGCTGAGAATCCCATTGGAATGGCAGCAGCATTGGATAATAAATGCTGCATGTCATTGGACTCCTTGGAATTCACTACTGAAAGCTGGCTGCAAGAAGCATGTCAGTGTCAGAATAGAGGGTTCCAGGTGTGCTCTCAGCCTTGCTGGTGCACAACCAAGGGTTTCTGCCTGCCTGAGACACACAGCAGGGCCATTAGACCTCCTTTCTGGGTTTGTTCTCCACTAGGAGGGAGGGGTTTTTAAAGCAGAACCTCTCCTCACCACTAGGGATCACAGATGAATCTTTCAGGGAGAATAAAGTCACAGTGAGAAAGAAGCAGCCGTGGCTCTCTTGTGTTAAGCCCGTATAAGCTGGCACTGCTGTAAGGAGCAGCAGCCCTGTGTGCTCAGCTCCTTGTTCCTTCCCTTTGCTGGCACAAGCAGGAGTGTGACCTTCCAGAGGGGTAGAGACCAGCTAAAACTAACCCACTGAATCATAGAATAGAATCATAGAATCCAGCAGGTTGGAAGAGAGCTCCAAGCTCATCCAGCCCAACCTAGCACCCAGCCCTAGCCAATCAACCAGACCATGGCACTAAGTGCCCCAGCCAGGCTTGGCTTCAACACCTCCAGGCACAGCCACTCCACCACCTCTCTGGGCAGCCCATTCTAATGCCAATCACTCTCTCTGCCAACAACTTCCTCCTAACATCCAGCCTAGATCTCCCCTGGCACAAATTGAGGCTGTGTCCCCTTCTGTTGTTGCTTGCCTGGCAGCAGAGCCCAACCCCACCTGGCTACAGCCTCCCTTCAGGGAGCTGCAGACAGCAATGAGCCCTGCCCTGAGCCTCCTCTGCTGCAGGCTGCACACCCCCAGCTCCCTCAGCCTCTCCTCCCAGGGCTGTGCTCCAGGCCCCCTCCCCAGCCTTGCTGCCCTTCTCTGGACACCTTCCAGCACCTCAACATCTCTCTTGACTTGAGGAGCCCAGAACTGGACACAGCAAAGTGGGATGGACTTAGCTCTGGGGTTTTGCTTCTCCTTTTGGGTAGTGTGGGCTGAGGCACTCTGTGGCCACCTTGGGTTAGTGTTGAGCCTAGAAAGTCTTTCAAGAACGTGTGGTCCACGTGCTGGGGTTCGAAGGATGCTTCAGCCTCGGTGAGGTGGACAGAACAGAGTGGGGTAATGGATGGAAGGGGTCGAGTTGTGAAGAAATGGTTTGTGACAGGGTTGAATATTGAAGGCTCTTTCAAGCTGACCTGTCACTGCTCATCATGTTTAAATTTGGGGCTATTTCAAAAGCAGAATGGCAGCTTGCAGGCCTGAGAGCTGCAGGGACTTGGTTTTGCAGCAAAAGCTTCTGTGGCTTCATTCCAAATATGAAGAAATCCTGGGGGAGCAGAGGGAGATTCCCTCCCTGTAGAGCAGTCAGGATCCTCCTGGGTTTATTCTTGGTTAGGTTTGCATTTAGACAACCTTTTTATTTGGGGGGAATATTGTTACCCTCTTAAAACTCTTAATCAGTGAAAGGTTTGGTTCCTCTCTTGGAACAGACTCAGCTATCTGCTGCGTCCTGGGCTCACTCTTCTCACCCTGTGTGGTCAGGATGTGTTATGAACCACGCATGGCCTTAATGCTTCGGCATGAAATGTGTGTAATGGAGCCCAGAGAGCAGCAGCTCCCTTCTGAAGGCTTCTCATCATGTACCTCCCCAAAGCAGAAAGCAATTATCTGTTCTGTTGAAGTTTAACCTGCAGTTCCCTCTTGCATGAGGAGATTAATCTGGTGAGGACAGCCTTTGACATGATTTGTCAAGTACTCCTAAAAGAGGAGAAATTAAATGAAAGTGTAACCTATCCTTGGTAATTATACAGTATAAAATCCCAAGCTAATCAAAGGTTAGTGCTGCTTTCCCCTCCCTCTGTAAGGGATATGCTGCAAAGTTTCATTTTAAGGCTACAAGGAGAGCTGAAGGCAGGAGGGAAGGGCAGCAAAAGCTTCGGATCAGAGCTGGCTCTGGCTGCCTGCAGCTCGGCCTCCTGAGCACAGCTTCCCAGGAAAATGAAACGCTGGGGAGGGACTTTTTAGGGTACCAAGTAGTGACAGGACTAGGGGAAATGGAGCAAAACTGGAGGTGGGGAGATTCAGACTGGACGTGAGGAGGAAGTTCTGCACCATGAGAGTGGGGAGAGCCTGGAATGTGTTGCCCTGGAGGTGTTTAAGGCCAGGCTGGATGAGGCTGTGGGCAGCCTGATCTAGGGTAAGGTGTCCCTGCCCATGGCAGGGGGGTTGGAACTGGATGATCCTTGTGGTCCCTTCCAACCCTGACTGATTCTGTGATTCTGCTCTATGATTCTATGAACCCCCTCCAAACCCAGCACATGGAGGGATGCTGCAAGTCTCCAACTGGGCTATTGCTCAGGTCCAGGAGCTGTTGTTGTGCAGGAACACCACAGCTCCAGCCCAGCTTCCTGCGGGCAGGAGGCTGCAGTGCCTTTCAATATGTGGAAGGAAAAAGCCTTCTAACTCCTAAATCTGGTGGCTGGGCAGAGTTTCAGACACAGAAAACTCCCAGCTTTGCTTTGTATGTTTGTTTGGGACATGCAGTTAGAGAGATCCTGGCTTCCTGTGCTCTTCTTGTTTCCTGCTAGTAACCCTGTTGACAGCTGCCCAGGGCTTCATCAGCCTCAGGGGTTTAATTGTGTGTGGCTGTGATGAGAGGAAGCCCACCTTGCTGCTGTGTTTGCTCCTGCCTTTTGTGCATGTAAACGTGCTGCCCTGAAGAAAAAGCCTGAATTAAAGCCTGAAACTCTGAGAGCTTTTCATTTTCCTTGCCTGCCTTGGACAGATTGAGCTGTAACATGCACTGAGAGGAGTCCAAATGCCCTGGGCTGGTGGCAGCGTTGGTTGGCCACACACAACTGGCTGTGGGCACATGGTTGGCTCTGTTCCTGTGGGTTATGAGCAGCATCTTTTGCCTCTGCAGCCAGGTTCCTCTGGAGATATGATAGCTTTAGATGTGTGTTGGGAAGAGGTGGAAGGGGAGCCTGGGCTGATCTTTGGGGTGCTGTCTGTCTCCAGCAGGTCACTTAGACATGGAGATGGCAGTGGTTAGAAATCAGGGGTTGGTCTGCCAGTTCCTTCCCTTTTAGTAAGAAAAATGCACTTCCCCTCATGGACTAATTTGGCAGCTAATTCAGATTTCAGTGCTTCTGAACTCTCTGGATGTTTTAGACAGAGCCCTTGGAGCATTGGAGGAAAGAAGCAGCACTTGCAGAGAGAGAAAACCTGGCTGTGTAAACATGTGATTTGATCCTACTGCTGGTATTCCTGCACACTTAGGGAAAACATTTAGCAGGTGGCATTTAGCAGAGAGAATCCATGTGTGCAGAGAGCAAAGCCTAAAATAGTTTTCTTCTCCCTCATGGTATCAGGCCACTTGTTGCCTGGCACTGGCCCTGTGCCCCAGTGTGTCAGAATCAAGCTGCTGAGCCTGGCTTTGCAGAGACCATTTGAATCATGGAATCATAGAATCAGCCAGGTTGGAAGAGAGCTCCAAGCTCATCCAGTCCAACCTAGCACCCAGCCCTGGCCAATCAACCAGACCATGGCACTAAGTGCCCCAGCCAGGCTCGGCTTCAGCACCTCCCTGGGCAGCCCATTCCAATGCCAATCACTCTCTCTGCCAACAACTTCCTCCTAACATCCAGTCTAGACTTCCTCTGGCACAACTTGAGGCTGTGTCCCCTTGTTCTGTTGCTGCTTGCCTGGCAGAAGTGCCCAACCCCACCTGGCTACAGCCTCCCTTCAGGTAGTTGTAGACAGCAGTGAGGTCTGCCCTGAGCCTCCTCCAGCCTGCACAGCCCCAACTCTTTCAGTCTGTGCTTACAGCAGAGCTGCTGCAGCCCTCTGAGCGTCCTCCTGGCCCTGCTCTGGACATGCTGCAGCATCTCCACATCCTTCTTGTAACAGAGGCTCCAGAACTGGATGCAGTACTCTGGGTGGGGTCTCAGCAGAGTGGAGTAGAGGGCGAGAATCACCTCCTTGGCCCTGCTGGCCACGTTTCTCCTGCTGCAGCCCAGGCTCTGGTTGGCCATCCGGGCTGCAAGTGCACACTGCTGGCTCCTGTTGAGCTTCTCATCCAGCAGCAGCAGTGATTGAAGTGAATACATGAAAATTAAGGGTTTGTTCCTTTAAACCAAAGGAATCAATGTCTAGGCCTGGATTTTGAGACATGGTTTTCATGGCCATGGTGGTCTTAAGTTGAAAGATGGATTTGATGACCCTAAAGGTCTCTTCCAACTGAAACAGTTCTGTGAGTCTAGGAGCACAGTGTAACTGGGAGCAATCCTGGCTTGAAACGGGGCAGTGTCACTGTGCTGGAGCCACCTTGTGCCCTGCCCCTCCTCTTTAAATCAGCAGTTTCCATACATTAGGAATGAAGTTGTCTTTACTTTTGGAGAACAGGAAGCAGCTTTCTGATGTAGAAGACCTTGGGCAGTTTTACCCTGGAGTAGCAGCTGCCTCTTCGGTGTCCATGACTGGGAGCTGAGATTCATTGCTGTGATCTTCTCATTGAAGCACTGTTAATGCCCTGCAAAATGCAATCTGCCTGTGTCAGGGGCTTTAGAGATCCAGTTCCCAGTGCAGTTTCAATAACTTAAGTTACCTCTTGCTCAAATAGAGAAAGAAGTTCGACTGCAGACACTGGGAAGTCTTTCACAAATGGGGCAAAATGAGCTCCTGCATCCCTTGTGCAGCAGCTTCCAGCTAGCAGTGCTCCCTGGGCACTCTGCTGCTGCAGTGCAGGATTTTCTCCTGGCTTTTCCTGCAAGTTTGGGGAAGTTTTTGCTTCTTTCTTGCTTGAAGCAGCAGTGTGTGCCAGTGTCTTTTGAAAGCCTCATTCTCTGCACCATCCTGGTATCCAGATAGGTGCTGGACGAGGAGGAGCAGAGAGGTGTGGCAATGGCTTCCACTCTGGATTCGAGCTGTCTGGGTGTTATCAGGCTGTTTTAAGGCTGACCAAGGTGCAGGTGGTGAGCACAGTCCCCAGGCCACCATCACACCCGTGCTGGGAGCAGAGCATGGCCAGGCTCACAGTGGCATTGGTGCCACCCAGACTGCAGAGCAGGAGCTCCCAGGGAAAAGAAGTTGTAGTTTTGTGCTGCTTGATTTTTTTTTTCCCCTCCTAAGGAAATTTCTGATGGCTCCTGAAGCTGATAACAGGTTTCCTGTGGGCAGCACTCGTTTGGCTGGTTTGTTCACTTGAAATAATGATGGCAATTAAGACAGATCCAGCATCTGAGCAATTCAGTTGCTGCTGTGACTGCTGGGTGCTGCTGTAGAGCTGGAGCCGAAGCAAAACTCAAGATCCCACTCCAGCATTTTGACATTTATTTATTTCCCCACCCCCATTTCCCTCCTGTCAGCCACTGCTGTGACCTCAGCTTTATTCCCAATAGCTGTCTCTGGGGAGAGAAGCTAATAAGGAAGTTCAAGGCAGGCAGAAGCTATTTAAAGATTATCCCACTCTCTGCAACACGAAGGAGGAACTTGGTGTGCAGCTTGTCACTGGAGAGGCTGCATGCACAGGAGCTGCAGTTAATTAGCAGCATGTTTGTGTGCTGCTCAGGGTTAAAACCTGGGCTCTGAAGTCACAGGCAAGAGTAATGCTCTGCTTTGTGACCAAAATAAAACAAAGACCCACTTGAAACGAGTCTTGGAAATCCCCTGTTTGGTGTTCCAGTAAAACAAGTTGTAAAGATTATTGAAGGGAGAGGGATGATGGTGTCACATAAACAAAGCTTCAGTGAAAGGAAGTCTTTCAAGACAAAAAGAGAGAGAGAGAGGGAGAGAGAGAGAGAGAGAGAGAAAGAGAGAGAGAGAGAAAGAAAGAAAGAAAGAAAGAAAGAAAGAAAGAAAGAAAGAAAGAAAGAAAGAAAGAAAGAAAGAAGAAAGAGAAAGAAAGAAAGAAAGAGAAAGAAAGAAAGAGAAAGAAAAAAGAAACAAGAGAAAGAGAAAAAAGAGAGAAAGAGAGAAAGAAAGAGAAAAAGAAGGAAAGAGAGAGAAAGGAGAAAGAGAGAGAGAGAAAGAAAGGGAGAGGCAAAGAGAAAGAGATAAAGAGAGAAAGAGAAAGAAAGAATGAGAAAGAAAAAGAGAAAGAAAGAGAATGAGAAAGGAAAGAGAGAGAAAAAGAAACAGAAAGAAAGAAAGGAGAGAGAAAGAGAGAAGGAAAGAGAGAGAGGCAAAGAAAAAGAGAAAGAGCAAGAGAGGGAAAAAAGAGAGAAAGAAAGAGAATGAGAAAGGAAAGAGAGAAAGAAAAAGAGAGAGAGAAAAAGAGAGAGAAAGAAAGAGAAAGAGAGAAAGAAATTTCAGCAATGGGTCCTGGAAAACATTCATCCCCAAAGCATCCAGAAATCCCAGGAGGAAACAAGAGCTTTTCCCTAACAAAGCCAAGCCAGTCTGCACAGGAAACATCTTTTTGCCTATGTCAGACTCTGCTTCTGCTCCATAAAAGCAGAACTGGCTCTTCTCAAATGGGCCAGCAGTGCCCTAAGGTGAGCTAAGAGACAGCCAGGCTTGGGCAGCCCCTCTCCGTCTGTGCCCAGCTATGAAATCACTCAGGGTCAGAGGATGTTAGGGGTTCAAAAGGACCTCCATAGATCATAGTCATAGACAGGTTTGGGCTGGAAGGGACCTCTAGAGGTCATCTACTCTGCCTCCCCTGCAGTCAGCAGGGACATGCCCACTAGCCCAGGTCACCCAGGGCCCCATCAAGCCTTACCTTGCATGTCTCCAGGGGAGAGCCTCAACCACTTCCCTTGGCAACCTGTTCCAGTGCTCCACCACCCTCAGAGTAAAGAACTTGTTCCTAAGATCCAATCTAAATCTGCTCTTCTCAAGCTTCAGTCCATTGCCCCTCATCCTTCACTGCAGGCCTTTGTAAAACAGAACATGGGCCAGCAGTGTGCCCAGGTGGTCAAGAGAGCCAATGGCATCCTGGCCTGGATCAGGAGCAGTGGAGAAGAGGAGGCTCAGGGCAGACCTCCCTGCTGTCTACAGCTACCTGAAGGGAGGCTGTAGCCAGGTGGGGTTGGGCTCTGCTGCCAGGCAAGCAGCAGCAGAACAAGGGGACACAGCCTCAAGTTGTGGCAGGGGAGATCTAGGCTGGATGTTAGGAGGAAGTTGTTGGCAGAGAGAGTGATTGGCATTGGAATGGGCTGCCCAGAGAGGTGGTGGAGTCACTGTGCCTGGAGGTGTTGAAGCCAAGCCTGGCTGGGGCACTTAGTGCCGTGGTCTGGTTGCTTGGCCAGGGCTGGGTGCTAGGTTGGGCTGGATGAGCTTGGAGCTCTCTTCCACCCTGCTTGATTCTATGATTCTCTCCATCCTTCCTGTAGGCTACTGGAAGGCTGCTATTAGCCCCCCTGCCAGAGCAGGAGCAGAGAATCTAGCACAGGTCACACAGGAACACATCCAGACAGGGCTAGAAAGTCTCCAGAGGAAGAGAATCATTGAATCATTAAGGTTGGAAAGGACCTCAAAGATCAAATCAGTTCTGCTGATCATCCAGAGTTCACTTTCAGTCACTAGGGCAGATTTAGACTGGAGATTAGGAAGAAATTCTTGACAGTGAGGGTGGGGAGACACTGGAAGAGGTTGCCCAGGGAGGTTGTGGCTGCCCCCTCCCTGGAGGTGTTCAAGGGCAGTTTGGACAAAGCCTTGAGCAACCTGGGCTGGTGGGAGGTGTCCCTGCCCATGGCAGGGGGTGGTTGGAACTGGATGACCTTTAAAGTCCCTTCCAAGCCAAACCATTCTGTGAGTCCATGAATCTCTGACCTGTGGAAGGCTTTTCCTAGTCTAGACAGCTCTTAATTAAATGTTTATGTTCTGCTGGCTGCTGAGGAGGAAGAGCTGGACTGGAGCAGGCTCTGGTGGCATGGCAGTCTCATCTCTTTGTCATGCTGGTTCAGGGAAGCACTAAATTGCTCAGAGCAGCAAGGAAGAACTTCTTGTTCTCTCCCAGGCAGGAAATAAACCACCCCACTGCATTCAGCAGCCCAGAGCCTGACTTGGGGAGGAGCAGAGGAAAAACAAAGCTTTGGTCACACCTTCAGTGCTCAAAATTCAGAGATTAGGGGTGCAGGGGGTGGACCTAATCCTAGATTTTATTACAGGCTCACAGGATGTTAGGGGTTGGAAGGGACCCAAGGAAATCATTGAGTCCAATCCTGCTGCCAGAGCAGGACAATCCTATCTAACACAGATCACAGAACACATCCAGACAGGCCTGGAAAGGCTCCACTGAAGGAGACTCCACAACCTCTCTGGGCAGCCTGTGCCAGTGCTCTGGGACCCTTCCAGGCAAGAAGTTCCCCCTTGTGTTGAGCTGGAACCTCCTGTGCTGCAGCTTCCATCCACTGCTGCTTGTCCTATCCCAGGGAGCAGTGAGCAGAGCCTGTCCCCCCTTCTCCTGTCCCCCAGCCCTCAGATAGTTATAAACATTTATCAAATCCCCTCTCAGTCTTCTCTTCTCCAGACTAAGCAGCCCCAGCTCCCTCAGCCTCTCCTCATCAGCCATGCCCTCCAGTCCCCTCATCATCCTCATAGCCTTCTCCTGGACCCTCTCCAGCACATCTCTGTCCCTCTTCAACTGAGGAGCCCAAAACTGAACACAGTCTTCAAGATGAGGTCTCAGCAGGGCAGAGTAGAGGGGGAAGAGAACCTCCCTTGATCTGCTGGACACACTCTTCCTAATGCACCCCAGGATCCCATTGGCCTTCTTGGCCACAGGGGCACAATAATACTTGCCCAGAAGTAAACCTCTCATCTGTCTCTCTTGTTTGCTTACACCAGTCAAGCCCTGCTGCCCCTCTCAGGGCTTTTTCCCATGCTTGTGAGTGGCTGCAGAGTGCCCAGCACCAGCGTGGGCTGGGTGTGAGGGGAGAGCAGCCAAGGCCAGCTGGATGAAGGTCCCAGTTTGGATTTCCAGACTTCTTTTTTTTTTTTTTTTTCTTCTTTCTTTCTTTCTTCTTTTTTTTGTTGTTGTTGTTTTTTTCCCATGCCTGAGTCACTCAGAAAATTCCTCACACACTTCAAGTGGGCTTTGGTTGAATCACTGTTCCAAATTGTTCAGAGAAACTGAAGATTTCCTGCCCCTCAAACCCAAAAACAACCCAACAAAAAGCCTGCAGTTTTTCCTGTGATTCATTTAGCCAGGGCAGCTCCATTAGTCAGGGCCACCCTCCCATTTCCAGGGCTGATCTTTTCCTTCCTCTTCTTTTTGTGTGTGTGTGTAAAGTTAGAACAATACCTTTAAGTTCTCATCAAAGTCATCCACTGCTCCTGGTGGGCATTGCTGATAAAGAAGCAGGGGGAATCAGCTGCCAACCCTGGATGTGTTTAAGGGTGGTTTGGATGTGCTGCTGAGGGATATGGTTTAAGGTGAATCTTGTAGAGTGGGATTCTAGGTTGGGCTTGGTGATCCTGAGGGGCTTTGCCAACCTGGATGCTTCTGTGATTCTGTGTTGGTGATGTGAGCTGCTCCTCTGTGCTTAATGCAAGGGTTAAAGTGCGACTGCAAACCAGTATGGTGGCATGAGTGTCCCTGATTCTGTTGCAACCAGCAACAGAAGAAGGGGACACAGTCTCAAGTTGTGCCAGGGCAGGTTCAGGCTGGATGTTAGGAGGAAATTCTGCACAGAGAGAGTGATTGGCATTGGAATGGGCTGCCCAGGGAGGTGGTGGAGTGGCTGTGCCTGGAGGTGTTGAAGCCAAGCCTGGCTGGGGCACTTAGTGCCATGGTCTGGTTGATTGGGCAGGGCTGGGTGCTAGGTTGGGCTGGATGAGCTTGGAGGTTTAGATGCTTTAAATTGTAAGTGTTGAGTGCCTCAGGTTTGAAGGGTTTAGGTACCTGAAACTGAAGGTGTTGAGTGCCTTAGATTTGAAGGGTTTAGGTACCTGAAATTGAAGGTGTTGAGTGCCTTAGATTTGGAGGGTTTAGGTACCTGAAATTGAAGGTGTTGAGTGCCTTAGATTTGAAGGGTTTAGGTACCTGAAATTGAAGGTGTTGAGTGCCTTAGATTTGAAGGGTTTAGGTACCTGAAATTGAAGGTGTTGAGTGCCTTAGATTTGAAGGGTTTAGGTACCTGAAATTGAAGGTGTTGAGTGCCTTAGATTTGAAGGGTTTAGGTACCTGAAATTGAAGGTGTTGAGTGCCTTAGATTTGAAGGGTTTAGGTACCTGAAATTGAAGGTGTTGAGTGCCTTAGATTTGAAGGGTTTAGGTACCTGAAATTGAAGGTGTTGAGTGCCTTAGATTTGAAGGGTTTAGGTACCTGAAATTGAAGGTGTTGAGTGCCTTAGATTTGAAGGGTTTAGGTACCTGAAATTGAAGGTGTTGAGTGCCTTAGATTTGAAGGGTTTAGGTACCTGAAATTGAAGGTGTTGAGTGCCTTAGATTTGAAGGGTTTAGGTACCTGAAATTGAAGGTGTTGAGTGCCTTAGATTTGAAGGGTTTAGGTACCTGAAATTGAAGGTGTTGAGTGCCTTAGATTTGAAGGGTTTAGGTACCTGAAATTGAAGGTGTTGAGTGCCTTAGATTTGAGGGGTTTAGGTACCTGAAATTGAAGGTGTTGAGTGCCTTAGATTTGAAGGGTTTAGGTACCTGAAATTGAAGGTGTTGAGTGCCTTAGATTTGAAGGGTTTAGGTACCTGAAATTGAAGGTGTTGAGTGCCTTAGATTTGAAGGGTTTAGGTACCTGAAATTGAAGGTGTTGAGTGCCTTAGATTTGAAGGGTTTAGGTACCTGAAATTGAAGGTGTTGAGTGCCTTAGATTTGAGGGGGTTTAGGTACCTGAAATTGAAGGTGTTGGATGCCTTAGATTTGAGGGGGTTTAGGTACCTGAAACTGAAGGTGTTGAGTGCCTTAGATTTGAAGGGTTTAGGTACCTGAAATTGAAGGTGTTGGATGCCTTAGATTTGAGGGGGTTTAGGTACCTGAAATTGAAGGTGTTGAGTGCCTTAGATTTGAAGGTGTTGGGTGCCTCAGATTTGAAGGTGTTGGGTGCCTCAGATTTGAAGGTGTTGGATGCCTCAGTCCTGCCAGGACTCCACGGTGAGACACCAGCACAGGTCTCACATGCTCAGCATTTACCCCACAACCCTGTGAGCTGAAATCAGTGATTAAATCTCTTGGAACCAAGATGGATCAGCTCCGAGGACTCTTTCCAGGCTGAATCTATTTCCCCCCTTATGCCTTCTGTTGCTTGGTTATCTGTTTCCATGTGGTTTCTTATCCTGGTGGGGAACATGTAGATAATACTGTACTATCTTGTGGGTTTATAAAGTGCTGTTGTTTAGACCTCCACAGCAACTGTTCAGTAGAATAAGGCTGTTGGTATCCCAACAAACACATCTCCAGCTGGAATAGCTGATTCCAAACCCTCTTAACCATAAAGCTTAGTAGATGTGAGTCTCCTTGCTTCTTATGTGTCCCCAAGAGGCAGCAATTCTTATGTGTCACCAAGAAAAAAAAAACCCTAATCACTCTGATCTTGCTTCTTGAGAAACGAAGCTTTGTTTAGTCTGGATGAGAACACGAAGGGATTTTTATGAACCACTGAGAGATTTATAGGCTCTTGCAGGAGTAAAACTCTTCCATTGCTCAACGTGAAATTCTTTGATGGTGACCTCAAGCCAACCACGCCACTGTTCTTCCACCAGAGCAGCAGTCAATGATTAACTGAGCAAGAATTGATGTTTGCCTTCTTATTCCTTTGCACACCCGTGGAATGTCAGGGCAGAGGGAGCAGGTAGCTGTGGTATGAGGATGTAAGTGGGGATGCTGTGTTTGCATCCTTTGTCTCTAGTTAGTGTGGGGTTGGTTTTAGTGAGTGACCATCACCTTTTGCCCATTTTGAACACATTAATGAGCAGTTTTATTAGCTGGGAGCCAAACTGAAGCCTTAGATGTTAACAGCTTAAAAATCCTTTCTGGTGGCAGGAGGTTTATTGTCCTCACTGTGTGCTTTTTGTGGCCTTGCTCTACTGGATCAGAGTCTCCTGTTCTTCACCAGGAGGGTGGTGAGGCACTGGAACAAGTTGCCCAGAGAATCTGTGGAGACTCCCAAGCCTGGAAATGTTCAAAGCCAGGCTGGATGGGTTCTTGAGCAACCTGATCTAGTAGGAGATGTCCCTGCCCGTGGCAGGTAGTTGAACTGGATGATCCTTAGGATCCTTCCCAACCCATTCTATGATTACAGGAAGAGTACATAAAGAACATGGTGTTGGTCCCTTTGTTACTGGCCTGGTCCAGCTTGGCTTTGAAGTTCACACTGGTGGCCTGGCCTGCTCTGCTCTGCTGTGCAGCAGGAACATCTCTCCACTGGTTCCTGTTATGAATTCCTGTCTCCTGTCTGTTAACCTTGGACGTGACACATGGGTTCCTTCAGAATGCTCTTCTTCTCCCGGCAGACAGCAGGATATGAATCAGGCTGTGTTAAGATCTCTTTATCTGCAAGTGGAAGGCTGGGGAATAGGGATACTCAACTGCAAATGGTTTCCTCCTTCAGCTGCTTTGCTGTTTTCTTCTCCTGAAATGCAGATTTGTCCTTGTGTTGCAGGCCCAGCACAGAGACACCTTCATTGAGGAGCGCTATGGGAAGTACAACATCAGCGACCCACTAATGGCTTTGCAGAGAGATTTTGAGACTCTGAAAGAGGGAAATCACGGTGAAAAGCAACCAGTATGCTCCAATCCCTTATCTATCTTGAAAGTGGTGATGAAACACTGCAAGAACATGCAGGAGAGGATGTTATCCCAGCTGGCTGCTGCCGAGAGCAGGCACAGAAAGGTAGGCTCTGTTCAGACGAGTAGCATTTTGGTCACAGAGTCAACTTAAATACCTGGAGTGTGGGTAGCCAAAAGGAATTTGCACCTTTGAACCTCTCTCACAGTAAGATGCAGCTGTAAGCTCTTCCACTGGTGTCTAGGAGCTGCCTTTTCCAATGTCAGTTCTGTTTGGTGGGTGCTTGGGCCACCACCATCCTGTCTTTTCTCAGCTATCTCTCTTGATTTGATTAAACCTTAACCAAATCATCTGCAAAGACCTCAAGTGCAAGTAGTCACATTCTGTTTCTCATCAAGAGGTTCAGAGCTGAACCCTCTTGTTTCATTGCTCATGGATGTGGGTTAATTTCTTTTCCCTTATCCTGTTTTGATGGGGATAAGACAGAGCCAGTTCCAGTCTGTGAAGAGTCTGAAGCATTAAAGAAACTTTAATCTGACATAAGCAGGCAGCCAGCCTGGCTCGTGCAGCCCAAACACTGTGCTTGAGGTAGGCAGCTGAAGGCATCTTCAGCTTTTGGGTTGACCTCTAAGTCACTGGAAGTAGCAGCAAGGCTGTGGGTGACTTCTCAGCCAAGTATCCAACTAAGTCATGCTATTAAAGCCAGGTATTTCCCTCCCTCTCCTTGTGCAGAACTGTCCCTTGTGTACTTAAAGATATTTAAACAGTGTTTGGAAGCCTAAATTTCAGGAAGACTGAGGAGCTGAGCATGTGGGGTGGGGGGCAGGAGTTCTGGTGGTGAAACAGGAGAGAAAACCTCTGGGGAAGTTTGTGTTCTGGCTTTTTTTCTTCTGGTTGAGTTAATAGAATGTCAATTATTCATGTAATTCAGCATCAAAGCTGAAGGAGCTCCTTCACAGGGTCCTTATGGCAAGCAGCTTCATTTCAAGAGCTCATCTTGTTCTTAAGTGGAAGAACAAATTGATGTGCTTTAAAATAAACTTTTGCACTGCAGTCCTTAAATCCCCTGGAAGAAACTGGGGGCAAAGCCTGGTAGTGAAGTGCTGCTGAAACCTGAGTGAGGTTCATCTCGTTGGAGCTGTCAGTGCCCCTCTGCCCAGGTTGGGTAGGCTCTGGGGCAGTTCCTCTGCTCCTCTGGGCTTTGTGTTCGTGGTCCTGCTGGGATGTTGTGATGACCTTAGAGTGGCCTTTCAGTACCTGGAAAGGGCCTACAAGAAAACTGGGGAGGAACTTTTTATGAGGGCTTATAGTGATAGGAGGAGAAGCAGTGGTTAGAAGCTGGCAGAGAGGAGATTGGGACTGGAGATTAAGAAGAAATTCTTTACAGTGAGGGTGGGGAGACACTGGAACAGGTTGCCCAGGGAGGTTTTGGGTACCCCCTCCCTGGAGGTGTTCAAAGCCAAGTTGGATGAAGCCTTGAGCAAGCTGAGCTAGTGGGAGGTGTCCCTTGCTTATGGCATGGGCATTAGAACTAGATGGTCTTTAAGGTCCCTTCCAACCCAAACCATTCTGTGAACCTATTCTATGAATCTGTGAGGGCATCATGCAGCCAAGGGTGGATTGCATCAGCTGCTCAGGGCTGCTCTGCAGCCTGGAGGAGAAATGTGTCACTTAGCTATTCAGTAGCCAAATGAAGACACTTCCAGTGAGGTTTTCCCAAGTCCTTTCATGAACTGACTCAACCATACCCAATAACAACATCTTGTAGCATGTCCAAACGCTGCTATCTGGGAGTTTTGAGTGGAATTGTAGAGTCCTAGAGTCATAGAATGGTTTAGGTTGGAAGGGACCTCAAAGCTCAGACAGTTCCAAGCCCCTGGCCAAAGACAGAGACACCTCCCACTAGAACAGGTCACTCAAGGCTTCATCCAGCCTGGCCTTGAACACCTTCAGGGAGGTTGTGGAGCACAGAATCACCCAGTGTGAGGTGGTGGAGTCACCATCCCTGGAGGTGTTCAAGAAGAGCCTGGCTGGGGCACTTAATGCCATGGTCTGGTTGGTTGTCTAGGGCTGGGTGCTAGGTTGGACTGGATGAGTTTGGAGCTCTCTTCCAGCCTGCTTGATTCTATGATTCTATGAATTGTTTCACTTGGAAAAGACCTCCAAATTCATCCAGCCCAACCATCAATTTCACTGACCCAAGCAGCACTTCACTGTGAGGGTGACAGAGCACTGGCACAGGCTGCCCAGGGAGGTTGTGGAGTCTCCCTCTCTGGAGATGTTCCAGAACTGCCTGGATGCATTTCTGTGTGATCTACTCTGGGTAATCCTGCTGTGGCAGGGGGGCTGGAGCAGATGGTCTTATAGGATGGACTGGATGATCTTGGAGGTCTCTTCCAACCTGCTTGGTTCTGTGATTCTGTTGTATGATTGTCTGATCAAAGTGCCCCGTGTCTGGCAGGTGATCCTGGACCTGGAGGAGGAGCGGCAGCGGCACGCCCAGGACACGGCAGAGGGCGATGATGTCACCTACATGCTGGAGAAGGAGCGGGAGAGGCTCACCCAGCAGGTAGGGTTTGGGTGCTGGAAATGACCCAGCCCATGCAAACCTGGGGTTGCTGGGTGGTGAACTCAGTAGTTGATGTCTAATTGCACCTTGGTGTTGAAAGAGAAGTAGGGACCTCCCTCCTCTGTGCAGGCACTCCCAGCTTTTATCAGTTCAATCCATAGAATCAAGCAGGCTGGAAGGGACCTCCAAGCTCATCCAGCCCAACCTAGCATCCAGCCCTGCCCAATCAACCAGACCATGGCACTAAGTGCCCCAGCCAGGCTTGGCTTCAACACCTCCCTGGGCAGCCCATTCCAATGCCAATCACTCTCTCTGACAACAACTTCCTCCTAACATCCAGTCTAGACTTCTCCTGGCACAACTTGAGGCTGTGTCCCCTTGTTCTGTTGCTGGGTGCCTGGCAGAAGAGCCCAACCCCACCTGGCTACAGCCTCCCTTCAGGTAGTTGTAGACAGCAATGAGCTCTGCCCTGAGCCTCCTCTTCTGCAGGCTGCACACCCCCAGCTCCCTCAGCCTCTCCTCACAGGCCTGTGCTCCAGGCCCCTCCCCAGCTCTGGACACCTTCCAGCACCTCAACATCTCTCTTGAATTGAGGAGCCCACAACTGGACACAGCACTCAAGGTGTGTCCTGAGCAGTGCTGAGCACAGAGGCAGAAGAACCTCCCTTGTCCTGCTGCCCACACTGCTCCTGAGCCATCCCAGGATGCCATTGGCTCTGCTGCCCACCTGGGCACACACCAAAAACCAACCTGTATTTTTTGGAGGTGTTTTGGTAGCTGAGCAGTGCTTGAAGTCATTAATAGGCAATCAGATGCTTTGAAATCCTACTTCAGCCCTGAAAGCTGAGAAGTCCTCAAGAGCAGGTCTGCAATTGCAAATGACAGGGCTCTCCAGTCCTCACGTACAGAATAAGTCATGAAAGATCTCCTGGGGGAGTGCTTCAGAGCTGCTAATAAATATTTAAGCTACTGTTTTGTGTTACTCAAGCGCTGCAGTCTTTAGTAAGCAGACAAAACACATCAGCGTTTTAAAGAGGCCATGCCTTGAAAAGGCAAAGCCACAAAGCAGCAAATGAGGCAGAAGGAAGCTCTGCTCCAGGTCGCTGGTTCAGTCAGCACTGGGCAGCCTGGGTGTAGATCTCACCAAAGGTCAGCTGAGTTTCAGACGTGAGCAAACGACTGCTAAGTGACAGCTCTTAGGACGTGCAGCATGAGTCATTCAGCAGGGCCTCGCAGGTTCCTGGGGGAAGAACTCCCTCACAGAATCACACAATGCTAAGGGTTGGAAGAGGTCTCTGGAGATCGAGTCCAACCTGCCTGCCTGAGCAGGATCACCCAGGGCAGGGCACACAGGAACACGTACAGGTGAGGTTTGAATGTGTCCAGAGAATGAGACTCCACAAGCCCTCTGGGCAGCACTCTCCCTTTACATCTTTCTGAGCATGAATCACCTCTTGGTCTCCCTTTCTGCAGGCTGAGAAGGCTCAGCTCCCTCAGCCTTTCCTCATAAGAAAGATGTTCCTTGGCTATTGCCATCTTTTACTGGGGAGCTTCTTCAAGATCCATAGCAACCCCATCCCCTCTTGGGGTGTTTACACTTCATTCACTTCCAGGAGGTTTCACAGTCCCCTGACAGCCCTTTTCATTCTCATCTTCCAGCTGGAGTTTGAAAAGTCCCAAGTGAAGAAGTTTGAAAAGGAACAGAAGAAGCTGTCGAGCCAGCTGGAGGAGGAAAGGGCACGGCACAAGCAGCTCTCCTCCATGCTTGTGGTGGAGTGCAAGAAAGCCACTGCCAAAGCAGCTGAAGAAGGGCAGAAGACAGCAGAGCTGAGCTTGAAACTGGAAAAAGAGAAGAGCAAGGTGAGTAAACTGGAAGAGGAGCTGGCGTCCAAGAGGAAGCGGGGCTTGCAGATGGAAGCACAAGTAGAGAAGCAGCTCTCAGAGTTTGACATTGAAAGAGAGCAGCTGAAAGCCAAGCTGAACAGAGAGGAGAACCGTACCAAAGCTCTCAAAGAAGAGGTGGAGTGTCTGAAGAAAGTCCTGAAAGAGCTGGAGGCTTCTTGCCAGGAGCGGAGTCCTCCTGAGCCTTCGCAGCCAAGCCCCTCGCTGATGTCCAGAGGTGTCACAACTGAGAGCCCTCCAGTGAGGTCTGTGTCCTGCCAGACCGAGGGCCTGCAGGCAGTGCCTGCCAGTGCCGGCAGAGCTGCCCAGGCCGTGCCCAGCCCCACTGCACCTCCTCACTCCTACGCAAAATCCAACGGGCACTGTGAGGGTGATGTGCAGACTGGCAGCGAGCTGCTGCAGCCCAGCCCAGCAGAGGGCCAGGCTCAGAAGGAGAAGGCTGCAGCTGCAGCCTCAGACAGCGCGGTGGAGAACGGTTCTCCGGTCAGAACAGAGTCCCCCGTGCCCCTGGCGGCCCAGCTCTCTTCCGGTGGGGCCTCCCTGTCCCCCAGCAGCACGGCTGCCTCCTCTCTAACGCCTTCTCCCTGCTCCTCCCCGGTGCTGACTAAGCGCTTGGCGGGAGGCTCAGCGAGCAGCCCTGGCTACCAGTCCTCCTACCAGGTGGGCATCAACCAGCGCTTCCACGCCGCTCGGCACAAGTTCCAGGCCCAAGCCGAGCAGGACCATCAGTCGAGTGGGCTGCAGAGCCCTCCCTCCCGGGACCTGTCTCCTACCCTGGCAGACAACTCCGCTGCCAAGCAGCTGGCGCGCAACACGGTCACGCAGGTCCTCTCCAGGTTCACCAGCCAGCAGGGGCCTATCAAACCTGTCTCCCCCAACAGCTCACCCTTTGGCACGGACTATCGCAACCTGGCAAACGCTGCCAGCCCCAAGAGCGAATCTGGTCACTCTCCAAGCCCTGCCAAGGTTTCCAGCCCTCTGAGCCCATTGTCTCCTGGAATTAAGTCGCCAACCATTCCTAGAGCAGAAAGAGGGAACCCTCCACCCATTCCTCCAAAGAAACCTGGCCTCGCTCAGTCGCCTGCTGCTCCTACTCCACTCCCCAAAACCTCTTCCCAGTCCCTGGGTGCCTCCATGGACGTGGCCAGCAGCTGCTCTAACACTACTGTGGTGTCAAACGGCAAAGACCTGGAGATCCTCCTGCCAACCAGCAGCTAGTCCCCAGGGGCGGGAATGTGACATTCCACAGCTTCGCCTCCTGCAGCTCAGACACTGTTTTATTTCCACTCCAGTTAATTTATTTCCACAGGAGCAGATTCTGTCTGTATAAAGCATTTAGTATATTGGGGTGGGGGTTGTTTTTTTTTTCTCCTTTTGGGTGTTTTTTTTATTGGGTAGGAAGGGAACTACTTTTTGTTTGGAAGAAAAACCTTACCTACAGCTATACAGCAGCCTCAGAATGTCTCATGGCAGCAGTCAAATCATTAGGGATAAGGAGAACCATAATCAAGTGGTGGGACCTGACTCAGCCTCTGATGGGACTGAAATGCTGCTTTTATATTATGCAGAAATCACTTTTGCAGACTTTTGGGGTTGGTTTTTTTTTCCCCCCAACTCCAGATGAACCTTTTCTAACAAGTGCCTGAACTAAGCCTGTGATCTGAATGTGATTCTCTCAGCACGGTGAGGGGTGGGGACCATCCAGCTGCAGAAATGAGTTCTCCTCTCAGCCCTGAACGCTGAAACCAGCCCTGGGTTTCTTCTGCATTCTGGCCATTTGCTGAGGTGAGTTTAGCAAATGTGCTACCAGCTCTGTGAGGTGAGTGCCAGGACAAGGCTTGCAGCCACCCTTCAGCCTGCAGGAGATGGCTCCTGGCTCTCTGAGGAAGCACACACAAGTTTCTTGGGGTAGAACTGAGCTATGCCACAGCCCAGGATGCTTTCATCTCGGTGTCCATCGTCCATGCAGTCCTTTTGCCTTCCCTATAAGGCTCTGCAGAGGTGCCTGTGTGCCCTGGGTGGCTGAACTCTGGCTTCTGGTTCATCACCTCCCATTTCCAAGCTCTTCAAGCACTCTGCTATTGTGTGAACTTCTGAGAAAAGGATCTTGCTGTTACTTGACAGAGGTCTTGCTATTACTTGAAAAAAGAACCCAACCATCACTGCTCCACCTGGCACAGGATTTTACTCCCATGGGATCTTCTGCTCAAAACGAAAGCAATAATCTTGTTCCTTCCTCAGCTCTCAGTTGTGTGCAGCTGAGCTGGATTTTCCCCCACCAGTGAGCTCTGGGATCTTGGCTGCAAATATGGAACCAAACCCTTGCTGTTGTGTGGTTGGACTGTGTGTATCTAAGTGGCTTCACACCAAATACACAGTGTAGTAGGAAAATCCTGATCTATTCTCAATGCTCTGCCTAATAGGATGAAAATGTGGGAGTTAATTGAGGTTAAACGAAAGACTTTGCAAGGAGCTGGCAAAGTTTGAGGCAAATCTTGTGTGTGAAAAATGACTTGGGCCCAAGAGGGGAGGAGCAGCTGATGGCTGTGCTGAAGGGTTTGTGCTCGCTGAGAGGTGCTGCCTGTCACTGGTGGCATGGCTGGTTTGGAGCCAGTACTGAGGAGAGCTGGGCTAAGGCAGCCCAGGCCAGGGACAGGGCTGGGAGCACAGCCCCCAGGGTCCTGCTTTCAAGTGGGGCTTAGGAACTGATGCAGCCCAGGCCAGGGACAGGGCTGGGAGCACAGCCCCCAGGGTCCTGCTCTCAAGTGGAGCTTAGGAACTGATCTGGTTTAGATTCTCAGTGTAGAAGCTGCTCAGTGTGGGTCAAGGTCCAGCACTGCCCTCTGCATCAGGGTCACTTTCGAAGCTCCCCACTGCCAGAGCCACTCTGTCCTGCCTGCTTTCTCCATGTCTCACTGGACAGGACACGTCCACCTTGGTGGAAGATCCTGCAGCTGGAGGCTGCACCACTGCACGTGGCCTGGAAGGTTCCTTCTGGCTTTGAGCCTCATTCTGGGGGACATCAGAGCTTGTGTGCTGCTTTGGGGTGGCTGTTGTGTGAGGTGGCCCTGCTGTCCTGTCCCAGAACAAGAGCTTTAAAGAGGCCTTTGGGTAGCCTTTTCAAATCACACTGTCGTGTGCTGCTGCTCCTGCTCCAGTGGAACAGGCTGTGTGTGAGACAGGCAGCAAGAGAGACCTGGGCAGCAACTTCTGGAAGCACATCTATCACTTTTGTTTGAGGTCTTCACAGCAGACTTCTTCCTCTTGAGGAGAGGAAACAGAAAATCTGATGGGCAGGTGGAATTTTGGCCCCTGTATCACCTGGGACTCAAACGTGAGGCTTTTGTATACACTGCTTTAAGGTGTTTCTTTGCTTTTACATTAATCTAAGAGGTATTAGCCCCTTTCTTTATCCATAGCTCTAGAGAGGTGCCCTCTGGTGAAGTCTGTTAGGAGATGCACTGAGTTCTGTTCTTCTCAAGTCGGGGGGATGCAGAGGAATGTATTTTTTGTTGCTAGTAGCTGATCAGAGAGAAACTAAGCACAAAGGTATTCAGATGGATCCAGCTAATTCAGTAAGACATTTAGGGTTAGGATTTAACTGTTGATGTAGATTCTGTGTGGAAGCAACTAAGTATTTCTTCTCTTAACTGCCATCTGTCAGAAGCAGATGTGGCTGCAGAGTTTGTCACTGGCTAATGGAGTCTAATGAAGTGCAAAATGTACACACTAAGTATTAACTCATTAACACCTGTAAATTTGTAAAGCCAAATGTACCAAGCTGAAGTCTTTAATCATTTTTTTATAGCTGATGGCATTAAACGTGTTACACATTCATACTATCAATAAAGGATTTTATTTTTAAGATGTGCAAATGGCTTCAGAAGTTGTTTGGATGTGTGGGGAGCAAGCAAGAAACAGCCCAGGAGGTGGTGGCCAAGTGTCTGGATACGTCCTGGAAGTGGAAGGAGACAGCGAATTCCTTCAAGGTGTGGTAGGTCACCAACAGGCTGCAGGCTGCTGTCCATACCTCACCTGAAAGGTGTTCTTGGTGGCAGTGCCGTGGTTTAGAATCAGTCAGGGTTGGAAGGCACCACAAGGATCATCTAGTTCCAACCTCCCTGCCATGCCCAGGGACACCCTACCCTAGAGCAGGCTGGCCAGAGCCTCAGCCAGCCTGGTCTTAAACACCTCCAGGGATGAGGCTTCTGCCACCTCCCTAGGTGAGGGACCCTTCCAGGCTCTCACCACCCTCATGCTGAAGAACTTGTTCCTAACATCCAGGCTGAATCTACCCAATTCCAGCTTTGTTCCATTCCCCCCAGCCCTATCACTACCTGACAGCCTAAAAAATCCCTCCCCAGCTTTCTTGTAGCCCCCTTAAGGTACTGTGTCTAGGTTCTAATTTAAATTCCCAGAGACTCAAATATATTTGATAGAACCAGTAACAATTCATAGGGTGCCCTAGAACCAATAACAGTTTATAGGATGCCCTTCCCTCTTCCCCCTTCTTTCCCAAAAGAAAAGGAATTGGATGGAGAGAGAGGAAAGGTAAAGCAGACCCAAATAAATAATCTCACTGCGATTGGGAAGTTAAAAGAAGAAAAGTGTAACAAGAAGTAAAAGGTAGCAGAGGGAGGGAAGTTACAAAGGTGTAGGGGAGGGGAAATAAGGTACAAAACGTCTAAATATACAACCAGATTTTGATGGCAATGAGTTTTGTCCACCTGTGGTGATGATGGCCACGTGGTGAGACAAAGAGCAGCAGGAGAACAGGAATGGTGATGCAGGGGGAGAGAGAGGAACCGGCTGTCCCCCTGCTCTTACGGAGTGTTAGGCAGGAAGGAGGAGTGGGCTAAACCATCACCTGTTAGTGCTCAAACCCACCCCTCAGGAGGGGTCAAGACCACCTGGAGTCAGGTTCTCCCCCACTCCTCCCAGGGGGGTTAACCCTGTACGTACTGAAAGGCCACTTTAGGTGCCAGGGCACAGCAAGCTCTGCATGACACAGAGGCTTTTAGCCTGCTTAAAGCAGAAGCAGTTTTCCAGGTGCAGCTCTTTGCCACAGTGCTCTGGCTTGGCCCTGGCTGCTGTGGGGGTAAATGAACACCTGGGCTTTGGGGTGAGGTGCCAGGGTCCTGCTGATCTTTTCAGGCTGGACACAGAATGTCTGGTGGAGGTTCCCTGGGTACTGCCTGCACGTGGAGGAGCACAGCTCAGGGATGTCACAGACTGCAGTCAGAACTGTTCCAAGCCAGCAGGGGCACTGGCTCCAGCAAGGTCCCCTCTGCCCGGGCTGCAGGATGTCCCTGCATGGAACCAGCACTTTTCTTCCCTGGAGAGTTTGGGGCTGCTCCATGTGCTTCCCAGCCCAGCCTCCGGGCTGAGGCCACAGCTGTGTTATCTCCAACGCACACCTCGGCTCTGACCTGATTTTCTTATCTTCACATCAGCTCAGCTGAGCAGGTTTTGCAGCAACCTGGGCAGAAGCTCTTTGTCTCCTTGGGCTTGGTGCCACTTTGGAGTAGTGTTGGGTCCCTGCTTCGGCACAGATCAAGCAGCAGCCACCAAACAAGCTCCACATCCTGCTGTCACCATCTTCACCGCAGCCAAGGCTGGAACTGGACTGGTGAGTCTGGGCCACAGCCCCAGGTGCTCTCTATAGTAGCAGAGGTGGAGGCCCAAGCCTAGAACGTCCCCAAACCCTGCCCTACCCACAGCGTGGGGCTCTGCCCAGACCATGCCACAGGCAGTGAACGAGAGTGTCAATCCCAGCTGGGGTGAGGCCTGAGCCTGTTCCCAGTGCCAGGAGCCCAACCTGGCCCCATTTTCTAAGCAGAGCAAGTCAGAGCCCCCCCAAAGCACCATCCTGTCACCCCCAGACCCTCCACACCAGCTCTGCTCCGTGGGGCACTGAGGGGCAGGGCAAAGAGAGGGATCAGGGAGGTCTTTGCCATCTCTCCACCACACAGGGGAGAGTTACAGCCCCGATGGGATGTGCCAAGGGGATCCCTGTGCTTTGGCAGCGCTATGGTGGCATCCGTGGTGGCAGCTGCCTGCCTGCCCTGCTCCACTCGCGCTCCAGCCCTCCTTTTCCCGGTGCAGACTCAAACGCTGCAGCGCTGGCAAAAGCCAAGTCGCTGTTTTCTTCCCTGTCGCCGTCCCGGGACCAGTCGGTACGGAGGTGCTGGGTTCGTACTAGCGGGTGAGGACTCCCCGAACCCTCCTGCCCGGCGCTTCGGAAGCGGGAGCGGACGGAGTGGCCCCTGGGGCGGGCGTTGCTATACAGAATGGCGCCGCTAGAGGGAGACCTGCGCCAGGGAACCTGCCGGGAATGGGCCGGGGAGGCTCCGGGCGGGCACCGGAGGGCACTGTGCGGGCTCCGGGACTCGCCCTTCTCCCGGCTGCGTGAGGCTTCTTCATCTCGCGTCCCCGATCGAACCTGGGAGAGGGCGGCGAGCTTTGCCTGCTCCACTGCAGAGCACCCCTGCCACAGGGCATCATCGCGGGGCACCCACATGGCAGGGAACCCCCATCTGAGCCATGCCCTACCTCGGGCCACCTAGCCGGGACAGCCACGGGTTTACTGCGCTGGCACAGAACCTGTTCCCAGTTTTCCCATCTCTCTCAGCTCCAGAGCGTTTTATTGATGTAAGGCTTCCTCCGTGGTGTTCTGGACATCCAGAACCCTGGAGAGTGTTGGGGCAACGAACTACATCAGCCGGGGGCGGGGGGAGGGGGCAGGGGGACAGAGAGGTAGATGAGGTTCTCTTGGGTGGTGGCAAGAGCAGGCCAGGATGACCACATCACATCAGCATCCAGGAGCATCCCTGGGGAAGCGTGACTGTCCCCCAGCCTCTGTACCCTGCAGCTCTGCCAGGAGCAAGCCTTGGCTGGGTGTGCAGCAGCCCTGCAGCTTCTTCTCGGGGCCGTTCTGCGGTGCCTCGGGCAGGGTTTGTTTGCACAACCCGGACCTGGCTTTCGCCCTGGGCCAAGGGAGGCTTCAGCCGCTGAGTGTTGTTGTGAGAAGCGTTCAGCCACAGGTTTAGCACAAGCAAACAAGCCAAGGAGCTGAGCTCCACTCACCCTGCTCTCCTTGCACGGCTATTTCAGCTTCGGCTGCCACTGCTGATAACCCCTGGGTGCCGTCCAGGCGCCACAGTCGCCACCACAGCTCCATCACCAGCCAGCTGCCAGCCACAGGCAGCATCCCACCATGGCCAAAGCCACGGGGAAAAGGGGCTGGAAAAATCACTGTGTGGGCAGCTGTCACTTTTGGGCTATGGATAGAGGAAGGAGCAAACACAGGGCCAGTTTCAGAGGGTGAAATGCCACCTGCCTGGGCTTCAGTCCTCTGCTTCCAGTTTGTGCATCTGACTGGAAGTGCCTTCCAGTGCTGCTCAGTGTTGAGCCCTGTGTCTGTACCTGCTCAGTAGCCACAGGCAACTCCTGCCCTGCAGCCACAGGGCTGCAAGCTGCCTGTGCAACCTTGGTGGGCACAACTGCAGCCCTGGCTCTGGAGGTGCCATTGCAACACAAACCAAGCTGGGCTCAACTCATCAGGAATTTGAGTGTCCATTTGGGAGGACATTGCCCCGTGGCCACAGGATTCCAGTGGACCACTAGTTCCCACACCCCATCTGCCTCCAGTCTGTTCTGGGCTCTGGCTGGGAGACCCTTGGCTGGAGGTGGTGGTGCTGAGGAGCCAGCTCTGCAGCCAGCAAGCTGCTGTGGTGGGGCAGGAGGGTGGCTGAGCCCCGTGGAGAGCCACACTGGATGTGTCCGGGTGGTCATTTGGAGGCTGAAAATGGTGCTGGATGTGGGATGTGGTCTGGCTGCTCTGGTCCCAAAGAGTCTCAGGCCACCCAGGGCTGGTTCCCAGGCTGGGGGCTGTGGAGTGCCCTGCCACAGGCTCCAGTCCCCCTGCGCTGCCCTCCCACGGGGTGAACGGCTCTTGAGAGCTGTGCGGGAGAGAGAATCCAGCTGAAGAGCTGATTCTGATGGTTTTCATCCTGTCCCGAGAGAAGGGGGAATTTGTTTCGTGTGGAGTCCAAGAGCTGTTTACATGCTGATGAGGCAGCTCCATGTGCTGCTGGGGGAGAGCTGGAGGAGCTGCACGTTCGCTGGGCATGAGGTCCCCTTGCCCTCACACATCATGGCAGAGACCTCCCAGAGCCCTCACACTGTCCAGCAGTGCCCAGTGCTCCCTGCCTGGGCCAGGGATGGATCTGCAGCTGCCAGCATTGGGGTGCCAGAAGTGGTGAAACATCACCCAGTGCATGGGGCGGGCAGGGCTGCAAACCTCAGAAGAACCCTGGTGACTTGGAGGATGGAGAACAGGGTCTCTAGGGTGTCCTGGAGCCACAGCTGCCCACGGCCACACGTGGGGCCAAACAAGAGCTCAGGGCATGTAACACGAGGCAGCACTGGTGCCCAAATGGGCTGAGAGGGACACCGAGTTTCCCAAAGGCACATCTCTGCCACAGGCCAGGACGGTGTCTGTCCGCGGGCATAGCAAGGGGCCAGCATCTCTGCCACAGCTGCCTCTTGTCTGCAGGAGCCTCACGGGCAGTGGGTGATTAATCTTTTGTCACAGAGGACCAGGGAGAAGCAGCCATTAATAAACCCCCTGCCCAGGCAGTACCACGGCGCTGCCGTCCCCTGCCCCTGCCCGCGCCGCAGGCTGTGCCGAGGGCCGGGCACGGGCGCAGCGCAGATGTTGTTGTAGGGGACCGGGGTCAGGGCTGTTTGACGAGGAGGAATGGCCACGGGGAGGGTGTTTGTTTTTGTAGCGGCTGGATGTGTCTCGGGGAGGGATGGGAACGTCTCCTGTCACTCGCGGGCCGGGGAGGAGGCTGGCAGGGCAGGGATAAAGCTCCTGACAAGTTTGGACTAGCAGGCGAGTTGATTAGCTGAGAGATGAAAATTCACAGCTCTGCCCTCAGCGGGGCCGTGAGCTGCTGGAGATGTGTTTACGTGAGGGGAAAGCACCCCCGTGCTTGCTGCTCGACCCCCGCCGTGCCTGCCGCCCGGCCCCCGCCGCTGCCGAGCCGCGGCCCCGGTGAACCGCAGCTCCCGAAGCGCCTTGGACCGGCAACGGGACCCCACGGCAAGGACAGCCACGGGGGCTCCGCAGGACTCAGAGCGGTGGCTTTGCTGGGGGCAGGCAGGAGGGATGAGGGACGCAGGGCACAAGTACCAGAAGGGAGGTTGGAGTGAGGCTGCTGTTGGCCTCTTCTCCCAAGTAACTCACCACAGGGTGAGAGGAAATGGCCTCAAGCTGCACCGGGGGAGGTCTAGGCAGAGGATATTAGGAACAAGAGTGCCCAGGGATTGGAACAGGCTGCCGGGGGAGATGATTCAACCAACACCCCTAGAGGTGTTCGAGGAATATGTGGACATGGCACTTGGGGGCATGGGTTAGTGGCCATGGTGGTTAGAATCATAGAATGTCAGGGGCTGGAAGGGACCAAAAAGATCATAGAATCATAGAATCAAGCAGGTTGGAAGAGAGCTCCAAGCTCATCCAGCCCAACCTAGCACCCAGCCCTGCCCAACCAACCAGACCATGGCACTAAGTGCCCCAGCCAGGCTTGGCTTCAACACCTCCAGGCACAGCCACTCCACCACCTCCCTGGGCAGCCCATTCCAATGCCAATCACTCTCTCTGTGCAGAATTTCCTCCTAACATCCAGCCTAGACCTCCCCTGCCACAACTTGAGGCTGTGTCCCCTTGTTCTGTTGCTGCTTGCCTGGCAGCAGACCCCAACCCCACCTGGCTACAGCCTCCCTGCAGGGAGCTGCAGACAGCAATGAGCTCTGCCCTGAGCCTCCTCTTCTGCAGGCTGCACACCTCCAGCTCCCTCAGCCTCTCCTCACAGGGCTGTGCTCCAGGCCCCTCACCAGCCTTGCTGCCCTTCTCTGGACACCTTCCAGTCCCTCAACATCTCTCTTGAATTTAGGAGCCCAGAACTGGATTCTGTGATTCTCTGACTTCTCCCACACACCCAACACCTGCTGTCAGAGCAGGTCACTGCTGGCTGCCCCTGGACACCCTGATGTGCCAGATGTCCCACCGTGGCCAGGGGCATTAGGGACTGGACACCTGACAGTGCCTTGGGTGTGAATTTGAAGGCAAGGGTGGGAGCCAGCACGGGGAGCAGAAGCTGTCAGCTGAGAGCCTGGCTGATGGTACCGATTAGCCCTGATAGACAGAGATAAATGCATCCAGCTGGAGGCTGAACAAATCGATGCTGTACATTGTATAATTGTCTTCAAAACTAAGGTAATGACTGCCCCTTGGAATGCTTTGATCTTATCAGAGAGACAAGGAATACACTAATGGCTTTAATTAGACTTCGGGGATGAAATGAGTTCGGCCTCCTGGGTGAGCTGGTTTCTGGAATTGACCACTGGTGGGGATAGAAAAGGCTTTAATCAGATTTAGGCTCTTTAATACCCACAATAGTGGTGTCTGCATGTGTGATACAGACCCTACTGTCATGTCTGGGGTGGGTGGGTGGAATCTGCAGGCTGCCCAGCCTCAGGCTGCCTGTGCCTTCAGGAGCTTTTTCTCAATGCACTTTTCTGTTTGTGTTGGAGCTCTGCAGGTTCTGCTGGGTTTATTTAGGGATTTCTAAGGGAAAGCCAAACCAACCTGCCAAAAAGCAGGGGAAGCTGCTGGAGGTTTCCTTCCCAGCAGCATTGTGGTGGCCACACCAAGCATTCAGAGCCAGCCAGCAGCAGGTACCACAGCTGCATGACTGCAAGGGAACAGGGGAGGTCTTCTCTCTCCTGGAGCACATCTTGGTGTTGTTCTCCAGCACTCCTAGAATGAGAAGTGCTGAGTGCTTGGAGGGCAAGCAGAGGCTGCCTCGGTGCTGCTCTGCCACGTGAAACTGCTGCTCATCAGTTGGCCCAGGCTGGGTGGAGAGTGCAGGCAGCTGGAGCTGGTTCTGCCCCGTGTCCCTCTCTGGGCATCCCACGATGTGACCAGAGGTGAGGACAGGTTGGCTTGCAGAGGGTTCTGCCTCTGCCTCATGGAATCATAGAATTAGCTTGGTTTGGAAAAGGCCTCTAAGGTCACTGAGTCCAACCATCAACACAGCACCACCATGGCCATCAAACCATGTCCCCAGGAGCTGCATTCATGCATCTCTTGAACACCTCCAGGGATGGTGACTCCACCACCTCCCCTTCCAATCCCTGAGCACGCTTGCAGCAAAGAAATGTTTCCTAATATCCACCCTAACCCCCCCTGGCACAATTTCAGGCCATTTCCTCTTGTGCTATCATCTGACCCTAGGGAGAAGATGCCCATGCCGTGAGGTGTCCCCAGTGTGGTCCCATGGTGGCATCCCTGGGTGTGCACCTGCCTCTCCCCTGGTTATATCATGGTGATCTCAGGCTGCTCTCTAAGCAGCAGCAGCAGCCCAGATGGTGAAGCTGAAGAGGCAGCAGTTTTCTTCCTAGGCCATGTTGATGCCTTCCCTGCTGTAACTCCAGATTTGGCTGACCTGGGGGCTGTTGCCGTCAGCCACAGCACTTCCCTTATGTTAATTTGTTGGGTTTAGATGAGCTCCTGAAAAGGATTTCATAACAAGAGCTGCTGCCAATGAAAGCACAACCTTGTGCAGCAGCTACTCCACGGCCAAATACTTTCAAGGCCAAGCCTCCAGGCGTGGTGTAAGCTCCTTGTAAGTGGCTGAGGTTTTGTGTCAGTAGGGAGGAGAGCTCAGCGAGGTCAGCACTCGCCCCACAGGAGTGTGGTGGTGGCCACCTAGGTCAGCCTCAGGTGGAGAGCACAGTCAACTTGCTAGAGGGCAGGGATACATCCAGAGGGACCTGGACAGGCTGCAGAGCTGTGCCCAGGCCAACCTCATGACATTCAACAAGGCCAAGTGTAAGGTCCTGCACCTGGGTGGGTGCAATCCCAAGCACTACTGCAGGCTGGGTGGGGAACGGCTGAGAGCAGCCGGAGGAAAAGGTCCACATGACATCCCCCAGCCCTCAGCATCCAGCTGAGAGGGACAAACAAACAGGTCTCCTTCTCCCCTTTCTTTCTGGACTGGAGAGGGAAGCAGGGAGTGGGTTACACTCTCCAGAGCCCAACCTGCTCTGCCTTTGCTCATTGCACTGCAGAGCTGTTTACCGCTGTGGATTCCAGCCCTCTGCTCTCTGAGGCTCTGAAGATGTATTTCCTCTTGTGCCATTCCTCCTTCTGGCAGGCAGGCTCCCAGGTGGCTCTGGAGAATGTCAAAGTGGGAAATAAAGTTGTTTGCTGGGGGAATAAGGGAAAAAAATGAGAGAGGGAGAAGGGAAAGGGGGAAAAAGGAAGCTGAAGCAGTGCAGTGTGAGGGGGCTGGGCAGAGGTGAGGGGGATCCAGACACTGAGCATCAGGAAAGCCCCAGCTCCATGCTGTTGGTGCCACAGGAGCCATGGCTCTGCCAGTCCCAGCTCCATGCTGTTGGTGCCACAGGAGCCATGGCTCTGCCAGTCCCAGCTCCATGCTGTTGGTGCCACAGGAGCCATGGCTCTGCCAGTCCCAGCTCCATGCTGTTGGTGCCACGGGAACCATGGCTCTGCCAGTCCCAGCTCCATGCTGTTGGTGCCACAGGAGCCATGGCTCTGCCAGTCCCAGCTCCATGCTGTTGGTGCCACAGGAACCATGGCTCTGCCAGTCCCAGCTCCATGCTGTTGGTGCCACAGGAACCATGGCTCTGCCAGTCCCAGCTCCATGCTGTTGGTGCCACGGGAACCATGGCTCTGCCAGTCCCAGCTCCATGCTGTTGGTGCCACGGGAACCATGGCTCTGCCAGTCCCAGCTCCATGCTGTTGGTGCCACGGGAACCATGGCTCTGCCAGTCCCAGCTCCATGCTGTTGGTGCCACGGGAACCATGGCTCTGCCAGTCCCAGCTCCATGCTGTTGGTGCCACGGGAACCATGGCTCTGCCAGTCCCAGCTCCATGCTGTTGGTGCCACGGGAACCATGGCTCTGCCAGTCCCAGCTCCATGCTGTTGGTGCCACGGGAACCATGGCTCTGCCAGTCCCAGCTCCATGCTGTTGGTGCCACGGGAACCATGGCTCTGCCAGTCCCAGCTCCATGCTGTTGGTGCCATGGGAACCATGGCTCTGCCAGTGCTGCCATCTGCCCTATGCCATGGATGGAACAAGCTGTCCAGGGCGGTGGTGGAGTTCCCATCCCTGGAGGGGTTTCAAAGCCATGGAGCTGTGGTGCTGAGGGGCATGGTCTGGTGGTGACCTGGCAGTGCTGGGTTCATTGCTGGACTTGGCCTTCTCTGAAGGCTCTGCAGCTCTCTCCTGGCTAAAGCACAGCACAGGACCAAGTCACAGTGACACAGTGTGAGTGTCCCTATGGCCTTTCCAGCTCCTGCCTTGCTTCCAGCAGCTTTCCTGCCGGGAGCACACATGCAGCCCTTGGGCTCGTCTTGGAAGGCTTCATGGTGCTGAAACAGATGACTCTATTTATCTGCAGTGACTGATGGCTGAGCACATTCCTGGCCCTGCCATCATCTGGTTCTTGTAACATCCATCGTGAGCAGCGCAAGCAAACACAGCAGCGATCCAGGACAGCGCTGGGAGGCAGCCAGGTGAGGCAGAGGTAGGGTGGAGAGGGGGCTGGAGGTGGGTGGAGGTGGGCAGAGGTGGGTGGAGATGGTTGGAGGTAGGGCTGGAGATGGGTTGAAGGTAGGCAGAGATGGGTTAAAGGTGGGCAGAGATGGGTAGAGGTGGGTTGGAGGTGGGCAGAGATGGGTGGAGATGGGTTGGAGTTGGATGAAGATGGCTGGAGGTGGGTGAAAGTGGGCAGAGATGGGTAGAGATGGGTTAGAGGTGGGCAGAGATGGGTAGAGGTGGGTTGGAGGTGGGCAGAGATGGGTGGAGATGGGTTAGAGGTGGGCAGAGATGGGTAGAGATGGGTTAGAGGTGGGCAGAGATGGGTGGAGATGTGTTGAAGGTGGAGCTGGAGGTGAGTGGAAGTGGGGCTGGAGCTGAAGCTGGAGGTAGAGGTGAAGGTGAGGTAGAGGTGCAGTGGAGATGGTTGGGGTCAGCTGGAGGTGGAGTTGATGCTCAGCCACGAGTGTATTTCACACCTCTCTGTCTTACATCACACACACCCACTGCTGCCACCACAATCCATGGTACTGCCAGCTGTGGCACAGGGCTGGCAGAGCTGCCACTGCTCCAGCTTGGGCAGCACAGCTCCATCCAGCACTGGGGCAGGAGTGTGGTGGGACAGAAAGAGCAGTGAAGGGAACGAGCTGTGGGAAATAGCTTGCACCTGGCACTGGGGGCATACAGAGTGGCCTTCCCATGCCATACCTGCCAGGGCAGTGGGCCTGGCTATGAGGTCCTTCTGCCTGTGCAGCCCAAGAGTGCCCAGGAGGTCCTGCCCAGGAAGCTGCTTTCCCAGAGAGGTCAGATGTTGCCCAAACAATGTTGTTTTCACCCAAACAAGTTTGCTCTTGATGGGAAATGTTCCAGCTCAGTATTTACCTTTTAGGGCAAAGAGCAGGAAGGAAATAGACAGTGCAGGAGCAGCCCCAGGTGCTGGCAGGAGGCACCCTCGGGCATATGGGCACCAAGCCCCCAAAGAGCCAACCTGTGTCTGCTCCTGACTGGCCACAACAGAGCCCCCCCAGCAATCTAGGGCCCTGGTGAACACTTCCCATCTGGCACACCAAAGATGTGGACATTGGCACCATGGCTGTGCCATGAGCTGCTGATCCCAGTGCTGGGATGGTGCCCACCTCCTGCACCACATCTGCTGAGGTGGGCAGCCACCATCTGCTGCCACTTGTGCCCTTCACGTGGGAAAAGTAGGATCAAGAATCCAGCCCTGCTGCTGCTGTCACTCTCTGGCTACCAATGGGCCCCAACTCGCACCATTGGTCATAGGGATGCTGGTGAATGCCAGGCAGGCTGTGCCCACTTCCAGGCTTGGTCCTGGCTTGGTCCTGGCTCTGCATCCAGAGCTGTAAGGTAAAAAAAAAAACCAACAACAACAAACCAAACACACAGAAAAAAACCCAAATTCCTCTGGCAGGAATCTGACAGCAAGCAGTGGGCAGTGCCTGGGGGGTGGAGGGCAGCCCTGGTGAGGGGATGCCCTGCACTGCTCTCAACCCATGACCAAAGCTCTCACCCAGGCAGTGGCATGTGGTGGTGGTGGCAGCTATGAGCACGGTGGCACCATGGCAGCAAGAGTGACCATAGCATGGTAAGGCTGCTGGTGCTGCTGCCACTGGCTGAGCTGCCTAGCAGGAGGTGCCCAACATGTATGGTGTTGCAAGAGAGGAGGGGAGGGGAGGGGAGAGAAGGAAGGGGAAGGGAGGGGAAGGGAAGGGAGGGGAGGGGAAATGGAAGGGGAAAGGGAAGGGGAAGGGGAAAGGGGAAGGGGAAGAGGAAAGGAAAGGGGAAGGGGAAGGGAGAGAAGGCCATGGCATCCCCCAGGAGCACCAGGACTGGGCACAGATGCTGCAAGATGAGAAACTGCAAAGCTGGGAGGCTTCTGCTGAAGACATTTTTCCGTTGGTGAGGCCATGGGGTGGAGCAGGAGGAGCAGGGGATGGGGTGGGGGGGCTGGGGAGAGGCAGCTGCCTGCAGCAGCAGCAGCAGCAGCAGCAACAAAAGGCAGAAGGGGGAGAGGAGCACGAGGGAGAGATTTTTGATTCATACTCAAAAAATTACCCAACCTTTATTGCCAGAATGTCTACATTTTTATGTGCTTAAGCAGAGTGAGTTATGGAAATCTTAAAACAATGGAATGATCTCCTCCACTGCCCTCTCTGTGCTCAGTCACCACCCTCCCGACCAAGTGGAATCTCTTTTCTTCCCCCCCCTCCCCCCCCCCTTTTTATTGACTTACAAAAATGTCTCTGCTATCAACACCCTCCTTGTGCATCCCATAAATACCAGGGTGGGACACAAGGCTTTTTGGAGGGGAGGGGTTTTATAAACCCTGGGTGGGATATGAGGCTTTTTGAGGAGGGAGAAGTGGGGGGTGGGTCTCTCCAAACCCATCTCTGCCCCAACTCTCTTCCTCCAAGCTCCATTTTTATGGTGTTAGGTTGATTTGGCAATTTCTTCTTTCTCTTCTAACCTGCCCCAAGAAGAGGGGCTGCAAATTCCTTGAATCCCATCCAAGCTCAGAGCTCTGGGCTGTGCTCTGTGGGAGTCCCTCATCTGTCAGTCACAGACTGGCCTTATAAATCTTGTTCAGTGCCGTGGGAGAGCAGGGCAGGGTCTGCCTTACACCTTCCATCTGCTAGGTAAGGGACCACAGGGGTGAAAAACCAGAGCTGGGCATCCCACCCAGCACGGGTCCCACACCACAAGGCAGGTATCTGTTGGGTTTGTGTTGGGCAGCAGGCTGGGAGCAGAGTTTATGGAATCATGGAATCAATCATAGAAACAGAGAATCAAACATAGAATCCTGGAATCAATCAGAGAACCAATCATAGAAACAGAGAATCAACCAGAGAATCAATCATGGAAACATAGAGTCATAGAATCAGTCAGGGTTGGGAGGGACCACAAGGACCATCCAGTTCCAACCCCCCTGCCATGCCCAGGGACACCTCACACTAGAGCAGGATGTCCACAGCCTCATCCAGCCTGGCCTTAAACACCTCCAGGGATGAGGCTTCCACCACCTACCTGAGCAACCCCTTCCAGGCTCTCACCAGCCTCATGCTGAAGAACTTCTTCCTAACATCCAGCCTGACTCTCCCCACCTCCAGCTTTGCTTCATTCCCCCCAGTCCTGGCACTCCCTGACAGCCTCAAAAGTCCCTCTCCAGCTTTTTTGTAGCCCACTTCAGCTCCTGGAAGGCCACAGGAAGGTCTCCTTGGAGCCTCCTCTTCTCCAGACTGAACAGCCCCAACTCTTTCAGCCTGTGCTCATAGGAGAGGTGCTCAGGTGAGTACCAGTCTCATCACGGAGCCATCACTGAGGTAGGGACTTTCAGACCTCACTCAGTCACCTGCCACTTCATCATTCCAGAAGGTGTGGGAGAAATAAGCCTGCACTTCAGTGCAGACCTTCAGGAAATGGATGCATTGCCATAGCAAGGGCTTTGAGTGGCCAAGGCTGTGCCTCTGCAGGGCTCTGTGGCTGAGCCCAGCAAGAGCCAGCACGAGCAGCACACTCCTGGAGGGGGGGAGGGTCCCTTTTGCAGCCTAGAAGATTTCTGCCACCACTGCAGACCAATCTCCTCCTGGGCTTCCCAGGCTGCCACAGCCCAACCATGCCAGCTGGGTGCTGATTTACAGCCTGGCTCTGATGGAGCCATAGACAGGGAAGTGCTGAGCTGGGGGAAAATGAGGGCCAGGGTGGGAAAAGGAGGGGATGCTGCTGGGGACATTTGAGAGCTGCTGGGGCAGGCCCCAGCCCTGGCAAGGAGCCATCTCACACAGGCTGCATGGCCCAAGTGATGCCCACGGCTGAGGATGGGCAGAGATCAGCTGCAAGAAGAGATTTGGGAGGCCCTGAGGAAGTGATGGGAAGCTTTGAGGGCTGCACAAACCTTCCACTGATCCTGGATCTCCCAGCCCAGAACCCTGCCACGGCCACAAACCCTGGAGGAGAGGGGAAAGAGAGGAAAGGAAAGAAGGGAGAGGAGAGAGGGAGGGGAGGGGAAGTGGGCAGGGTGGCACGGGGAGAGAGGAGAGGAGAGGAGAGGAGAGGAGAGGAGAGGAGAGGAGAGGAGAGGAGAGGAGAGGAGAGGGAAGGGGAAAGGGAAAGGAGAAGGGAGGGGAGAGTTGAGTTGAGTTGAGTTGAGTTGAGCTGAGCTGAGCTGAGTTGAGCTGAGCTGAGTTGAGCTGAGTTGAGCTGAGTTGAGCTGAGCTGAGCTGAGCTGAGCTGAGTTGCTGTGTGAGCTGCAGGCCTATAAAGTGCCGGAGCTGTTTATAATATCGCTAAGTGCCATTGCCTGCTGCCAGTGAGCCTCTGACAGGCAAATTTACTTTTTTCCTTCCTTTTTTTTTTTGCCCTTTTTTTTTTTTTTCCCCTCCAACTCAAGTCCAAAAGCTGCAAGTTCCCCAGAAGATGCTTTGGCTCTCATTCAGGGTTTGTTTGTTTTTCTGCTTCCTACAAGTGACACGCTGAGAGCCATTTGCTGCTGATAATGTTACAGCCTTGCTGCAGTGCCAGGAGCACTGAGATGTGCTGGGGCTCAACTGGGCAAGCCAGCACCCTGCCAGGACTTGGTGCCAGCAGCCAAAACCCTGGGGCTGAGGCTTTCACTTCCCTCCCTCCAGTCCTACCAGCCACCCCATCCACCTGTCCCCACTGCCCTGAGCTGAGGCTGCTCCAGGGAGGCAGCACAGGGGACATTTGTAGAGCAAGGAGCAAGAGCAGTACCAGAGTGCGGTGCCCAGGGGATGCCAGCCCTGTCAGCTGTGCCAACCCTGCAGCCAGTGGAGCAGGAATCATGGAGTAAGGAGTGTGGAGAAATGCAGCAATGGAGCATGGAGAAATGCAGCAATGGAACATGGAGTAGGGAGCAAGGAGTGTAGAAGAGAGAGCATCAAACGTGGAGTAAAGAGCATGGAGCAGGAAGCAGGGAGCAGTACAGCAATGGAGCAGCAGAGCAGTGGAGATGAAGCATAGAACAATGGAGCATGGAACAGTGGGATGTGGAATATGGAGTAAGGAACTTGGAGCAAAGAGTATGGAGCATGAAACAGAGTATGGAGCACAGAGCAGGAAACAGAGTATGGAGCATGGAGCAGGAAACAAAGGATATGGAGTAGGAAACAGAGTATGGAGTATGGAGCAGGAAACAAAGAGTATGGAGCAGGAAACAAAGAATATGGAGCATGGAGTAGGAAACAAAGAGTATGGAGCAGGAAACAAAGGGTATGGAGTAGGAAACAGAGTATGGAGTATGGAGCAGGAAACACTATGGAGTATGGAGCAGGAAACAAAGAGTATGGAGCATGGAGCAGGTTCAAGATCATCAAGCTGAGCCAGAAACAATATGGAGCGTGGAGCAGGAAACACAGAGTATGGGGCAGGAAACAGTATGGAATATGGAGCAGGAAACACTATGGAGTATGGAGCAGGAAACACAGAGTGTGGAGCAGGAAACAGTATGGAGCATGGAGCAGGAAACAAAGAGTATGGAGCATGGAGCAGGAAACAGTATGGAGTATGGAGCAGGAAACACAGAGTATGGGGCAGGAAACACAGAGTATGGGGCAGGAAACAAAGAGTATGGAGCAGGAAGCAAAGAGTATGGGGCAGGAAACAAAGAGTATGGAGCAGGAAGCAAAGAGTATGGGGCAGGAAGCAAGGAATATGGGGCAGGAAGCAAGGAATATGGAGCATGGAGCAATGGAGCAGAGAACACAGAGCGTGGAATTGTGGAGCGCAGAGCAGCCTCTGGCAGCTCCATGGCCAAAGTGCCTGCAGCCTCCTGAACTTCCCTGGGAAGGCAACTTGGGTTTGAATGGCTGAAAGTTAAAAGTTGTTGACCTTCTGGGCAAAACAAAAAAACCTGCTCTGTGCACATTTCACATCCCAGGGAATGAAGCCATTACTTTGTCATTACTTTCTGTGTGGAAAACCTCCTCCTGGGGAGTCAGGCGCTCTGCTGAGGATGCTGCAATCTCCAGCTTGCTTATGTTGTGCTAAAAACCAAACAAACAGAGCCTGAAAAGCCCTGGAGAGCTGCAGCAATCTGCTGAGCTGAGGAAAGGAGCAAGGATCTATCAGGGCCTCAGCACAGGACACAGCACAGCTCCTGCAAGGTCGTCGAGCTGGCTGAGGGGCACCTCTAGTGCAAGGGGTGCACAGAGAACAAGTCACAGCCTGGAAAAGGGATCAGGGCTCATGGAAATCACGGAATTAATCAGGTTGGAAAAGACCTTCAAGATCATCAAGCTCAACCTATCACCTAACATTCTCTGATCAACTAAATCTTGGCACCAAGTGCCACATCCAGTCTCTTCTCAGGTCCCAGCTGGAGTCCTGTGAGACCCCAACACAAGAAGGACATGGGAGTGTTGGAGCCAGGCCAGAGAAGACCACCAAGATGCTGAGAGGGCTGCAGCAGCTCTGCTATGAGGACAGGCTGAGAGAATTGGGGCTCTGAAGCCTGGAGAAGAGAAGACTTTGAGGAGATCTTGGAGTGGCCTTGCAGGATCTGAAGGGAGCTACAGGAGGGCTGGGGAGAGACTATTGACAAGATCTTGTGATGAGAGGATGAGGAGGAATGGGTTTGAACTGGCAGGGGGGAGATTCAAACTGGGTTCTAGGAAGAAGTTGTTTGCAGTGAGGGTGGTGAGACACTGGCACAGGTTGCCCAGGGAGATTGTGGAGCACAGAAGCACCCAATGGGATCTTTGATCACATTGGGTGCTTCTGTGCTCCACAACCTCCCTGGAGGTGTTCAGGGCCAGGTTAGATGAGGCCTTGAGCAACTTGTTCTGGTGGGAGGTGTCCCTGCCTATGATGAGAGGTTGGAACTGGCTGAGCTTTGAGGTCCCTTCCAACCTAAACCATTCTATGATTTCCAGGGACAGGAACTCCACCACCTCCCCAAGCAGCCCATTCCAATGGACAGTCATGGCTGGATGGACAGGATGATGGAGACCACTGCTTAAAGGGGGCCTGTAAGAAAGATGGGGACAGAGTTTCGAGCAGGATCTATTGTGGCAGGGCAAGAGGTGATGGTTTGAAACCAAAAGAGCTTCAGACTGGAGAGAAGGAAGAAATGTTTGACACTGAAGGTGGTGAAATGCTGGACCAGGTTGCACAGAGAGATAGGAGATGCTCCATTCCTGGAACCATTCCAGGTCAGGTAGTTTGGGTCTCTGAACAACCTGCTCTAGTTGGGGATGTCCCTGCTGACTGCAAGGAGTGTTGGACTGGATGAGCTTTAAAGGTCCCTTCTAGCCCAAACCATTCCACGGTTCACAGAATCACAGATTCATAGAATTAACCAGGTTGGAAAAGACCTCCAGGATCATCGAGTCCAGCCTAGCACCTGACCCTTCCAATTAACTACCCCATGGCACTAAGTGCCTCTCCCAGCCTCCTCTGAAACACCTCCAGGGATGGGGACTCCACCACCTCCCTGGGCAGCCCATTCCAATGCAAATCAGTCTTTGTGTGAAGAACTTCTTCCTAACATCCAGCCTATATCTCCCCTGGCACAGCTTGAGGCTGTGTCCCCTTCTTCTGTCCCTGGGTGCCTGGCAGCAGAGCCCAACCCCACCTGGCTACAGCCTCCCTGCAGGGAGCTGCAGACAGCAATGAGCTCTGCCCTGAGCCTCCTCTTCTGCAGGCTGCACACCCCCAGCTCCCTCAGCTGTTGATTCCTCTGCACCTCACAGGTCTGTATCTTTGGAAAACAGGAATTTAAACTTGGAGAATCTTCTTACTTTGTCATCCAAGCTGCTGCTGCAGCTCCTCCTGCCCCTGGAAAGACCATCCCAGCCCCAGCAAGAGCAGCCCAGGCTTGCTACAGCCACTGCTGCCCCAGGTACCGCAGCCCCGCAGCTCCGCGGGTGCTTGCTGCGAGAGCCAGGAAACAAGAGCTGGGAAGTTTATAAACAGGCTGGGGATGGTTTATGGAAAGAGGTTATGAAATGCAATTAAATGTTTTATAAAGTGTCCTGATTGAACTCCTGGGTCACTGGATGATTTTGATCATAAATCAGCAAATGAGCTGCTGCTGGAGCCCTGCAGGAGGGGATGAGCAGGGGAGACACGGAGCAACCTGGAGCTCAGTGGAGGTCTCTTCAGCACTTGTTCTGCTGCTGTGACATTCATGCTTTGGGAAATGCCCCACCGGGAATCACTTCCAAGTAGGAGAGGATCACCTGGGAGGTGCTGGTGGTGCCCACAGCTCAGCAGCGCCAGCGCCAGCCCCAGCCCTGCCCGGTGCTGCTCGGTTACTGTACAGCCCTTCAGGCTGTCGCCCTGCAGAATGTGAAGGGGCTGAGTGGGCAGCAAGGGCTGAGGGTACCCCACTGGCACCTCCCCTGCAGGAACACACCAAGCCCAACAGCTCCGTTGCCCATGGTGGCTCCGTGGCGCTGGCACGGTGACAGCTGGGCACAGGGCTGTGACAACCAACCAGCGCCTGGCACCCGGCGAGCAGCAGAGGGAGGTTGGCCACAGAAGAGAAGTGAGCACCAAGGGGCGGACAGGGAAGCACACTGAGGAGTGTGGTTCAGGGACCAGCTCAGGCTGCAGCTCACTGCCTCACAGCAGCAGCCGTGGTCGGTGTTTACCAGCGGCCAGGACAGCTGCTGCAGGGCTGGCCAAGAGCTGATTGCAGCAGTCTGAGCTGTATCCTCCCAGCCACAGTGGCCAGCACTGGGACTCTGCCTCTCACCTTACCCAGGAAACCAAACCCTCTGCTTTGCTGGAGAAGAACCTGCAGCCTTGGCACCGAGCACTGGAGGTCTATCTTCAACCTCAGGAGCACAGAGTGGGTGTAAGAGGGAGCTTGTGACAGTGGCCCCCCAGCCGTGGCCGAGGCACAGCCAAACACCTCCAAGCTTGGAAAAGCTAATTAAAAATCCCTAAACCCCCCAAGTGCAGCACAGGCATCACGTGGCTGACATTTGGCTTCTCATCCCTGAGCTGCTGGTCCAACAGCTCTCAAGCCAGAGGTTAAGCCTCCCAGTTCCTCTTTTTGATCTGCATCATCCACATTTTTTCATGTTGTTGGACACTGGGGGAAAAAAATAAAAGAGACCTAAAAAATCTCTTTGAATTAGGGTGAGACTCTAATTGCCTCTCCATCTCCTCCCCATATCAGGTCCAAATGGCTGCCCAGGGACCTGCACACCCCTGCTCAGCCCAGGAGCTCGACAGGTGGGACGAGGAGCACTGCTGCATTTCAGAGTGGATGAGCAGGACACAAAGATGCAGCTGAAAAAGCTCTGATCTCCATCCCTGCTCCCACTGCCATGGGCAGAGCTGGGGGGGGGGGATGCTCCCAGCCACGCGTGGCTGACCTGGCAGGCAGCTTCCCACCCGTTCCCACCAGCTCATGCAATGCAAGCGGCTGACAATGGGCTCGGCAGCTGCCAAAACCCAACATGAGGCTCGCAGATGTCCCTGGGACCAGCGAACCCTGCAGGAAGATCCATGCGGCACCAGAGGTTCCCCTCAATTTGCTTCAGATGCTGCTCGCCCCCTTCGGCAGCCATCGCTGGGGGGGGGGATTCTTCAGAGAGAAAAACATAAATCCAGCTCCACATCCAGCCTGAGTTTGTCTCCTCTGGTTCAAATTAAGCGACTGGGGTCATTTTTTATATGCTGCCATTTGTCTTTTACCTGAGGGCATTGTGGAAAGGAAGGGGTGGGGGGGAAAAGGTGAATCGAGCACGAAAGCAGGGAGAAGGAGCAGAGTCTTTAGCAGACAATTAGCTGAAGCAACTTCAGACACTCGCTAAAGCATCGAGGTGGAGATCAAATGTAGGCAGAGTCAACTCCTCACCAGTGGCTCTGGTGATAAATCAGTGCCTGTGGCTGCACGGGGGAGGAACAGCTCTGACCCCAGCGATGCTAGAGGACAGGAGCAGGACAGGAGAGCCCCCAGCTCCCACCAGCACCACCAGTCTCACCTCAGTACCCTCCCAGTTTACTTTCTAAGGCCAAGGAAGGAGCACGACGTAAACAGGCAGCACAGCAAGCAGGCAGGCAGAGGGCGAGGGCTGTGCCACCACCCAGAGCCACCGAGTGGGTCTTGGGCAGCAGAGCCGAGCAAAGGAAGCCTCATTAAAGCATCTGCTCCCTGCTCCCACAGCCCCTGACAAAAGGCTTTGTCTGCGCAGGGTGGGCTGGCTTTGCTCAGCAGCTCCTGACAGCCATCAGGGATTTCGCAGGCTTCTGTGGCAAAGCCGCAGCCGCAGGGTAGGGAAGGTTGGCACCGCGGGGCAGCTGGCAGAGCTGCCTGCAGGTCTCACTGCCTGTCACCTCCTCCCTTTCCGCCGCTCACACCGGTCCAGCTCGGAGCTCTACAACCCTCTCTGTGTACCCAGGACCACCTGGCACTTGCCACAGTGTTAATGCCTGTGGAAGACCTTCCAGCAGTCCCTGAGCCCTGGCAGCAAGTGCACCCTTTCCGTGCAACCCAGACTAGACCCAGGAACCCTTCCCACTGCTTCTCCCCACTTCAAACAACAACAACAACAAAAGCTGCTTCTCACAGCTCTGTGGAGCAGGCTGGGTGGAGGCACAGGAGGAGTGTGCCTGACTGGAAATGTTTACTAGGAGGATACACAGAGTGCACTGGTAGGGCAAGCAGGGGTGGGTTAAGGCTCTGCCTTTGGAGGAGTGCATGTCCCTTACGGTGAGACCACTTGGCAGAGGGCAAACAAAAGGGCACCCAGTGCTTGCAGCAATCCCTCCACACCACTATTTACCCTTCCTAAGGATTTATCAGCCTGCAGAAATAACCAAACTTGGATTAGACCCAGGTTCCCCTTCCAGAAGGCAGGGGGAGAGGCTGGGAAAGAGGCTTGGAGCCCATCTGTCCTGCCCACCCTGCCCATCCCAGAGAGGCAGCTCTGGTCATGGTTTGGGATGGTCTTACCCTCCCCAGGGTCACATCCCTCTCCATGCATGGGCATTAGCCAGGATTAAGAGGGATCCCTGTGCATCCCTTTGCCTGTGTCAACACCAGGTGTTTAAGGCCAGGCTGGCTGAGGCTGTGGGCAGCCTGCTCTAGGGTAGGGTGTCCCTGCCCATGGCAGGGGGGTTGGAAGTGGATGATCCTTGTGGTCCCTTCTAACCCTGACTGATTCTATGATTTCCCACCTTTCCCCCAAAGCAAACCCAGCCCTGGCTGCTGCAGAGGAGATTGGTTTCTTCTGACAGGCTCCACACATGCCACAATTTCTTCATTGCTTCTGCCATGACTCCTGCCACACTGGGCAAGCTTCAGGGTGGGCAAGAGCCAGCACTGGGGGGAGGGGAGGGTAAGATGCCAGCTGTTTTCAGGTGGTTTATGAAATTAACATCCCCAAAGCACCCTGCTGCTGGCAGCAGTGAAAATAGAGACTGCACTGGGTCCATTTCATCACCAAGGGACTCCTTGTGTGCCTTTTCCATGGGTTTTGAAGCTGGGAGCATTCTCCTGCCAGCCTGGACAGGCACTGGCCACAGCCCTCCTGCAGCACTCAGCCTCTCTCCACACTGGGCAGCAAGGGCAGCCTTGTGCCCATCAAAGCCTCTGGGTTAGTCACAGAACCACAGAATATCAGGAGCTGGAAGGGACCTCCAAAGCTCATCCAGTCCAACCCCCTGCAGAGCAGGATCACCTAGAGCAGGTCACACAGGCACACATCCAGGCAGGTCTTGACTATCTCCAGAGAGGGAGACTCCACAGCCCCCCTGGGCAGCCTGTGCCAGGGCTCTGCCACACTCACAGTGAAGAAATTTTTCCTCACGTTTAGATGGAACTTCCTACATAGTCCAGAGCTGCAGACCCATCCCAGCTCCCAAACTCACTGGCACTGGCTCAAGGCAAGCACCTCGGGGCAGCCCTGTCCTCCTAGAGCCCCACAGTGCCTGGGGACATCCCACCCTGGAGAGAAAAAGCATAAACTTAGAATCACAGAATCATAGAATCATAGAATCAAGCAGGTTGGAGAGAGCTCCAAGCTCATCCAGCCCAACCTAGCACCCAGCCCTGGCCAATCAACCAGACCATGGCACTAAGTGCCCCAGCCAGGCTTGGCTTCAACACCTCCAGGCACAGCCACTCCACCACCTCCCTGGGCAGCCCATTCCAATGCCAATCACTCTCTCTGCCAACAACTTCCTCCTAACATCCAGCCTAGACCTGCCCTGGCACAGCTTGAGGCTGTGTCCCCTTCTTCTGTTGCTGGCTGCCTGGCAGCAGAGCCCAACCCCACCTGGCTACAGCCTCCCTGCAGGTAGCTGCAGACAGCAATGAGCTCTGCCCTGAGCCTCCTCTTCTGCAGGCTGCACACCCCCAGCTCCCTCAGCCTCTCCTCACAGGGCTGTGCTCCAGGCCCCTCCCCAGCCTTGCTGCCCTTCTCTCTCTTGAATTGAGGAGCCCAGAACTGGACACAGCACTCAAAGTGTGGCCTGAGTGTGGTCTGCTGAGCACAGGGGCAGAAGAACCTCCCTTGTCCTGCTGGCCACACTGTTTCTGACCCAGGCCAGGATGCCATTGGCCTGAATTTTCCAATTAGAACCAAACCAAAGCATTTTCTGTGTAGGAAACTCCCCCTGGAGCCTGTGGTCTGCTGTGTTTAGGTCAGAACATGAGCAGCTCCAGCATGTCAATATTTTGGGTGACTCAATGACAAACCTGAGAGCCTCTGTGTTGAAAGCAGCTGAACTTTGTGTTGCCACTGCCTGAAAAGGCAAACGTTCAGGAGACAGCCACTTGGATAACAACCTCTTCAACCCACCTAGTCTGCAGCACCCAGGCAGAGCTCAGCACCCAGCACCAGACCTGGCTGGCCAGGAGCCCCAAAGCCTGCTTCAGGTCACTCTCTTTATGTTTCCTTTTCCCCATCACTCTTGATTGTTGTGTTTTTTTTCTCCCCAGGATGAGGTTGGGAAGGACTCAGCACAACACAAATCCTGCCCTTTCCTAAAGTGTAATAAACTCCTTCCCCTGACACATAGGGAAATGTTTTAAGGCAAGACTTTATAGAGAGCATCAATCACCCTGGAGGTGATGGAATTGCTGCAGAATTATAAGCAAGTCTGAAGTGTCTACAGAGGACTCTAAACACTGTCTTCTATTTATTCTCTGTGTCCTTTGTAAATGTAAACTTCAGTGGAGTCCAGAGGCCCTTCCGTCTCCAGGGCTTGTCAATCCAGCACCTTTCACCACCACTAAAATCACAATGAAAGGGAAAAAAAAAAAGGAGGGGAGTGTGGGGAGGGATAACAAAAACAAACACAAAGCTCACGCCCGACGGTGATGGCTGCAGACTGCTGCGCCTCCAGCCCGCCGCCCTGAGGGGATCCTGCTCACACCTTCCTATGTGCTACGGGAGTGTAGCACTGCTATGTGAGAGCAGAGCCCCTGGAGACACCTCCTCTGGGCTCTCCTCACCTCTGACCGTTTCCCAAAGTGGGCAAGAGGTGAAGGAGAAGCAGCAGTGAGGCTGGAGGAGGGTACACGTCCTGGCACAGCACCCACCTGGGAAACTATCCTGGAAAGGGCAGGAGTGGGGAGAAAATACCCAAATTAACTCCTGGATAGAAGGGGATGGAGCCTTGGGCAGCTGGAGGGGCAGCCACACGGAGTGTCCTGGCTGTGCTGGGGCAGGTTTATCTCCTGCAGACATGAGCCTACCAGCGAGGAACGGTGAACGCTGCACCGCTGAGTAAACACAGATTATGGCTGGGAAAGGCCCTGGGAAGATCAAGCAGAGGACAGTTTGCTGACAGGGGATGGAGCTGGGTGTGGGAGAGCCATCCCAGCTGGAACCAGGCTCTGAGGACCGAGTGCCAGAGCAGGAAGTAACTTTGCTTCCACTGAAAGGGGAGGGGGGAAAGAGAAAAGCTCTTTAATGTTTTGAAGGGAACCTATAGTAAAGGCTTCTCTTTGCCAAAAAAGCTGGGGGGGGCTGGTGGGAAGGGAACGTTTGGTACATTGAAATGTGCCACAGCTGCTCTAGGGAGGAAAGAAACAAAGACTGTCTTCAAAAGTCCCTTGTACAGGGACTCGATCCCTGGAGCATCCTCACTCCAGGCAGGGACACCAAGCCAGCACAGTCCCCATGGAGCCTGCAGCAGGAGAAGCTGCAACATCTTTGCCTTGCCTTTGAAGGAGTTAGGAGCTGCATATGGCAATGGAACCCTGGCACCCTTCTGGTCATGGGCATTAGCAGATATCTGGGTTGGCACAAGCAGCTCCTTCACACATAGCCCTGCACAGCCATGAGCATCAACTACCTGAAGGGAGGTTGTAGCCAGGTGGGGTTGGGCTCTGCTGCCAGGCAACCAGCAATAGGATGAGAGGACACAGAATCAAGTTGTGCCATGGGGAGGTCCAGGCTGGATGTTAGGAGGAAGTTGTTGGCAGAGAGAGTGATTGGCATTGGAATGGGCTGCCCAGGGAGGTGGTGGAGTCGCTGTGCCTGGAGGTGTTGAAGCCAAGCCTGGCTGGGGCACTTAGTGCCATGGTCTGGGTGATTGGCCAGGGCTGGGTGCTAGGTTGGGCTGGATGAGCTTGGAGCTCTCTTCCAGCCTGCTTGATCCTATGATTCTATGGATCTATGATTCTATGATCTGCACCCTCATGGCACTCCTTATGGCTTTGTCCCTGATAGGTTTGCTCTGTGTTGAGTTTGACTGAATAATTGCTCAAGTTTTTTGTTCTAGCTTCTAACTTTAAGGCTGTTTTGATTGTTGATATTGAAAGGACTTTAACATTTATTTTTTTACTTCTCTATTTAATATATTCAACCTAAGGAAGTGGAGTTGCTGTCCCTGGAGGTGTTCAAGACTGAATGAGGCACTTAGTGCCATGGGCTAGCTGATTAGACAGGGCTGGGGGATAGGTTGGACTGGATGACCTTGGATGTCTCTTCCAACCTGCTTGACCCTATGAAGAGACCAACCCCAGCCTGGCTCCAGACTCCTTTCAGAGAGCTGTAGAGAGCCAGAAGGTCTCCCCTCAACCTCCTTTTTCTCCAGAAGAACAACCCCAGGTCCCTCAGCTGCCCTTTACAAGTTCTCCAGGCCCTTCACTAGCTTCGTTGCCCTTCTCTGTCCCCTCGCTCTGGTGCTGGCTGTCCCCGATGCTGGCTGTCCCCGATGTCCCCGCTCCAGCAGCGACCGGTACCAGCAGGTCGCGCTGCGGCTCCGTTCCCTCCCCGCATCCCCCGAACCCATCTGCAGCGAACGTCCGAGCCGCGACACGCGGGCAGGGTCGTTTCCAGCCTGGCTGGGTACCCTCCTTGCCAGCCAAGGCATCCCCCCAGCTCCCTCCCAGGGATCCCCGCAGCCAGTGGCAATCAACTTGGGACTTTTCCAACACAGGTTTTTCCCCCAGCACTCAGCACCGTGACCCATTCTTACTTCATGGTCCCAAAGCAACCTGCTACCCACCACCCGTGGGGAGTCTCCGTGACAGGCACCCCCGCGGGGGTAGGCACAGGGATGCTCCCTCAGCCCAAGACAGCCAAGCTCAGAGTTAAAGTTTTCTTCTCTGCCAGTGCCATCAGCTGCCAGGGGAGACCCTGGGCACAAATTCCAGCCCTGATGGGTGAGACACTGGCACAGGTTGCCCAAGGAGGTCTTCAAGGTCAGGTTAGATGAGTCCTTGAGCAATCTGTTCTAGTGGGAGGTGTCCCTGCCTCTGGCCAGGGGATTGGAACTGGCTGAGCTTTGAGGTCCCTTCCAACCTAAACCATTCTATGACTCATTCTGTGATGCACAGCTCCTATGACCACAGCTCCTGTCCCTGCCTGCTGCCCATGTCTAAGCCAGAACCACAAGGTGGGCACTACCAGTCACCCCTCTGTTGGCACAGTCTGCCCTCACACTAGCAGGGAGCATGATGAAATGCAACTGCTCACTGCTGAGTGTCCCCTGGTGAGAATGTGATCATGACCCCACAGGCAGGTTCAAATCTGCCCACTAATACGCAGCCAAGTCCTGTCTGGACACAAGGCCACCTCTGGCCATGCCCAGGGGGAGGCAGGATGCAACCATGTGCTCTGCTATGTCAGTTGGTGCAGAGCCAGATGCCAGCCCACCAGCACGGCTGCGTTTTCAAGATGTGGCCTGAGCAGCGCTGAGCACAGGGGCAGAAGAACCTCCCAGGGGAGAAGGTGCAGCCAGGAGCTCTGGTGCCCAGGGAGAAGGTGCAAGTGCTTGACTCGAGCTTTAGCTGCTCCCTAGGCTCCTGCCACACCTCTTGCAACACAGCTGCAGACGTTTGCACTGTGCACGATTTGCAAGAGCTGGGTTGCTTTAGAGAGCCTGCAGCTTGCTGAGGAAACACTTCCCCTCCTGCTTGGTCCTCCCGGCAGGCTACCAGAGAGAGCTCCAAGCCAGGGGCAACCATTTGCTCATGACAGCCTCCTGCAGAGCGAGAGATCCAGGTTAGCTTTGATCTCTTCATAAAGCTATCGAGTCTGGCTCAGCGCTGCCTGCAAAGCTTGCCGGTAGCACCAGCCCCGCAGCTACAATCTCCTGATAGCCCTCAAGGCTTGGGCCACACCAACACATCCACAGCAGGGCTCCAGCTGCTGAGCAAGGAGGATGTGCTCTGATGTGAGCTCTGAGTCAGCCGTGGACCAGGAGCCCCTTCAGCATCCCTGCCCTGGCAGATGCAGAGCTGGGCATTGGCATGGTTGTGGATCCTATCCCTGCTCCACAGCCAGCTCCTCAGAGCCAGGTCCCAGAGCCAGCAGGACCCTGGGACCCAGCACCACATGGAACCAGCCGAGGCTGCAGCGGTGCAACATCTGGGAGCTGTTAGCTGGGAGCAGATGAGATCCAAAGCTGCTTGAGTCATTGGCTCCACCGTGTTCATTCCACTGCTGGTAGCCACCACTCTTGCAGAAGCCACTGACAACTGCTTGTGTTGTTGCTGTCAGCTCCAATAAGCAGCCCTGCTTATGCTGGGGGAGGGGACACATGGAGGCTCACCAGCCCCACTCAAAACCAAGTCTGAAGCACAAAATCCTCACCAGCTCAACAGCTCAGGCTCTCCCCCAGTTGGCACTGGAGGTAAGCAGGGTCTGACAGCCAAGGTGCCTTACTATGACTACATCACTGTCCCTAGAAGCCCCCACACACACACACCAGCATCCTCCAGCACACAGGACCTCGGGTGCCAGGAGCATCCTGGCAGTGCCATCTGCAGAAGGCTCAGGGGGTGAGTTGATCACTCCCTGATCTGCAAAACGTGTAGGCAAAATCCCAAGGAGCCAGCAGCTGGATCTAGGTGGGAGCTGTGCTCTCATGGGTCACTTGGCTGGCACATGCTCACCCCATGGCCCTGGGGAGCTCAGCCTGGGCACTGTGGGCACCCACTCCAGTGTCACCTCAGCAGACAGTGTCACACACCAGCCAGTAAACATGTCACAGCTCTGACTCTCATCAAGGGCTTAAGTGCCTTGGTGCTGTTAGATAAACAGGGCCCTGCTGAACGCATACAGCAGCTTGGCAGGGGCTCTGTGGGCACCTCAGCATGCTCTCCTGTGCCCTCCTCAGCATGCTCTCCTGTGCCCTGCAAGTGACCCATCATCAGAGAGCACCTGGAGCACACTGCCCACCATCACCTGGCCAGCAGGACCCTTGGTGTGCTTGCTGGATCAGTAACAGGTCTTGTCCCAGAGGAAGAGCAAAGGAAAGCAAAAATGCTTTGTCCTGCTGTGGGTTCTGCCCCCAAACTGGGAAGGATTTTGCAAGGATGTGTCAGGATTCTGTGTTCCCACAAGCATCCTTCCAGCTCAACACAAGGGGGAACTTCTTGAATGGAAGGGTCCCAGAGCCCTGGCACAGGCTGCCCAGAGAGGTTGTGGAGTCTCCTTCTGTGGAGCCTTTCCAGGCCTGTCTGGATGTGTTCCTGTGTGAACTGAGCTAGATTGTGAGGTCCTGCTCTGGCAGGGGGGTTGGACTGGATGATCTCTTTGGGTCCCTTCCAACCTCTAACATCCTGTGAGCTGTGATCCTTCCATGGAGTCCAGCTCAGGAAGGGCAGCAGGATCAGGAGCACTCTCCATATGCTTTGCCACCTTCCCTCTAAGTCTGCACTCTTGTTCTTCATTGACTCTTCCAGCTCCAGCCCAGCTGCATGCAGACCATGGGTGCCTTCTTCTCCTGTGTTTCACCAAAAGAAGAAAATAAAACTCACAAACAGACCAGGACCCCTCACTCACAGCTTCTTGTGCAGCAGTGCAGTCACCTCCATCCCACCAGAGAAGCCACCAGAGCCGTTCCCATCATTCACAGAATCACAGAATCATAGAGTGTCAGGGGCTGGAAGGGACCTTCAAAGCTCACCCAGTCCAACCCCTGCCAGAGCAGGAAATCCTAGAGCAGATCACACAGGAACACATCCAGGCAGGTTTTGAATATCTCCAGAGAGGGAGACTCCACAACCCCCCTGGGCAGCCTGTGCCAGGGCTCTGTCACCCTCACAGGGAAAAAAATCCTCCTATGTTGACATGGAACTTCCTCTGCCTCAGCTTCCACCATTGCCCCTGGTGCTGGCACTGGCATCACCCAGCAGAGCCTGGCTCCAGCCTCCTGCCACTCACCTGCACACATTGATAACCACTGCTGAGGTCACCTCTCAGGCTCCTCCAAGCTCCCAGCCCCAGCTCCCTCAGGCTCTCCTCCTAACAGAGCTGTTCCATTCCCTTCAGCGTCTTCATGGCTCTGTGCTGGACACTCAAGCAGTTCTATGTCCCTTTTGAATTGGGGGGGGCAGAGCTGGACACAGCACTCCAGATGTGGTTTCACCAGGGCAGAGTAGAGGGGCAGGAGAACCTCTCTTGACCTATTAACCACAGCCCTTCTAATATACCTCGAAATGGCATTGCCCCTCCTGGCCACCAGTGCACATTGCTGGCTCATGCTCAACCTACCTCTCCCTTTGGATATCACAGAATCACAGAATTAATCAGGTTGGAAAAGACCTCTGAGATCATCCAGTCCAACCTAGCACCTGACCCTTCTAATTAACTACCCCATGGCACTAAGTGCCTCACACAGCCTCCTCTTAAACACCTCCAGGCATGGTGACTCCACCACCTCCCCAGGCAGCCCATTCCAGTGCCAATCACTCTTGCTGTGAAGAACTTCTTCCTAACATCCAGCCTAAACCTGCCCTGGTGCAGTTTGTGTCCTCTTGCTTTGTCCCTGGGTGCCTGGGAGAAGAGATTAACCCCTGCCTGGCTACAACCTCCAACCCTCCTGATCAAGCAGCTGCTTCAGGGGCATGTGGATGTGGTGTGCAAGGTTCTTGAAGAGCCAAACTGGAAGAGACAAGAAATAAACAGGGCACTGAGCCTGGGCAGGCAGCCAGCCCATAACAAAAGGCCTGGAACACAAACCCTGTGAGGAGAGGCTGAGGGAGCTGGAGGTGTGCAGCCTGCAGAAGAGGAGGGTCAGGGCAGAGCTCATTGCTGTCTGCAGCTCCCTGAAGAGAGGCTGTAGCCAGGTGGGGTTGGGCTCTGCTGCCAGGAAAGCAGCAACAGAACAAGGGGACACAGTCTGAAGTTGTGCCAGGGGAGGTCTAGGCTGGATGTTAGGAGGAAGTTGTTGGCAGAGAGAGTGACTGGCATTGGAATGGGCTGCCCAGGGAGGTGGTGGAGTGGCTGTGCCTGGAGGTGTTGAAGCCAAGCCTGGCTGGGGCACTTAGTGCCATGGTCTGGGTGATTGGCCAGGGCTGGGTGCTAGGTTGGGCTGGATGAGCTTGGAGCTCTCTTCCAACCTGCTCGATTCTATGCTTCTAAGAGGAGGTCCTGGGGAGGAACCCACAGCTCTCAGCCCCCACCAACACCATTGCCAGGCTCTGTGAGGCAGCCAGGTGAGGAAGGAGCTGTGGTTGCCTATGCTTGGTTAGGTCAAGCAAAAACTCTTTCACCAAAGTCTCTCTTTCCTTGACACTTTGGAGGTGATGTGGAATTCTGAGCTGTTAGAGGGCTGGGCAGCTGCTGCTGGAAAACCTGAGTTAGGGAGAGAAATGTCACCCCAAATTTATTGTATTTACTTTCTGCAGTGTTTTCAGGATTTTTTACTCTTCACTAGTTTATATTATCCACATTTATCAGCTTTCCTTCAGGCTTTTAACCCCAGATTCACTGTCTCAGGTTAGAGCAGAGAGTGATGAAATGGGTATGGCTGGGGCTGAAGGCTGGCATCAGCTCAGGGGATGGGTTGTGGCCAAAACTGAAATAAGGAAATGGTCCAAAGTGGACCAGAAGGGGGGCAGCTGCACACTGACATGGGCTGTGCCTTGGTGATGTGGGCTCCCCAGAGTCTCCTCACCTCCTCTCAGAGCTGCTGAAGGATCCACACCTTTCTCACCAGCTCTCTTCATCAGCACTGGGATTCATTTTCCTCCCTGTTTTCAGAGGAGAGAGAGGTGAAACCACAGTTTGCCCAAAGAGGTTTGCAACTCAAATGAACTGCTCTGTAAAAATCCTCCTTTTAAAGAGCATTTTCAATCCTTCCAGCAACCTCTGCTGACACAAACCCCATCAGCCTGCATCCTGCCAGCAACAGCAGCAGGGTGAAACCCCCCCCCATAAAAATAAGGGGAGGTCACAGAAGTGAGCCAGAGCAGCACCGGGAGCCTGGCAATGTGCAGGTAATGAGTGAAATTAACTCCCCTGCCCGTGAAGCTATTGAAGGCTGCAGCCCCGAAGCGGACAATGGGATCAAAGCCGGGATTTGCCCACGCTCCGGGCTCAGCTTCAATGCAGTGCCTGCTGGGTGCCAGGCTGGTGCCCCCCGTAACGCCCGTGGGTATAAGCTGCTCAGGAAGGTTCAAAGGAGCCCACACAGCCTTGCAGGGCTCCGAGGACCGCAGACAATTCCCAGGCTTTCCGGGAGCTCGCTTCCCAAATGGAGGGGAGCAGAACCAGTGGGGTGGACTCCTGGGCTGCCTGCAGGGAAGGTGAAGGGGCTAGAGACCCCCCAGTGACCCCAGTGCCTGGAGGGGCCACGCTACCTCCCCCAGCAATGGGATAATGCAGGCTCCTGCTGGCAGGATTAGCCATATAGCAGGACAGCTGAATCAGACGCTCAGCCCTTAACAGGATTAGGCTCCCGGGAACTCCAGGGAAAATCCGGACACCCTCCTGCGGAGCGGCTCCGCTGCCTGCAGCCCCCACTCCCGCTCACACAGGAGCCCCAGGGGCCGCACGGGCTGGGATATGCTCCTCTTCCCTTTGGAATGGCAGGGTAAAGTGTCAGGGATGAACCCCTCACGCCTGTGCAGGGAGCGGGATGAGCTCCTCTGGGCTTCCCGCTGATCCCGACTTTCCTGCTGATCCCGGCTTTCCAGCTGCCCACGAAGCATCTCCCCAGGCAGGACCAGGAAGCTGCTGCGGTCCAGCCATGGGTGCGTTTAGAGCTGATCCTCCAGCCCGTGCCAGCCCAGCCGCACACTGCTGCCACCTTAGCCACAGAAGCATAGAATCAACCACGTTGGAAAAGCCCTCCAAGATCATCCAGTCCGACCCAGACTCCAGCTGAACCCTCGAGGAGCCACAGACTTCAGCCTCTAGAAGGGACAGCAGTGCCCCTGGAGCTCGGATCTCATCCCAGCATCACCAGGAGCAGATCAGAGCCCACCAGGAGCACCAGGGCTGCTCCTCAGGGCACAGACACTGGGCAGGGAATAGAAAAGGAGCATCTTGTCATGCCAGACAGCCCAAGCAGACAGCAGATGTGCCAGGCTCCTCCACTGCCAGGTTTGACATCCCTGCTACCAAGGGGAATGGTTCAATATTCTCTAGGAACTCTGAATCAAACCCTCAATTTCCATGGAAACACAAACCTTGGGGTGCCCAGCATAAGGGTCTTCAAACACTCCTCCAGAGAGCCTGGATGCTTAGAACAATACACTCCTCACCCACCAAGCTTGAACTGAATTATCAGCTCAAAAGCAAGCCACCAGCAAGGCTGGGGAGATGCTACTCCCATGACATCTCCATTCCTCCCACAGAGGATTTGCACCAGACCGTGGGGGAGCACCAAGCTGAAAGAGAGCTGCACCATTTCCAGGTTAACAAAGATTTCCACCTGCTCCAGCCCATCACCTCCACAATAGCTCTGCTCTGGGCACGCCAGGCCTGAAAGCACAGCTTGCTGCCCCCACTCCTCGTTGGATTTCAGAGAGGCTGGCAACTGAAAAGCTGATCCAATTTAGCCACACTTCATTATCCCACATAGCATGACATTGGGACACTTGCAGACATAATCCAGCTTCCTCCTGCCTGGCAGGATGCATGGACCAAAGGCAGGAAAAGGGAGCATTAATAGCTCTCTGCTGTGCGGATGAATCCGGGCAGCAGCAATGAGATCCTTTGGGCTATTTCTATCCAATCTCACACAAGAGTAAATCAGAAGCTTCTATAGGCTGCCATTAAATTCCTCTCCATTAATAGCAGGGTAACAGGGACCAGAATTTGTCCTCTCTCCTTTTTATACTTTCCTGATACGTTGAAAACTGCTAAAAGTCTTTGGCTTCCAGCTGAGCCGGAGATAAAAGTTAACCTCTGACCCAGAGCAGCATCTTTCATCTGAGGCACAATGCAGAGAGGGCTCCTGACAGCGATTCAGATCAGTAACCTGCATTTCAGCCTGGCTCTGTTTGCCTCCATCCTCACCTGACTCCAGCAGCCAGGATACGAGGAACTGCCAAACATCAGGGCCTCGGATGGTGGCAAGAACCACGGATGCCAGCTGTGCCCTTTGAGCTCGAGGCCAGCCCACGTCACAGGGGGTGAAGGCAGCCACCTTATGCTGAGACTGGTCCCCAGTGAAACACATGGAATGAGACTGGTCAGGACTGGTGATAAAGAAGAGAAGAGAGAGGCTCCTGCTCCTCCTGCCCTCCGAGAACGTCATTGCCACAGCAACAAAGAGAGGTTCATGAATTAAGCCCCACAGCTCTCATGCCAGAGAGAGCTTTGTACATGTGCATTTTTAAAACATATAGACAGGTCTGCACATCTGTGGACAGTCAGACACCTCTGCACACCTCTGCACACCTCTGCACACCTAGGAGACCTGTGCACACCAACCCCAGTCCCCCCAGACAATGGCCCATCCCCAGCAGCTCTCATTACAGGAGCAGCCACCTCCACTAGCCCCTCCAAGGGGACCTCAGCAGTTCAGAAGGGGGATAAAAGGCAATGCTGGATGCCAGGAGGGGTTTCAGGAGGGCAGAGTGAGAACCCAGCTGTGAAGTAGTCAGGGATCTGAGGTCTCATCCCAGGCCCTGATGGGAGCTGTGGTTTCACAGCTCAGAGTAGCCCTGACACCAGTTGTGCTCTTGCTCTCTGCCTGCCGTTGTGGAGCAGCTCTCTGGGTGGGTTATGACCACCCCGGAGGGGTCTTGGACAGGACACAGCCTTGAACAGCCACAAGGGATGCTTGGAAAAGGGGGAGGCTCAAGAAAGCATCCCCTGGCCCTGTGGTGGGAAGTGCCAGATTGCTGCTTCATGGAGGGTCAGCAGTGCCAAGGATAAAGGGGGACTGCACTGTGCCAGGACACCAGCAACCAGATCCCTCCTGAAAGCAGCCAGAATCTCTACACCTGTGGATCTGGGAAGCTGCTGCTGCTGGATCCAAAAGGCAAACTGAGCAGCCCTTTGTTTCACCACAGCCCTGCCCATCAGCTCACACCTTGTGCTGCAGGGCTCTGGCAGAGGGCTTCTCATTGCCACGACCTCACTGGTGCTGCTGCCAACTCCATCTAAGGCCTAGCCCAGGGTGGACGAAGCTCTCTCCAGATCCTCCCCAAGAGCAAAGCAGGTCTGAGCCCAGTCCATGTCTTGCTAACCCCCGGGGCTTGGGCACAGAAAGCCCTGAGCTGCAGGCGCAGGCACGCACGGCAGCTTTGCCCCATCCCATCCCTCGCCCACATACAGCTCCCAGGAGGTCCCAGCACCCACTGCCAGGGGGTGGGCAGGGATGATGCTTGTCCTCCTCCTGCTGAGCCTCTGCCACCTCCTGCTCATCCTGAAGCACATGGGAAGCAGCATCCCGTCCCATCTCCACGGGCTAAGCAGCTCCAGCCACCGTCCTGGCAGACATCTGATGTGCCTGTGTGTGGTGCAAGCAGGGGTTTGGTCCCCCTCAGTGAGGCAGTTTCACAGCTCTGGGACAGCCAAGAGGAGGATTTCTCACCTTGGACCCCATGTCTGAGAGCCCTGGGGTTGGTGACACCAGCAGTAAATCACCGCTGCTGCCTGGCACTGGTCCCGGCGGCACCGACGGCTGGGCAGCAGCTCCCCTCGCTATCGCCGCGGAGGAGAAGGAATTCGCCTGCCATCAGTGCAATGATTTTCCTGAACGCTCAGGCAGCGATGGTACTCCGAGGAAAAGGAAACATAAATCCTCCCTTGCACTGCCGGTGACAGCCCACAGCCCCGGATAGGAGGCACTAATTGAGCCTGATCACTCCAGCCAGAGCCCAGCCAAGCTTTGTAGGAGCTCCACGGTCAAAGTGTGTGCAGGTTTTGGTCTCATTTCCCCACTTCTATTAATCACAGGAAAAAAATCCCCATTTAGAAACAATGCTGCAGATATTACCTGATAGGGTTGCCTCTTTTTTTGGTGTGGCTGTTTGGTCTGCTTGGCAGCAGAGACCAAGTTCTGCCTTTGGAAAACATTTGGAGAGTAGTTTCTGTTGCAGTTCAGTATCACCCACCCAGACCTTTTCCCAGGTTATCTGCAAACGAAAACCCAAGAGATGTGGATGGCTTGAACTGCTTCAGCTGATAACCCCCAAATCTGTTGTTTTAACTGCGGGTTTGTTTTTGCATTAGAAAGTGGGACGAAAATGTTAACAACCTGCAGAACAAAAAGTCATTGAAAATGGAAAAGGTCGTTTGGGAATGAAGGAACAGGGCAGGTTTGTGCCCTGGGGACCACCCTCCCTTCCCACAGAGCTTGAGAGAGTTTCACGAAGCGTTTCAAGTTCGATGGGGAGCTGAGCTGTCCTTGCTGAGGAGGGTGAGAAAAAGCTCTAGGAGCAAAGAAAGCAGCTGGAAACTGGGATAAGGCACACCAGTGCCACGGTGGTATTGGCTCCTCCAGCCAGGCTCCGGGGTAGGCTTAGCTTTGGCGCTCCCGAGCTCCACTTCAGCCCCTCCATCAGTGTCTGGAGGAGGTGGAGATGTCCTCAACCAGCACAGGAAAGCAGCTCCGGCGACGCGGGACAGGCACCGTACGCTGCTCCAGGGCTGTAAAATCCCACCTCAAAGCCCTGCCTGGCTCTAAATAAAGCAGCCGCTGAGCCGGGAGATGGATCGGTGGCTGCGTGTCTCTGCCTGATGTCACCCCGTGTTTTTCCACAGGCCTGTCGAGTTTCAGCCCCGTCTGATCCGCCGATGACAGCCGAGGCTTGCGTCTGCCAGACAGCTCCGGGGCGGCCGCGGCGAAGCCGAGAGCCGCAGGATTGATGAGTCCCTCCCGGCACGCTCCCGCTGCGGCTCACCGCGCACCGATCCTGGGGAGGGTGAGGGGACCTGGGGCTGCCTGGATGGTTTTGGGGTGTTATTGCAACGTTTCTGGCCTTTGAGGACTTCCTGACTACCTGGAGTCAGGCAACCAACTGGAGTTAGGGCAACCAACCTGAAGCTGGGCACTGCTGCAAATCCAGCCGAGTGCAATCCAGATGGGAAGGGAGGGAGGGAAGGAGGAAGGGGTGGATGGAGCTGCAAGCAGGCTGGTGCTGCAGCACAGGATGGGTCTTGTGGTGGGAAATCAGCTCTTCCAAGGGCAGGGCATCTGGGAAATTAGTCCAGGAAGGGAAGAAATTTCCTTAGGTGGAAACACAGGTCTGGTATCAGAGAGGGTTTTAATGTCACTGTTCAACCTTCTACTCTGGCTTGAATTTGGATCCACTGCCCAAATGTTCTTCCACAGATTGCTCAGAGAAGTTGTGGAAGCTCCAATCCTGGAAGTATTCAAAGCCAGGCTGGATAGAGCCTTGAGCAACCTGGTCTGGTATGAGGTGTCCCTGCCCACGGTAGCGGGGGTTGGAACTAGGTGAACTTTAAAGTCTCTTCTGATTCCAACCATTCCATGATTTACCCATCAGGAGGTGTCCACTCCAAGCCAGGTACCAGCAGGCACACACAGGAGGGGAGATTGCCCCCAGATTGTGTGCCCAGATACCAACAGAGGCTGAAGGGTTACCGACAGCACGTGGCTGAGGAGCAGGGCACTGTGTGCCCCCGCAGCAATTCGTCAATTCATCTGAGAAGGAACAAAGCAATTAACAGGGGAAGCAGAGGATCGCCTGACAAAGCCTCTGCTGGGGGCAGGAGCTGCTCCTGCCTGTTTGTTTGGCTCCTGTTTCTATGATGGTGGAGCTGTTGGGAAGGGTCAGTTCACCACTTGGGTTATTTGTAGCTGTCCCAGATGTATTCTTAGCACCTCAGAGAGACAGCCAAGGGCTGGCTGGGGACTGCTCAGCCACTGGGAGCTGCGCTTCTTCTGGGGGGTTAAGAGACCTTCCTTCCACCACCAGGTGCTGAAGCCTTCAGGGCTCAGCAATAACCACAGCATCTCCTTCAGCAAACCAGGCAGGCACAGCCTGCAGAGCCCACTCAGCTCTCGCAGTCATTGTGTCCCAGTTCTGTCCTCCAGCAAGGAGCCCCTTACTTGCCTCCAGCCACCTGGAGCTGCTTCTTCCCGAGCATCCTCCTTGGCACGAGCTGGGAGACCCAAGTTCTGTGGGCATCAGAGCCCCTGGCATGGAGCAGGGCACTGCCAAGTGCACGGCTCTCACCATCTGGGCAGTGACAATGTCCAGCACCATGTCCCCACAGTGCCCAGCCCGTGCTGTGCTGTGGCTGTAGAAGGGGCAAGCATGAGCTGTGCCCATTGTGCTGACCCTGCTGGCACATGGCCCTGCTGTGGCCCCTTTTGAACAAGTTCAGGACCTTAGCTGAGCTGTGTGACCCATCCCAACAAACCTGTCCATAATGGGGCTTTGTTGCCTCAGAAAATAGGTTTCCCAAGCAGGCCTGACACTGAGGGTTATCTCAGGACAGATTTCTTTCCCCTCGGGGTTCCAGGAGGCTGCAATTACACAAGGCTCTGAGTTATTCCTGGGGCTGCCACATATAAGGTTAGCTCCTGAGCTGTGCCCAGCACAAGGGCTGGGGAGGTGCAGCGATCCCTCTGGCACAGCCCCAGCACCTGTGCCCACACAATCAGAGCAGGAATCCAGTGCCCTGGCCAGGAGGACAGCTGTGGGGGAGAACAGCCTCCAGAGCAAGCCCTGCTCACAGGGCACAGAGCCCCCTCACCCACAGGAGGATGGCGTGGGCAGGCAAGACTACACTGCCCTCACCACTGGGGAAGGATGGGGAGCCCTCCTTAGAGCAGGCATGGGGCCGGTACATGCCCTGGGCATGCTGGATGCCACCTGCAGAGCAGCATTTGAGAGCAGGGAAAGCTACAGACTGCCCTTGCCTGTCTATTTCCTCATCCTGCTCTCCCCAGGGGTGATAGCAACCTGGACTGTCCCTTTGCCCCTCAGGGCGTGACACCCGGTCCTGCAGCGCCTGTCCCAGCTTCCCAGCCTGAGCAGCCACTACCTTCAGCAGCCTCTGGAGCAACCAACCTGCTAAGAAAATAGCGAGCTCATTCCTTTGAAGTTAATGAATCGTGAAGGCCTTTGAAAGCAGAGCCGTGTTTATTTACCCGCCGCAGCTCATGTGGATGAAGCACCCAGACACCCTGAGCCCGGCGCTCATCTGAATGGAGATCAAATGGAGCCTCTGCCCGGCTGAGCTTCAGCTGGAGCAGCGAGGGCTGCCCCAGCCCCTGCCTTGAGTGCAGGCAGAGGAAGGACATGCTGACACAGGCCCGAGAGACTCCAGGGGACAGGCTGTGGGCTGCCAGGTCAGGTCTTGTGGAGGAGAGCATCAAACCTGGCAAAGAGGTTGACAGGAATTCCACGCACTGGGTGCAAGCTCTGAGAACCCCAGCCCGAGGTGTCGCCACTTCAGCATCCACAGAATCACAGAAGTAACCAGGTTGGAAGAGACCTCCAGGATCATCGAGTTCAGCCTATCACCTAAGCCTTCTAATTAACTAACCCATGGCACTATCACCTAAGCCTTCTAATTAACTAACCCATGGCACTAAGTGCCTCATCCAGCCTCCTTTTAAACACCTCCAGGGATGGTGACTCCACCACCTCCAATGGGCAATCCCTCTTTCTGTGAAGAATTTCTTCCTAATGTCCAGCCTAAACCTGCCCTGACAGAGCTTGAGGCTGTGTCCTCTTGTTCTGTCGCTGGGTGCCTGTGAGAAGAGACCAATCTCTGCTGGCTAAAACCTCCTTTCAGGTAGTTGTAGAGAACAATAAGGTCTCCCCTGAGCCTTCTCTTCTGAGAAGCAATCCACGCACAGACCTTCACCACCCTCCCCAAGCTTGCACCAGCTGCCTCTTGCCCTCATTCTGGGACCAGCCACAGCCTGGCCCAAAGGTCTCCTGTCCAGCACCATGCCACAGCCAAAACCTGCACACTCAAACAGGTGTGGCACTTGTTACTCCCTCCCCATCCTTTCCCACTAGAGCAGGACACAGTCAGCTCAGCCTCCTCTCTTTGAGTGAAAACAACACAGTGACAAGCTGTGATGTGATACCTGTGTGGAATCACAAAAGGACAGCACCCTACCAGCTCTCCCAGCTGTAACTGGATCATCACCAAGTGCAAGTCTCCAGTGCCTGCTCCTCGCAGGCTGGGGAAGCAGAGCTTTGATCTGCAGCAACAGGAACGGGAAGGAAAGAGCAGAACAAGCAGAGCTGGGCAGAGGGCTCCAGCAATGTGAAAAGTCCTTTGGTGGTTAACGGTGCTTACAATGTCAGTAAATAATTAGGGATGCTGGGAAGCGCCAGCAATAAGAGGTTAACCATTGGAGCCTAACACCTGCTCACCTCTAGGCACCCCAGCCGCGCAGGGACCACACTGGGAAGAGGCTGCTCCCAGCTGAGGTTGGTCTTCACCAGCTACCAGTCAACAGTTTTAGGGCAATGCATGAAGGAGAGCTTGGCCCCAAGGGCAGCTCATCCACCGGCTCTCCCTGGTGCCACAGCCAGCAGAGGCATGGCAGAAGTGAGAGAGCTCCCAAACAACCTGACCTGGAGTGGTGCCAGGCACGGGGCATCTCCCACCTCTCTGGGCAAACTGTTGGACATCACAGCCCCAGGGAGTGCGTGTCCCAAGAGCAGAGGCTGTACCCCTGTCCCCCAGGTGCTGGGGGCATCATCATCCCCAGCACTCAGCCTCAGGGGAGCACTGACTGCCCCGACCGCTCCTGCTCGCCCCGGAGCCGGTGCCCATGGCGCCCCAGCGGTTTCCCGCCCTGCAGTGACACCTGGCGGGGGCCAGAGCGGCCCCAACCTCGGCCCCTAGCATCCCGCAGAGCTTCCGAGACCCTTCCCCGGGCGGAACCCGACGGGGCGGCCGCAGCCGGCGGCTCCGCGCTGCATCCCCGGCGGCTGCGGGCGCGGGCGGTGGGAGCGGCCCCGGTGCGCGGCGGCGGCGGAGGCAGGAGCGCGGAGGGGGCTGGTCCGACCTGCCCGGGGGGTGGGGGTCGGTCGGGCCGGAGCTGCGGCTCCGCGCCTCTGACTCTGCCCAATGAGAGCCCGCAGCACGCCGGGCGCCGGCGATATTTGGCCGCGGCCCCCGCGCTCCCGTCCCCAGAGCGTCCCCGTCCTTCGAGCAGGGACCTCCATGGCCCGGCCTGGCCCCGTCGCCAGCCCCACACCTCCCGGGGGGAGCCGGCCCCGCTAAGCGCCCCGGACCGGCATTCCGCGGGGACCCCCACCACCGCCCAGCCCAACCCAGTCCAGCCCAGCACAGCCCAGTCCAGCCCAGCAGAGCCCGGCCCGGCCCCGCCGCCCCCCGCGCAGCAGCATGTTCCCGGGAGCGGGGGCCCAGCCGGGGCTCGCTCAGCAGCGCGGAGCCGGCAGCCGCGCAGCGGGGCCGTGACGGGTAGTGCCCCACGAGGGGAGCGCGGGCAGGACCCCCTCCCCCCCCGCTCCTTCCCTGGTCATTTCTCGGTCTGGAGCCCGCCCCGGAGAGATATGCTCAGCCCAAACCGCCTGGAAGCGTCTCCTGGGATTGCCGTGGCCCCCGGGCGTGCGGAGTGCGGAGCCTTCCCTCGGACGGCGGGCGCGGCCCCGCGGCTCTGCCTGCCCCTGCTGCTGCTGCTGCTCGCCCTCACGCCCCGCGCCGACTCCTCGTGGTGGTGAGTGCCCGACACCGGGATCGGAACGGGGATGGGGACGGGATGGGGAACGCGGCCGGGAGCTGCGGCAGCGTCGGCGAGTGCGCAGCGAATCCCGCCGAGCCAGAGCCAGAGCCCGACGTGCGGCCCGGGGAGCCCGGCGAGGGGCAGCGGAAGCCAATGGAGACCGGCCGGGGCTGAGCGGGTGCCCTGTACCCCTCGCGCCGCCGGTGCCGGTGCCGGTCCTAGCCGGGAGCCCAGCGGCAGGACGGGTTTGGGGCTACCCCCGTCTCCACCTGCGCGGCGGCGGCAGCCCCGAGTCCCGGGGAAGCGGTGGAGTAGGAACTGCCGTCTCCCGGAGCCGGTACCGAGGCTTTCTGCAGGGCACAGACGCCGCGGTCCCCGCGCCCCGAAAGCACCGCCTCGCGTTTGTCCTCCGGGGACCCCCCGGCTCCCGTCGGGCTAAAGACGCTGGGACACCCACCCCTCCTTCCAGTTCTCTGCAGGGCAAGGGCAGGGGTTTAGAGCCGGCAAGCGACAGCCTCAGCGAGCAGCTCCCCGGATCGACCCGCAGCGATCCGGTGATCCTAGCGGAGATGCTGGCGGAGCTGCCGGGCCGTTGCGGGCTTCGGCATCGCCCCGTGAATTGTGTCACAGCTTCTCTGAGCGAGAAAGCTGCCGCTGGCCCTTGCTGAGATGAGATGAGGCTCTGAGCAGCCAGAAATGATGCCACAGGAATAGCAGCCTTCTTGAAATTCATCACCTCCAGTCCCAGAGGCTCGAACAATGAAAATCCCTGTGCAGAATGAGAGTAATTGGGGAAAACAACGGCTGTGGGGTTTTGGAAGCCACCCCGAGCTGCTTCAGTAGCTCGGTAACACGGGTGAAAACAGCAGTCTGCTGCAGAGAAGTTCTCAGTGGCCCCCACCCTGTGGAAGTTCTCTCTGATCTTGTGGAGAATGAGCCTGTTTTCCACCCAGGCTCATCATCATTAGCACATCACAGTGGGGGAAGCAGAGCTTAGTTAAATTCATCCCTTGCACCGCAGAACAAGAGCGCTGGTTTCTGGAATTCCTCAGCTACCGTGGAGCGTGCTAGAAGGGCCTGCGAGCACTTCAGAGTGGGGCTGATAGCACAAGCATGCCCAGGGTTTGAGAGCACGTCTGGGCACGCAGCGGTCATGGCCAGGCTGGCATCCCTGGCACAGCCATTCCCGGGTGATACGCAGGGCTGGGAGGGAGTGAGGAGTCCAGAGAATGTGCTGCTCAGGCAGTGGGATGCAACCAGGCAAGTGGATGGTGTGAGGAGAGATCTCATCCCAAGAGAGCAGCACAGGGGGGCACCTAGAATGCAAACTAGGGATGGCAATGCCAACCCTTGCCATACCCAGAAGAGATCTCCGGCAGCCAGATCGGCTCACGAGGAACTGAAATCACTGGTGAGAAAATGAGTCACCACAGGCAAGTGTCAGGTCGATGCAGGCACTGTCCTGGCCTCAGCCCCAGATCTGCCCCCACCCATCAGCGTTGGCGCAGGCAGGGCTGCATCTGTGTGAGGATGATGTGGCTGATGTGCTACATGCTGAAGGAGGAAGGAAGGAGGGAAGGAAGGAGGGAAGGACAGAAGGGAGGAAGGAAGGGTCGGTCTTAGGGCAGCAGAGAAGTTGAATTGTTTCATTTTGTTGTGGAGGAGGCTTGCTAGAGCTGCCCAGTGGGTGCACAGGGTAAAAGCAGCTGGGAAAAGATACTGAGTAGTGCCCAGAGCTGGGCAGAGCTCTGTGGTAACAGATGTGGGCACCTTGCTGGAGGGTGAAAATTATTCCTTTAGGAGAAGTGTGAAAAACATCTCTTTCCTTGCTGCTCTACCTCACTTTCCCCATGACAACTCTGCCGTGGTCTCTGCCCTAATCCCAAGCGCACGTCTCTTCCCCGCGGGCGGGAGGGAATCCAGCCGCGTTCCAAGCCCCAGTAGCTGTGGCTTACTGGGAAGAAGCTGAATTTAGCTCCTGTGGTGACTTGTATTCACGGCTTGCAGACCCACTCCTGGGCTGGCAGCTTCTTCTTGGAAGGAAAAAGGCTCTCCTTGGCCAGGGGGTGGCCAGGAAGGGCTTCTCTGAGTGCTGTCATCAAGGAGAATTGGTCCCAAGGACCTGGAGTGCGGCAACTTCATAGAATCATAGAATCTTAGAATCATAGAATGACAGGATCATAGACTTAGAGAATCATAGAATCATAGATTCATAGAATGACAGCATGTCAGGGACTGGAAGAGACCTCCCAAAGCTCATCCAGTCCAACCCCTCTGCCAGAGCAGGATCATTTATACCAGATCACACAGGAACACATCCAGAAGGGTTTTGAATATCTCCAGAGAGGGAGACTCCACAACCCGTTCTGGGCAGCCTGTGCCAGGCTTCTGTCACCCTCACAAGGAAAAAAATCCTTCTCGTGTTTAAGCAAAACTTCCTATGCCTCAGCTTCCACCATTGCCCCTTGCCCTGTCATCAGGCATCACCCAGCAGAGCCTGGCTCCAGCCTCCTGGCATTCACTTGTAAACATTGATGAGGTCTTGATGAGGACTTCAAAGAATTAATTGCCACTTAAACCTGTCGAGCTCTCAAGTTCATAGAATCAAGCAGGTTGGAAGAGACCTCCAAGCTCAGCCAGCCCAAGCTATCACCGAGCCCTAGCCAATCATAGAATCAACCAGACCATGGCACTAAGTGCCCCAGCCAGGCTTTTCTTCAACACCTCCAGGCACGGCGACTCTACCACCTCTCTGGGCAGCCCATTCCAATGCCAATCACTCTCTCTGCCAACAACTTCCTCCTAACATCCAGCCTAGACCTCCCCTGGCAGTTCAGGTTTTCAGTCTCACTTCCTCTTCTGCGGAGCAGAACGTTCCTGAGCGAAGCCCTCAGCGAAGCAAGCGCCAGGCAGGGGCTGTGTCAGCCCTGACCAAAGAGCCTGTTCAGATGGGATTTGTGTTTTGCTGAGAACGGTTTCACCCAGCTGTGGGTTTGGGGAAAAAATTGTTCAGTGATTTAAGGAGGTTTCCAAGCAGCTCCTCGGCATTCCTGATATTCCAGTGAATACATTTGGTGGTGCATCATCGCTCCTTATTTTTACTATTATTGCCAAATTCTTCTAGGGATTCACACACAATAAACTTGTGGAAATAGAGGAAATGCTTCTCGTTTTCAGAGCTGGCTTTTAAAGTAGATTAATAAGGGGGGGGGGTGGGGAGGGGCGAAATAAAAGGGTCAGTTTTGATCACAGTCGACTAGGAGGAAATATCAACCAAATGTTTCTTCTAAACAACTGCAAATTATTAATTGGAAGCAACTTCTGCCCACGCTGCCTCACAGCATCACCAGGAATTGGTCCTCTTGGTGCTCAGAAAAGCGTCCCTGTGTGTCTGTGTGAGGCTATGCTGGAAGCACAGGGCAGAAGGAACAGGCTCAGCCTGGCGTGGTTGTGCTCAGTGACACCGCTTGAACCCCGGGGCCGCGGTGCCCAGCAGTGGGACGTGCGGTGTGGGGAGCAGCATGGGTGCAGAAGCACTCCCAAACTGCCACGTGTTACTTAGCAACAAAAAAAAAAACACGGATGGAAATTAAGATGGAATGTGATGGGAAAATCCCTAAATCCCGTTTACACTGACGTGCAGTCGAGCAGGGAGAGCAGCACCGACAGGGGCTGGCAGGGCTGTGCCCTGCGAGGGG
>WAAF01020303.1:152766-221639 GCA_013400475.1 Tricholaema leucomelas
CCCAGCACACCAAATCCTCGTTAGCTAACTTGTTTATTGCTAACCACAGCCCTTGGAAACTACAAATATTTAATTTCATCTGGCATTGGAACAGATGGGAGGCATCAGGCTCCCAAAGAGATAAAACAAATCTGTGGAAGGAAGGCTGGCGGAGGTCAGGGAGTGTGCAAGAACCTGGCAGCCACGTGGGGATCCTCAAGCCATAGGTGGGCTACAGGGAAGCTGCTCTGCCCTGGGGAGTGATGCCCAGATGGGCACTGTCTTAGGGATGCTCTGGTTCAGGCTTAAGCAGCAACTGCTCTCTGGCTGCCTTCCTCAGCCAGGGAAGAAGGTCTGTGTCCAGGGCAGAGGGCTTGGCCCTCAAAGGTCCCTTCCAACCGAGGCTGTTCCATGGTTCATGGGAAGGTAGAACACAGCAATGGCAAATTACAATCAAAGGGACTCACTGCACCCTGTGTGTTAGAGCTGGTGTCAGGCTCTTGCCAAGGACTTGGCTGATCTCCCTGTTGCAGGTGGGCATCTTCAAGGCATAGGTGGGCTACAGGGAAGCTGCTGTGCCCTGGGGNGAATGTGATGGGAAAATCCCTAAATCCCGTTTACACTGACGTGCAGTCGAGCAGGGAGAGCAGCACCGACAGGGGCTGGCAGGGCTGTGCCCTGCGAGGGGGACGCCGAGCCCCGAGAGCGGCCTCTGAAATTCCTGCTGAAAGATTTTGGGAGATGAAGCCAATGTTGCTTCTAAACATCAACTGTGCAATAAACAAACTCGGTGTAAATAACTAAGTAGGAGTTTACTCGCTCTGGAGAGCCTGGCTGGCTGCTCTGGTGTGGAAAGCCATTCGAAATGGAAGGTTTGGTTAGAGAAGAATGTACACAAAGGCGTCTGCACACACCCCCTGCACCCCACCCTCACACATAGCCTCCTGCTGCAAGCCCACACCAGCCGCCCCCCCCCCACACCTCCTTCAGCCCNAGCAACTGCTCTCTGGCTGCCTTCCTCAGCCAGGGAAGAAGGTCTGTGTCCAGGGCAGAGGGCTTGGCCCTCAAAGGTCCCTTCCAACCGAGGCTGTTCCATGGTTCATGGGAAGGTAGAACACAGCAATGGCAAATTACAATCAAAGGGACTCACTGCACCCTGTGTGTTAGAGCTGGTGTCAGGCTCTTGCCAAGGACTTGGCTGATCTCCCTGTTGCAGGTGGGCATCTTCAAGGCATAGGTGGGCTACAGGGAAGCTGCTGTGCCCTGGGGAGTGATGCCCAGATGGGCACTGTCTTAGGAATGCTCTGGTTCAGGGTTAAGCAGCAACTGCCCTCTGGCTGCCTTCCTCAGCCAGGGAAGAAGGTTTGTGTCCAGGGCAGAGGGCTTGGCCCTCAAAGGTCCCTTCCAACTGAGACTGTTCCATGATTCATGGGAAGGTAGAAAACAGCAATGGCAGATTACAACCTGTGTGTTAGAGCTGGTGTCTAGGCAGACCCAGGGGACTTGGCAGACCCTCCTGGTGCAGATGGAGAAGGGATGTTCCCACCAGGACGGGTAGGAAGGAGCAGTGCTCCTGCAGCTGGTCCTCTCTGGGGGCTGTGGTGTGTTTGTGTCATGACACTAACGCTGAGTCCCAGGGCAGGTGCAGTGGATGGGCACAAGGAGTGATGGAAAATGGAGCCACACTTATGGGTGGATGTGGGATAGAGGAGAGAGAGGCTGATTTAAGCAGGCATCGCTCTGAGGTGTGTGGGAGGGGAAATAGCATCAGCAGGAATGTTTGAAATCAAGCCAAGGTTAAGACAGCTGCACGGAGGAGCTCTGCAGCTGGCCAGGTAACGGAGGTGCTGCTGCCTCCCCTCTGTGCCAGCCTCAGTCGGGCAGCCCCCAGAAGGGCTTCACTGGCAGAAGGTCTCAGCAGCTCACACAGTGACTGTGAGGGTCACACCGGCAGAAGGTCCTAGCAGCTCACACAGTGACTGTGAGGGTCACACTGGCAGAAGGTCCTAGCAGCTCACACAGTGACTGTGAGGGTCACACCGGCAGAAGGTCCTAGCAGCTCACACAGTGACTCTGAGGGCTGCGTATCCATAGCTTCCGTTGCCATCCTGGAGCAGGGGATTGGAACCAGACGATCCCTTCCAAGCCAAACCACTCTGGGACCCCCTGCTCCACACACGTCCCCACTGCCAAGCAGCTCCTGATCTCCCCAGTGCCAGCCAAGGGCTGTCAGAGGCGAGGCAGCAGGAGGGCAGCACAGTGCCGTAAGGGGAGGTGTTGGTGTGCAGCGCTTGGGGAAGCTGGGAGGGCTGGCGGCGGCCGCACGTTCGCTGCTGCAGAGAGCGCTTTGCGTGGCAATAAAAGCAGGAGGTCAGCGACCGGGAAGTCTTTATCCCGAGGAGCTTGCAGCTCAGCTGGCTGGGCAGCCACGCCATGAAAAAGCAGTTTTAAAGTAACGTCAGGCTGATGGAGAATGACCCCTGTGGCCTTTGCAGCAGCCCTGGTGTTCCTGGTCGGGGCGGTGGAACAGATGGGTTCCCTCAGTCACTCGGCGCCGTTAGGATGATCCTAATCGTGTGCCTTAGTTCATTTTTCACTGGGGTCACTTTCACCTAGAGGAAATCTTCCTGACAAAGAAGTGCAGCAGGGGAAAAAAAACCTTCCTGCTCTTCCAGACTCCTTAGCTTTTCCTCTTGCTAACAGAGGTGCCAGCACTGCCTGCACCATGGGGAGTGCTGGGCTGGGTTCTGTGCCAGCCCTCAGCCTCTCTTCTTAGCACCTCATGCCCAGCAACAAGATATGGCATGGATGAGAGAATCATCCATCCTGCTTTACCACCAGAGACTCTCTTTCCTCCACACCCCTTAGCAAAGTGCTTTGAGGTCTGGGGAGAGCAAAGAATAATAAAAGAAAGGATACTTCAGGACAAAGCATATTTTTCATGGGCACTTTGTATTGTCTCCTTACAGCAGCCCTGAGGAACAGCTTCCACCCAGCACTGAGCTAGGTCTTGGTCAGTGTTGCAAAGGCAGCAGGGTCCTTTCCTCCCTGTGCTGTTGTAATCTCCCACCCTCACGAGGGATTTGCTGCTCACCTGAGGGATGTTCTGCTCATCCCTCGTCCCACTTCATACCACACCCAGGCTTCCCTTGACACAAGATGCCAACAGCAAACCTGAGGGAGCAGCAGGACAGGGTGCTCATCAGGGTCCAGCTCCCCAGGAACACAGACACTGCATCCCTCAGGGGTGCAGGAAAACCACAGAGGGGACTCTGACAAGGAACTAAAGGCACCCAACTGGGAAAAAAGGGTGAGATACAAGAAGCAGAAAGATCCTGGTGCAGAGAATGAGAAACCTACCCCTTGACTGGCAGTGGTAGTGGCTGAGCATTATGATACTAAACATTATTCAAGTGAGACTAACACTCTCACCACACAGAGTGGTGGCTCTAAGTGAGGAAATTAGGACTATTAATCATTCCAAGGCGTTAACAATTCCAGCAGGCCAGGATGGCCCCGTTCCCAGTGGGGCTTAATCAAATACTAGGGGGTTTATAATAATAAAATAGCATCTCAGATGTCTGTAGCACACCCATGACACACACCTTGCAACCCAGAATGCTATAAATTGTCTGCCCACAGCCAGGGAGAGCAGAGGAAGGAAAGTGCAGCATCCTTGGGAAGTATGCAAGGAACTTGAGGAGGTGAAAGGCTGCCAGGCACAGTGGAATTCGCTCTTAATCAGGCAGGGAGGCAGGGATGTTGGATCTGATCCTATCTGCTAGAGGTGTCTCCAGTTGCTGCCTGGGGCTTTCCAGACTCCCACCAAGACACAGATTTGGTGTTGGCTCAGTGGGACGGGGAGGAGAACTGAAGCCAAGACAGTTTGGCTCCTAGTTTGACCTCTCAGGACTGTCAGTGCGGTCACAAGAGCCACAGTGGCTGGAGTCAGTTTGCTCAGGGGAAGGACTCTGGCAGCTTGTGATGCCACCAAGATGCCAGCCTATGCCCTGGTCTCACCCTCAGCAGAGCTCTTGGAGCAGAAGCAAGGAAGCTCTGTGCAAACCCAGTTCACAGCCCCAGCCTGGGGGATTGCACAAGAAGCTGAGCATCTCCCACCCAGGGAGACAGGAAGCAAGGCAGCACCACCTGCCCCAGCACTGATCTGAGAGAAGAGAAAGGGCACAGCCAGACCACACTTCACCTGGGTATGGACAAGGAGAACTCTGGGGGCTTCACAGCACTGAATCTGCAAACAGACAGAGGAACCCCCAGCACTGTGATGGTGGAACCTAAGCTCCTGCCAGGCCACCCCTCCCAGGGCTGTTTCAGGAGCAGGAGGCATTCACAGGTGGCCACGGCAGGTTCAGTAGCAGTGCTGCAGGCAATGTCCTGAGTTGGGACCAAGTCCCACTTAGAGCTCAGCTCATGGACATCTGCTGGCACTGGTGGGCTGTGGAGGGTCTCAGAGCTCAGCCTTTCTTCATGATGCTGAGGTCATTTACCTGGGTCACATCAGGTGGGAGAGTTGCACATGGCAGGCAGTCAGTGGCCATCAGAGGACATAGCATTGAGGTGCAGCTTGTGGTGGCCAGGAAGGCCATCTTGGTGCTTTTCTTGCTGCTTGCTTTTTTGTTTGCCTTTGTTGGTTTGAGTATGGCTTGGTCAAGTTAAGAGCCCCAAGCACTGCACTGCAAGAAGTGCCAGGCTGCCTCATCTCCTTATGCTGAGGAGAGAAGAGCCACTCTTGCTCTGCTACTGAACCATCAGCTACAGACAGGTGGCAAAGCAGTTTCAGGATCCTTGGGAAGACACAAGCTGCAGGAGGAAGATCTGTTAAACCTCCCCATCCCTTTGCAGCCATGAACTGTCCCTGCACTAACAAGTGCCCATGAGGAAGCCTCATGGCTCAACTCTTGCATGTGGCAGCTGTGGAGGCCCTGGCTGGTGCCAGGGACACTCAGAGCCACCCTAGCTGAGCTTCTCCACGCCTGAGGTCTGCCTTACTCCATCACCAGAACTGCTTGCATGGGCATCCTTTTCCCAGCACAGAGTTAACTTGCACGAGTGAGTTGGTAAAGCTCAGTTAGTGTCAGTCATGGAATCACTCATCTCAAGTTGTGCCTCTACTGCTGCTGATTCAGCCACAGTTTCACCCCCCTGGGCACTTCCAGCATCTCAGCAGCTGTTTCAATTCTAAAGCAGGGCACAAAGTTTCACATTCTGAGATTTGCCCCAGTGGCAATCCCAAACCTGTCCCTTTTGAAATCAAGCAACACTCAAATTGATGAGTTTTGGGGTCTGGGGTTTTGTTCAGAGCAGTCCCCAAGACCCCATAAACATTTCTGCTAGCAGCTGGGGAACCACCCCCCAGCTCCACAGCCAGCCTGCTCCCCTAGCTGGGCTGACACTGACCTGCTTGGGGCTGGCCCAGGCTGCCCAGGAGTTCTGCTTTCTCCCGGTGGAGAAGCTCTCATCTGCCTGTGCTAAGGTGCTCTGGGCTCTGGCCATGCTCCTGCCATGCTCCCACTGCCTCCCCAGGGGTACTGCGACTTTTGGTCTTCCCTGTTAAAGATCTCAGCAGCTGGGAAGAGGCACAGAGGTTCAGAAAGATTCCAGCCCTCTGAAGACAGAGAAGAAACAGGAGCTGATTCTTGGGACAAGATGCAGCAGATCCCACATGCAGCTGCAGGGATCCCCTCCTAGCCCGCAGGGAAGAGGGAGGAGAGCATCTATTGGGAGGAGAGCTCTCAGCTGCTCAGGCTTCCACCAGAGCAGAGCTGAGGGCAGAGACACGCCACTGGCCGCAGGCTTCTGCGAGAGCAACCCGAGGAGCCTGCGAGCCCTGAGCGAAGTCGGGCAGGCGGCGATGGGAAGTGCGGGAGCAGGACACACAGCTCCGAGTCCAGCCATGGTCAGGGCTTAGCACAAGATCTCTGCTGCCAAGTAAATAGATGCGGCTGCCTCTGATTTGCATGTTTATCTTAGAAGCAATTTAGGTTTCTCCTTGTTTACAAGAGCCGAAGTCAGCAGACTCTTAGAATAAGAACCACAACTGGGAGCCAAGATGTGACAGTTGTCTCCTGTTCCCCCGAGCATCGCAGCGGCCGTGCTCCGGGCTGTTGGGAAAGAACCTCGGCTGCATCCCTGCTCCGGGGTGTTGGGAAAGAGCCTCGGCTGTATCCCTGCTCCGGGATGCTGGGAAAGAGGCTCGGCTGTATCCCTATAATGGGCTGTTGGGAAAGACTCTTAGCTTCGTCTCTGCTCCGAGCATTGGGAAAGACTCTCGGCTTCATCTCTGCTCCAAGCACTGGGAAAGAGCCTCGGCTGCATCCTTGTTCCAGGCACTGGGAAAGAGCCTGAGATGCATTCCTGCACCGGGCTGCTGGGAAAGAGCCTGAGCTGCATCCCTGCTGCGGACTGTTAGGAAAGAGCCTCGGCTGCATCCCTGTAGCTGCTGTGGGCTGCTGTGGGGAGGAGGGCAGGGAGCAGCAGGGCTGGAGAACGCAGGCTCTGGAAGCACTTTGCTTTGCAAGCTGAAGGCTCCGACCTCTGCCGCTGCTGCTGCACGAGTCGGGAAGGGAGGACAGGAGCTGGGATCTGATGTCCGTTTGGCAGCAGAGTTGAGTCCCACAGCTCCGGGGCTGACATCCATCACCCCTAGGAGCCGATGGGAAATGCAGTGAGGTTTGGATTGCAGGTGAATTTGCAAGGAATAACTGATGCAGCATCCTGCAGCCAAAGGCTCTTTGAGGGGTCGATGCCAGCCCCTCTCCAGGCTGAGCAAACAGACACCAGGACCTTACAGGAGGCAAAATCCCAAGGACCCCTGTCTGGCGAGCTAGGCATTGTTATCCCCACACACACCTAACTTCCTCCCTCCATCCCGGCCCTCACAGCCTGCTCCTGCCTCTCCTGACCTGCAGAAGCCCAGGTGGGAGCAGATTGAAGCATCGGGAGCAGATTGAAGCATCGGGAGCAGATTTCTCTCACAGGCTTTGCTGAATTGGGGAATTTTTGGTCTTTCTTTCTGCTATAAAAATGTAGATTCCCCCCCAGAGTGCAGCACTCTGCCACTTCCAGCAGAGCCTCGTGGTTTTAAGCTGCAAGTTCTGATAAGGCAGCTGAGGACTTGTCAGAACATTCATTGTCCTGCCTCTCGCAGTGCTTTTCAAATGTCAATAGGAATAAAATCGGAAGGGGAGCTTTAATCAATCCAAAACAAATGTTTGGGCTTTTTTTTCCTCCCCTCCCAAAATTCGGCTTGGCAGAGTTTTGCATGTTCCCTGTCACGCTCCATTTCAGAGTGACTGAGGGAATGGAAGATCTCTGGCTCACCAGGATGGCCGCAGCCCGTCCAAGGCACGTGAGGAATTGTCCCCCATTCCCCCCCCGTCTTGTTGTGCCATGCTGCTTCCCAGCACCGCAGCAATCATGGGGTGGGTTTCAGGACATCATCTCTGGCAGAGACCTGCTGGCACCACAGCAAATGCACTGCCGGTTTGCAGCCCCCGAGCAAAGGGAGGTGCAGCCACTAACCAGCAACAGAACAAGGGGACAGAGTCTCAAGCTGTGCCAGGGGAAGTCTAGGCTGGATGTTAGGAGGAAGTTGTTGGCAGAGAGAGTGATTGGCATTGGAATGGGCTGCCCAGGGAGGTGGTGGAGTCACCGTCCCTGGAGGTGTTCAAGAACAGACTGGATGAGGCACTTAGTGCCATGGTCTGGTTGAGCGGATGGGGCTGGGCGCTAGGTTGGGCTGGCTGAGCTTGGAGGTCTCTTCCAACCTGGTTGATTCTATTCTATTCTAGACCTAGGATGCTGTGAGGTGCTCCCTCAGTGGCCGGTGCCCTTCGCTCTGCTTTCCTTCCACTTTCCCCCGCCGATAATGTTCGCTCTGATCTGGGTGTTTGGCAGGAGAATTAATGAGGCGTAATTAGCTCGGTGTGAAAAAGGGAGTGCCTGGTGTTATCTTGTCTGGAGGCTTTGCCTTGATCTGTCTCCCAGGGCTGGGCTGGGCAGTGCTTTACCTGCCAGCTCGCCTCTGCCCCCGTGTCTCCCCAGTGCCAGCGCTTAGAGCCCACCAAAGCCCAGTGCCACAGCTGAGCAGCACGGGGGACAGGCAGGGGACAGAGTTCACCCAAGGTTCCCAGTGAGGTGGCTTCATCAAAGCCAGTCTTACTTTTTCCAGCTCTCCCAGCAGCTCTTTGCTCCAGCAAAGGGGACCTTTGGCTACTGCTGCAACCTCCATCCTGCAGCACCATTGGTTGCCAGCAGTCTCACCCCAGCTCCTGCCAGCCCACATTTGGGACACATTTGCTGCCCCCATCCTCACTGGGAGCAGGAAAAGTGGGCAGAATGGATTCAAGGAGATGGAACCCAGCCATGCTTCCCACTGGGTCTCTGCAGCTCCACTGGAGGCTGCTGGCTCATGCCATTGCCCTGCTGGTGGGTGCTTCTCAGCCCCCACAAGTGAGACAATTCAATGCCCACAGTTGGCATTGCCTGATGAGTTTCTGTGGGATCTTTTGTCCCGAATGGCTTCTGCCACCTCCCCGTGCCTCTGCTAGAGGGCAAGAGGCTGATGGGCATGATGTGAGTCACGCTTGCTGGCCCCCACTGGAGCTCACAGAGCCATGGGGAGCTGGGTTTATTATCCTCAGCTACAGCCCGGGATGACCTCCTGCTTCTGCCAGGGTTTAAAAGGGTTTAGACACAATATTGTGAACAAGGGAACAGATCCCCTCCCTCTCCCTGCTCCCAGGGCTTCCCTGAGCCTGGAGCTGGAAGAAAGCACAGAACATGGCCAGGGAGAGAGAGAGACAATGAAATAGTGCCCAAGCTTGTGGCTTTTGATTATTATTATTATTAAAGGAATTTTCTTACTTCCACTCCAGGGGGGTTGAAACATTTGAATCCCACCCAAACCTCATCCCTCCCAGGCAGAATCACAGCTGTGCACTCAGTGGCAAACTCCAGCCTCTGGCACCAGTGGCTGCTGCCCAGCTGGGGAGAGCAGGCAGCCCGGGGGTGGAAAGTTCCATGCTGTGCCCTTGTCCAGGAGGGTGTGAGGCTGTGGGGCATGCCTATGCCCATGGTTCTTGGCCAGTCCGTGTGAGGCTGTGGCTTGCATATTGTCCTTCTTGTCCCAGCTCCAGCCCTCTTTGCACTGCTGCAGGGAGGGGATCAGGGAGCTGGCAGGGCACAGGCAGGGCAGGAAGCACAGTCCAGTCCTCCCAGTTATCCAGCTCCGGGGCACCACTATAACTGCTCACCACTGCAATACCTGCACAGAGGACTAGGAGTAAGAGTGAAAGGACTACAGCAGCGAGGGGTGAAGCTTGCCTCTCTTTCTCCCCTACCTGAGCACCACACAGTGCCTGTGCCAGGGCCTGTTGCTCTTAGAGCATGCCCCAGCCAGGTCACAGGCAGAAGAGATCACAGAGCCTGTGCTGGCAGCGCTGGGCTCAGCTGGACGTCATCCTGCTGTGCTCAGCAGAGCAGGGCTGGGGTGTAGGGAAGGGGCTGGGAGGGAGGTTTTGCACATCAGCAGGTTCCTTTGCTGCAGCCCCAGGGGCTCACAGACAACCTGGCATTTCAGGGGTACAGACCCCAGGACCTGCAGCACCCACGGCTGGGTGTCTCCGGGGACAGATGGGCTCCCCAGGGCCCCCCATTCTCCCCCACATTGATGCACATCCAGAGCTGAGCTTTGCCTGCCTCGGGCTGCTGCAGCTCGGGATTAGTTTGTCAAACACAAAGAGCAAATCCCAGCCATGGTGATGGCTCAGCAGTGCCCTGTCTGAACCCAGCACCAAGGCAGGTCTCACCCTGCTCCGCAGCCGCCCAGCTCGCCCACACTGAGGGGATGCTGCAAGGAGGGCAGGTTGCTCTGGGGGAATCCCCTCCGAAGGGCCCGCAGGAGCTGTGACACAGCTAGAAATCAAGGGAAAGGGGGATTTGGGTGTAAGATCTCCCTCAGCAGGACGGGGCCCCGGGGAGCTGGCGCCCTGCGGGTTGCCCGCGGGCAGTGCCGTAACCTGGCCCCTTGTCTCTCTCGCAGGTACATTGGGGCGCTGGGCGCCAGGGTGATCTGCGACAACATCCCTGGGCTGGTGAACAAGCAGCGGCAGCTGTGCCAGAGGTACCCTGACATCATGCAGTCGGTCGGGGAGGGAGCCAAGGAGTGGATCCGCGAGTGCCAGCATCAGTTCCGGCACCACCGCTGGAACTGCAGCACCCTGGACCGGGACCACACCGTCTTCGGCCGGGTCATGCTGCGAAGTAGGTCCTGCCCCGTGCCCGCCCCACTGCCACACGCCCGCTCCCCCTGGGAGTCTCTCCTCTCGCCAGGCTGCGTGCCCAGTGGCTTGGGTTACTCCCTCGGGAGAGCTTTGCCTTTCCCTGTAAATTAATCAAGCAGTAATGGGAGCAGAGCACCACGTTTGGAATAGCTGCACCAGATGAGATGGAGCAGGGGGAGCGCTGGGGGAGAAGGGGGAAGGAGGAGACACCTCCGGAGAACAGGCTCCTATGTAAACAGTAATGGGATATATAAATATTTGGAGAGCAGGGCTGGCCAGGACTCAGCAGTTCACGTGGGAACTGGCTGTTCCCTCGCATGGCAGGGGAGGCAAGGCAGAGCTGCAGCTCCACTCCTCCCTTCGGCTTCCCAGGTGGAGCAGGACCAGGGCTGCAGGCATTCACCAGCTCTGCACCACTGTCTGGGCTCAGACCCTGCCCAGGAGAGACCTTCTCATTCCAGGTGAGGGATGGATACAGGACAAGCAGGGATGGAGCCATGGAAAGGCACCATGGGGACAGGATCAGAGGTAGTTCCAGAGCAGAAGCAGCATTGTGGGTCCCAGCTGCCCCTGGGAGGGCTCCAGCGATAAGCAGACCCCAGGAGGGGACGGGAGCCCTGGTGCCAACAGCAGCACTGTGGGACAGATGCTGCTGCTGCGCCCTGTGACGTGCTGGGGCGCATCCAGCCACGCGGCCTCCAAATCAAAGGCGTCTGGGAATAGCCGGGAGCAGCTCATCTGGAGGACATGTGAGGAGCTGGGGATGAGAGGCTTGCTCCCAGCTGGTGGGGGGAAGGGGCAGCTGCCACGGGGCAGAGGACATGCGGAGCTGCAAGCCAGACCCCCGGAAAGGAGCTGGCCAGAGGGAAAGGAGCTGCAAGCTCTGGGGCGCAGCACTCACCCAATCTGGGCTCTGCCTCTTTGTCCTGCAACGGCACCTTTGCTGCTGCCCCTGTCCTCTCCTGGCAAAGGATGGGGAATGCTGAAAGCTCCTTGCCACAGCCCCATCCTGCGAGGCCCAAAGAGAGCTCTGCTGCCTTTGAAGTTGCTTTCAAAGGCTTCTTCGAAACAGAGAGGAGAATGGTTTTGATTTGCAGCATCTTTTACAGCATTATAAAAACAGCTGCGAACTCGAAGCAGAGACATAAAATAGCAGCAGCAGCAGCAGGCTGTGCCATGCAGGGAGAGCCCAGCCTGGCCACAGCCAGCACCAGCTGCCTCGCTTGGCATCAGATGCAGCCGAAGGGTGCTGGTGGGTCCTGCAGCCTCGGCACCAACAGGCACCCACATGGCCTCTGAGCTGCAGGTCAGGGAGGGCAGCAAGTTAGGCAGCCCTGAGAGCAGCTCAGAACCATCTGGCTCAGTGTGAAATTCCCCTTGGTCTGAGAGGTGCCAGCAGAGCCAAGGCTGGACTTGGTGGTCAGCAGAGATGGTTGGACTTGCCCAAGTGTGAGATGGTCTTGCCTTCAGCCATGCAGGTGCTGCTGCGCAGTGCCCTAGTCCTTGGTGGGCTGCAGGCGCCTGGCACAGCCTGGCAGGCTCACTCCCCATCCCTTTCTCTCTCCCCGTGGCAGGCAGCAGGGAGGCTGCCTTCGTCTACGCCATCTCCTCAGCTGGGGTGGTCTATGCCATCACGAGGGCCTGCAGCCAGGGGGACCTGAAGGCCTGCAGCTGCGACCCGCTCAAGAGAGGCCGCTCCAAGGACGAGCGCGGGGAGTTCGACTGGGGCGGCTGCAGCGACAACATCCACTACGGCATCCGCTTCGCCAAGGCCTTCGTGGATGCCAAGGAGAAGAAGGTGAAGGATGCCAGGGCCCTGATGAACCTGCACAACAACCGCTGTGGGAGGATGGTGAGTGCAGCCTCGCCCGGCCAGGGGTCCCACTGGCACCTCCGCAGGGGAGCAGGCACTGGGAGCAGCTCAGGGGGTAGGAGCGGGACCCTGGGTGCCCACAGAGGGCAGGGTCTGCTGTGCATGGGGGCAGGACACTGCAGTTGCCTTCCCAGTGCCCCCAGCATACTCTGCCAAGGGAACAGCCCCATGGAGATTCACAGACTACATCAGATTGGATATGATGACCTTTGAGGGTCCCTTCCAACTCCCCCTGCAGTCAGCAGGGACACCTCCAAGTAGCTCAGGCTGCCCAAGGCTCCATCAGTTCTTTACCATGAGGGCAGTGGAACACTGGAACAGGCTGCCCAGAGTGGTGTCTGAGGCAACATCCCTGGAGATACTCAAGGTGAGGCTCAACAGGGCTCTGAGCAACCTGATCTAGTGGAGGCTGTCCCTGCTGACAGCAGAGGGGTTGGACTGGATGAGCTTTGGAGGTCCCTTCCAACCCAGACCATTCTACAACTCTATGGAATGGATGTGGGACACATCAGGTGGACCAAGGGATGGCAGTGCCTTGCTTACCTTTGCCCACACACACATCCTTGCTGATGCTGGCATTAGTGACAGTGGGAATACATCCCCCACGGGCAACCCCCTCCCCTGAGGAGCCCTAACCCACTCAGCCAGGGCTGAAGGGCTGCGCTGGGTCTGAGCAGCCCCAGGTGCGGTGTCTGATGTCTGGGCCATGGCCGCTCCCCACCCTGTCCCTCTTCCCACAGGCAGTGAAGCGTTTCCTGAAGCTGGAGTGCAAATGCCACGGAGTGAGTGGCTCCTGCACACTAAGGACTTGTTGGCTGGCAATGTCAGACTTCCGGAAAACAGGAGATTACCTGAGGAAGAAGTACAACGGAGCCATCCAGGTGACGATGAACCAGGACGGCACCGGCTTCACGGTGGCCAACAAGAACTTCAGGAAGCCCACGAAAACAGACCTGGTGTACTTTGAGAACTCACCTGATTACTGCGTGATGGACAAGTCAGCAGGTAAAAAACAAAGCTCTGCTCACTGCTCAGCTCTTCCTCCCCTCCCAACAGGCCAGCAGCTCCCAGCTGGCTCTCCAGTTCCACGCAGCAGCAGGTGCCGGCTCCAGCAGTGGGCACAGGGAAGAGGCCATGCAGGGTATCACCAAAGCTGCATCCCTGGCCAGGCTCACTGCCTGTGCTACCACCTGTGCCCTTAAGGCAAGCACAGGCTCTGTAGCCTCTTCCCAGCCCTTGGAGACCACTTTGTGGCACATACCCTGGCAGAGGCAAGGAGGTTTCACTGCTGCCAGGGCAGTTGCATCCAAGGTCACAGAATGTTAGGGGTTGGAAGGGACTTCCAGAGATCATTGAGTCCAACCTCCCTGCCAGAGCAGGATCACCCAGGGCAGGCTGCACAGGAACACATCCAGGCAGGCTTTAAAAGTCTCCAGAAAAGGAGACTCCACAACCTCTCTGGGCAGCCTGTTCCAGTGCTCCATCACCCTCATGCTAAAGAAGTGTCTCCTTGTGTCGAGATGGAACCTCCTGTGCTGTAGCTTGTACCCATTGTTGCTTGTCCCATCACTGGGCACCACTGAAACAAGCCTGGCACCTTCATCTTGTCTATAAACACCTGAAGGGTGGGTGTCATTGGTAAGATCCTCTTTCAACCTTCTCTAGCAGTTTAAACAGCTCCAGGTCCCTCAATCCCTCCTCACTGGGGAGATGTCCCATTACTGTAGGCAGACTACAAACCCTCAGCGTGGCAAGAGTTGGAAGAGACCTCTGTCATGAGGACAGGCTATAAGAATTGGGGCTCTGAAGCCTGGAGAAGAGAAGGCTTCGAGGATACCTTGGTGTGGCCTTCCAGTATCTGAAGGGGACCTACAGGAGGGCTGGGGAGGGACTATTGACAAGGTCTTGTCATGACAGGAGGAGGAGGAATGGGTTTAAAGTGGCAGAGGGGAGATTGAAACTGGATATTAGGAAAGGGTTGTTTGCAGTGTGGGTGGTGAGACACTGGCACAGGTTGTCCAGGGAGGTTGTGGAGCACAGAAGCACCCAATGTGATCTTTGGTCTGTGCTCCACAACCTCCCTGGAGGTGTTCAAGGCCAGGTTGGGTGAGCCCTTAAGTGACCTGCTCTAGCGAGAGGTGTCCCTGCCTTTGGCCAGGGAGTTGGAACTGGCTGATCCTTGAGGTCCAACCTAAACCATCCTATGAGATCACCCAGTCCCACCCCACTGCCAAAACAGAGTCACCTCCCAGCAGACTGCCACAATCTCTCCAGCTCTTACTCAAACCTTACCACAGAGAACAACTACAGGGTCGAGGGTGGAGATGATGGAATAAGCATTCCAAAAGACAAGAGAACGAAGCCCCTGAGCTGCTCTCCCTTCCTCCCGCAGGCTCCCTGGGCACGGCCGGGCGCGTCTGCAGCAAGCTGTCCCGCGGGACGGACGGCTGCGAGGTGATGTGCTGCGGGCGGGGGTACGACACCACCCGCGTCACCCGCGTCACCAAGTGCGAGTGCAAGTTCCACTGGTGCTGCGCTGTGCGCTGNCTGCGATGTTCTGGGAGCTGTAGTTCGGCTGCATGGCTTTTATTTAATTCATTCTGCAAAGCACTAAAAGAGAGGACTACATTTCCCAGGAGGTACCGCGGACCCTTCCACTTGCTCAGCAAAAGTAATCCCCCACCTAGGAGGATTCTGCAAGCCCTGCTTCGACTGTGAACCTGCTGCTGCTGCTGCCGCCGCCCTGGGTTCTCGTCTGCACGGGGACGGTGCAGTCGATGCGGACTGGGGTGAGGAGCGACCGTCGGGANTGCAGCAAGCTGTCCCGCGGGACGGACGGCTGCGAGGTGATGTGCTGCGGGCGGGGGTACGACACCACCCGCGTCACCCGCGTCACCAAGTGCGAGTGCAAGTTCCACTGGTGCTGCGCTGTGCGCTGCAAGGAGTGCGAGGACACTGTGGACGTGCACACCTGTAAAGCACCCAAACGGGCCGAGTGGTTGGACCAGACCTGAACCCCACGGAGCACGGAGGGGGAAGAGGCTGCTGCTGCTGTCAGCCCCTGCCTTGCGATTTCATTTTTAAACCCACCCNTCTGCACGGGGACGGTGCAGTCGATGCGGACTGGGGTGAGGAGCGACCGTCGGGACGCAATGGCTGAGGACACCATGGCTGAGGGCCCCTGCACCTCCCCAGAGAGCTTACCTTGCAGTTTCACCAGCAAAAAAAACCCCACTAGCTGAGAGCAACCCATTCCTGCAGGAAGCGTCCTTGCTCTTCCCTTCTTTGCAAGGCCAAGGATGGGTGCCGCTGACCGTGAGACAGCTCCGGGATCTCCCCCCGGCAGACCCAGCGCTCACTGCTGACCCTGCCGAGCAGAACAACCTCTGCAGGAGGCTTCTCCCTGTCTCCCCGCGAAGGCGACAAGAGGAGCTGTAATTTGGGACTGAAACCTGAGGGACTGCACAAGGACAAGAGCCACTCCCAGATGCTGGTGGCTACAGAGGGCTAAAGAAAGCAAAAGGAGTCTGAAGGTCCTGGTAGGTTCTGGAGCCAGACATGAGAGTGTCTCTGTAAAGCTCACCTGTATGTTGTGTATACTGCTTACTGTTTTAACTCCAAGTTCATTATAAACCTGTATCAGAAAAAGACCTCCTTTGCTTTTTGAATTTCCACACCCCCAGCTGGGCATGTCCCCAGAGCAGGAATCAGCCCCATGAGTTTCTTCTTCCTGCTCACCTGCAGCTCCCACAGCCCCACGGGCTGGGGGCTTCCTGCCAAGTCTGCCCAAGCATCCAACCCCCCTGGGCAGTCCTTCACAAGCAGCAGCAGGCTCCAGGACACCTAATGGCTTAGCAGTGGGTGAAGCAGGAGGTGCTAGGTTGGCTTTCAGACCTTGCCCATAAAATAAAACCAAACCAAACACTCAAATCGTCACAACTGGAACTAAGGTGGCGAGAGGAGGGGGGCAGCAGCCACAGAGCTGCCCACGGATACAGAGAACAAACTCTCCCAGCACTGGAAATTCCTTTTCCCCTCCACATGGGCAAGCAGTGAGGACTTGTCACTGCTCACTGCAGTAGGGTTGGACACGATGACCTTTGAAGGCCCCTTCCAGCCTGATGGATTTTATGATTCTATGTATTCTACTTTACTTAGTGCCCAAATATTTTACAGGGTGGTCAGAAGCTGCCAATCCCCACACACAGACTCACTGCCCAAGGCAGCTGAACCTGTCCCAGGTAAAACAAAATTCCCCTCAGTCACTGCAACTCCTGAGCACATCCTGAGGCTACCAAGAGCTGCCCCCTGCCCTGCGCAGGCTCTGCTCTGCCCTGCTTCCTCCCTGACCCTAGGAAAGTGCTGTCAGCTTTCCTCCTGTTGTGCTGGTGGGCAGGTGAGGACACTTCACACACTCAAAGCCTGTGTTCATGAAAGTTAGAAGCTAAGAACAGCAGGAAGAACAAGCCCCCAGTGACACCCACTCGTCTGTGCTTTGCCTGGCTCTGCTCTCACATCACTGCTGCTGGGGGCTCTGGGGAAGCTCCCCAGGTTACTCAGAATGTCCCCCAGCAGCAGCCAGATGTGTGGGCAGAGGGAGATGAGCAGCTCCATGGGCGAGGTCTGAAGGAAGGTCAAAGTAGCAGGATGGGATTAAGGCAAAGAAGATTATCCTGGTCCTAAGCCACCCCTTGGCTACTGCATGCAGAGCATCCCTGAGCAGGGATTTCACCCAATGGCCCTAGGAAATATTCATTTAAGTGGTGAGAGAAAACCACTTTTGAGAACTGCTTTGATGGGAACTGCTCAAAGAATGTCAAGATCCTGCCATGGGCCAGATTAGAGCATTTTACTCTGTGCCAGACCACCAAGACTGCTCATGCAGGAACAAGACCCTCTGCAGAGCTGCTGCAGAGCCATGGACAAGCACAAAGGTGATGTTTTAACCGAGCTCTGAAACCTGCCAGAGGAATCTCTCCTCCTGCTTCTTAACTCCTTCCTTACAGCTAAACCATCTCCCTTCAGCATCCAGTGCTGGCAGCACGAGGGGGCTGAGCAGCACCTTTCACCCACACTGCCCTTGCAGAACTCACACTCGAGCTGGTGTTCACCTGGGAGGCTCTTGAGTCCCAGCCCAGGCCCTTCAGAGCCCTCTGAACCTCAAGGAGAGGCACTTCCCAGGAAGCTATGCCAGGAGAGGCACTTCCCAGGAAGCTCTGCCAGCAGGAATGCTGACAGGTGAGCTGGAGCCTGAGCCAGGCCAAAGGCATCTGGGTCCTGCCGCAGCTCCTCGGCTGCTCTGCTCCCTCATTTATCTTCATTACTGCTCCACCCACCGTCAGCTAACCACGGGCTGGGAAAATGCTGCCCCTCAGCAATCAATCCCAAGCTCCCTCCCAGAGCAGGACACGCTCCGTGGGCTGGGAGGGACCCGTGCCTGGGCACCTAGGGTCAGCCAGCAATAAACATTTCTTCTCTCCAGAGGACCTCTGGGAGGGCTCCTCCAGCTGAACCAGTCCGTGGCAGAGCTGCAGGTCCTGCTGACGAGTGATGCTTTAATCGATAGCTGCCGCCACAGACATCTTCCCCTTGCCTGCGGACGTTCAACGTCTCCAAACAAAGGAGAAAGCTCCCCAGGACAGGTTGTCTTGGGTTTGCTGGCTTCCCCTCTCCCTCTGTCACCACCAACACACTGGAACTGGAGATCTTCAGCACACTGCAGAGCAACCAAACCCTCCAGAGCCTGGCAGAGTGCACAGCAGGATGCCCTGCCCAGCTGCCTCCCTCCCTGCCCCAGCACTGCCAACACTCAGAGGAGTCACAACGCTTGAGAGCAGGCACCAGGATTGCAGAGGCAGCCAGAGAGGCAGTGGTGGAGACAGCCCAGGAGAAGAGGAGAGTGAGAGTGATTCTTCTGCTCACTTCTTGGTCATTAACAAGCAAAGCTTTCATTATGCCTGGGTTCAGAAACACAGCAGTGAGCCGCAGCTAACTCCCAGTGCTTGTGCAAGAAGAGGTCCCAGTGTGGGCTGAAGGAAACTCAGACTGGCCTATGCCTTCCCACCGAGCCCTACCGAGCTGCCCTCCAGCGCTCTCATCCTCAGCGAGCAGATGTTTCCCATCCCAGAAGGTTTCTGAAGGCTGCAGTTTCCCAGCTCCTCTCCCAGCCCCTCTTCAGTCATCTGCCTCAAACCTGCAGGGAGCCTTTTGTGCAAGATCATCTTCTAATCACCCTCCTTGTCCAAAGCATGTCTGAACTCATCAAGGACAAGGAGCAGAATTAATTGCTTAATGAGCTTCTGAATATATTACCTTCTCTGAAGAAGTTGGTCAGGACAGAGGAGGGAGGCAGCACTGGAAGCACAGGATCCACACCAGCCCAGGGTATTTCCTCTCCTGTCTCACCTGTGTGTGAGAGCAAGGCCGAGCCCAGGTGACAGCAGCACCCCTCTGGGTGGATGCTGGGGTAGATCTGTTACACTTTGGAGCTCCAGCCACGGAGAATGTATCCACTGCTCAGCTCCACCCTGTCCTAAAGCCCCCTCATAGCTGCCGGGGGCCCTTTCTGCTCACCATCCCAATCATACATGGCAGGAGGCTTTGCTAAGGTACCTGTGCCAATGCCAAGGTGCCCGGTGGGGTCACTGCTCTGAAGGACAGCAGCTGGAGGGGGCATTTGGACAACATTTACATATCTGTCAGGGGTTGTGCAGGAGCTTCCACACCCCACACTGCTGCAGCAGTCAGGGAGGGCTGCTCCAGCCAGCAGCAGGGGGTTCCTGCTCCGGAATCCCAGCAGATGAGTCAATGCAGGGGAATGCAATAGTCACCTCGTGTGTCACTCTGCTTTGTAACTGATGATAGCCCCCAGCCAAACTAGAGCAGACACCGAGAGGTTCTCAAGAGAAGGGCCCGAGCTGAGGAGGCCACAGTGTGATTGCACAATTCCCTGCATCCAGAGAGAAGGGAAATGTCCTTGGCCAGGAATAACCAAAGCAAGAAGATCCCCAACGGAGGAGCAGACTCATCGTGGTGGATGCCCCCGTGCTGATGCAATGGGGGTGGGTGTTGTGTGGCCTTCCCTGGTGACCAGCCTCACCGAAGGGCCTACCAGAAAAATCACAACACAACAATGGGAGCTGGAAAGGAGGAAAATTCCAAGCTTATGAGCAGCAGCCCTGATCCCAGCCTGCTCCCCACAGCGCCGAGGGCTGGGGCACGCAGAGCACACCCCAAGTCGGAGGCTCCAGAAAGGGAGGAGGGAAGCAGGAGATGGAGCTGGAAACTGAAGCTACCTTTCCTCTCCCTCCACCTTTACTAAAAGCTGGGTGAATTCAGACCAAAGAAGACTCACAGAAGCCCACTCTGGTGGCTGCTGTCAGCCTGATCTGGTGTTTAAAGGCTTCGGACCTCCCAGACGAAGATCAGAAGAGCTCACCTGTGACAGAAGAGAGGAGTCTGTCTGTCCTTCTGAACAGCAAGACAGGGCAACCTGGGCACTACTGAGAGGTTGGCAGAGCATGAACCCCATCTGCAGTCTGCCCCTGCTGCCAAGGCTGCCCTCTGCTAAGAACACAGCACCAGTGCACATCTGCTCCTAACCTCCACAGCTGGTCCCACTCTGAAGCCTCAGCACAGCCTCACGTGGCCCCAACCACACACCCCATAGATTAGGAGCCTGGGAGGTGCATCTCCCCTCAGCCTGTCATCTCTGGGCAGGGGGAAGGGCAAAGCTAATTTATGGCTGGATGAGCCCCACGTATGTCTCCTCCTCTCCAGGGGAGTTTGCTCTCCTGTTTAACCTCTTCAGCCTGCTGGCACTGGAGGAGGATGATGCAGAGAGGTGCAGGCACTCCTCTCTCTCTCTCTCTCTCTCTCCCCCCCTCCCCCTGGAATCTTCCTCTCACTCGTGGTCCTTGGGATTCACCCAATGTTTCTCAGAAAAAAAAAAAAAAAGGACCTCAAGACAAGTATGTATTTAATAAGCAGTGAGACAAATAAGCTGCAGTTATCCCAGCAGAATTACAACACCAGAGAACAATTTTCTGCATTCCTCTGAAGGCCTGAAGGAACCCAATTGCCTGCTCTCAGCCTAAATAGGTACCAGACACCAAGAGCTCCATAAGCAAACAGAGCCCCCAAAGTGCAAAAATGAAATAAGTAAAAAGCTTCACATTACACAGAAAGCAGCAGTTTGCACCTTGTTATTAATGGTCTTGACTCTGACCTTTACACCCTGCCTTGCTCAGAGTCAGGGATCTACAAGCCTTGGCACCCTCACAACAATTCCAGGATGAGGAGCAGGGAATGAAGCAGCCTTGGCCAGAGCTGGAGGAGATGACAGAATGGTTTAGGTTGGAAGGGACCTCAAGGATCAGCCAGTTCCAACCCCTTGCCATAGGCAGGGACACCTCCCATTAGAACAGGTTGCTCAAGGATTCATCCAACCTGGCCTTCAACACCACCAGGGAGGTTGTGGAGCACAGAATCACTCAATGTGATCAAAGATCACAAACTAATCTGACATGGCATGGAGAGACACAAGAAATAAGCCCCAAACCAAACTCAACTCCTGCCTAAATGGACCCCAGGCTCTGTCACTGCTGTACAATACACACCTTAGCAGCAGGCAAACAAATAAAGGCTGCTGCTCAGGGGCCTTGGCTTTCACTGGCTGCTCTGAATGGAGTAAGAAGCTGAGGAGTCTGCTAACATCACACACAGCCCCAGGAAAAGGCTTTGGCCACCTCAGTGGCTCCAAGGTCACCCTAGGGCATGTTTCAGGACAATGGCAATGTTTATCTGCCCCGAGTCAGAAGTGCCACTTTGATATGCACACATGGCTATAACTTAATCACAGCTGGCTGTATATGGTGTCACTATGGGGTGAACCAGGTGGTAAGGCCCTGCTTGGCACATGGCTGCTCCTATGAAGCCTGAAGAATCCTGCTAGGAAATCCAACCCAAGCTCTTCCTTGCCCAGGCACTGCTGGCACTCCTGGAGACAGGAAGGGTTTCATTTCAGTGCCTGCTGCCAGCCTGCTTTCAGCAGAAGCCCAGCCCCTTGCTGTTCCTGCTGTGTCAGGGGAGGACAGTGAAAGAAAGCAGCTCTTGGGATGATACATGGGAGGCAGCTCTTCATTTATAACCCCACACAAAGGCTGGACAGTGTTCAACTCCCAAAAGCATTAGGTCGGTTACCTTACGGGCCCCCGCGGAGCAAGAAGAGAAACTGCATGAACACAACACAGCAATTAATCACCAGGATGAGCCCAGGGTGAGCAACAGCCCCAGTGACACACATGCAACTGCAAAGAAAGCTGAGAAAACTACCTGCTAGCAGTTAAGCAACCCAGAACAATTTGGTAGTACCTTTCTGCAGAGCTCCTCAATGAACTCAAGTGTTTGACTTGGCTGAAAGCCCAGGCAGCAGGAGCTTGCAGTGGAGAGCAGCACTGGCACTGCTGCCTCAACACATGTTTCCTCCAGCCAGGCTCACAAACAAGCTACACCCACACGAGGTGCACAGGTGGCTCCACAGCATTTTGTTTACAAGGTGAAGGAGGATGTGAAACCACAAAACCTCATTGTCAGTCTCCTGTGTCAAGATCAATTAGAGGTCACCTCCAAGGAACTGAGATTGAGTGAGTTCAGAGAACAGAGGAAGGCTACAGCAAGCTGCTGCCATCCAGGAGTCAGGAGCTAGAGTAATTCCCAACACCTTTGGAAGTCTATGTCCCAGCTTGCCCCAACCCTTGTCGACCACCAGTGAAGGTCATCCAGGTGGAATCTCCCAGGTTAGCATGGGGGGAAGTGTGTTTAGCTGTAAAGTGTAGATGAAGCACAACATTCCACCTGCTCACATCAGCATTTCTCCACCAGCCTGTGCTGTCCTTAGCACTTCCACCTTAGAAAGCCTTGGCTCTGCCTCCTCCGTGCTGAGCAGCAAACCTGAACCTGAAAGCTGACATCATTCCAACAAGGGGGAAGTGGGAATGGAAGTCACACCAGTGACCTCAAACCCCTTGGCTGCCACAGCCATCTTCTCACCTCTGCAGTAAACAAGCCCCCGTGGCTGGCCTGTGTAGGAAGTGAAGCCTTTGAAGGGCCTCACATCTCAGCTCTCTTCGAGTCCTGACAAGAACAGGACTTTGGACTAATGCTTGGAAGGTCAGATCTGCCCAACAGACCTCCCAAGCAGGTACCACAACCACTGATGGCAGTTTCAGAAACCAGCTTGTTCTGAAGGTAAAGCATTTGAAAGACAGAAGAGGCACAACGAAATCTAACCAGAACAGTAACCAGAGGACTGTGGTAAGAGTAGTGACAGGACATGGGGGAATGGATCCAAGCTAGTGGAGGGTAGATAGAGATGTTACAGACAGATGAAGACATAGATGTCATAGATATAGATTAATATAGATGTATCTGTAAATATATAGATGTTATATAGATGTATCTATAAAGATGTGGAAGTTCCTCACCATGAGGGTGGTGAGACACAGGATCAGGTTGCCCAGGGAGGTGGTGGAAGCCTCATTCCCTAGAGGTTTTTCAGGCCAGGCTGGATGTGGCTCTGGGCAACTTAATCTAGCAGAAAGTGTCCCTGCCCAAGGGCAGGAGGGTTGGAACAAGATGATTCTTGGGGGGGTCTCTTCCAGCCCTGACAATTCTGTGAGCTCATGCCACCATCTACTCACCTCACAGAAGCCTGGAGGACAGAGAAGCAGCAGGTGACCAGCAGGACCAGGGAGGTTATTCTTCGCCTGTGCTCAGCACTGGTTAGGACACACCTTGAGTACTGTGTCCAGTTCTGGGCTCCTCAATTAAAGAAAGATGTTGAGATGTCTGAACATGCCCAGAAGGGCAGCAAGGCTGGGGAGGGGGCTGGAGCACAGCCCTGTGAAGAGAGGCTGAGGGAGCTGGGGGTGTGCAGCCTGCAGAAGAGGAAGCCTGGCAGACCTCTTTGCTCTCTACAACTACCTACCTGAAGGGAGGCTGTAGCCAGGTGGGGTTGGTCTCTTCTGCCAGGCATCCAGGGACAGAACAAGAGGACACAGCCTCAAGCTGTGCCAGCAGAGATATAGGCTGAATGTTAGGAAGAAGTTCTTCACAGAGAGAGTGATTGGCACTGGAATGGGCTGCCCAGGGAGGTGGTGGAGTCCCCATCCCTGGAAGTGTTTCAGAGGAGGCTGGCTGAGGCACTTAGTGCCAAGGGGTAGTTAATTAGAAGGGTTAGGTGCTAGGTTGGACTGGATGATCCTGGAGGTCTTTTCCAACCTGGATAACTCAGTGACTGTCTTTGCACACCAGAATCTGTATGCAGACTCTTAAGAAAAGAGCAGATTCAATGTGTTAAGAAGCAGCCTTTTAATAAAGCAAGCAGGACCACACTTTGCTGTTAACAAATACTCTGGAAAAGGCTTATAAAATCCCATCTAAGCCAACTAGCTGTGCATCTGCAGCTGAGGAGGAAGTGTCAATGCTCCAAACATCTGCTCTGCTTGTGTCCTCTCTTTTCTTGCAGAGGAAATATCAGCTTCCAGTCGTACAAGTGACTAACGAGAGCAAGAAGGTATTGCTCAACAAATCTATCTTCTTAGATGGTTACAGACTGAGGCCGAAGAAACTCACACATCAAGCACCAGTACCAACGTGGAACCTTGCCAAAAATACCAGCTTGAATAGCAGAGCTTTCTGCCTTACCCCCACCCCATGCCTATGGGTCAGCTAACCAGCTCATGAGAACAACAAAACAGACTCCAGTCACCCTGGAGTCAGCTGGTGCCAGAGACTGGACAGCAGAAGGACCTTGATGTTTTCCATAACGAAGCTGATGGGTGAAGAGTCTCACAGCACTGGAAGAAAAAAGCCAAAACAACAAATCAGCTCAGTTCCAAACCCAGCATCCTTTGACAGACTGAAGGTACGAGCACAACACCCCCAAGGCAAGAGAGCTTCCATCCCTTCAGTGCTGATGCCATCAAATGAGCCTGTAGCAAACATCAACTATTAGCCAAGGCACACAAAAGACACAAACCCCCTTTGGAAGCCCCAGCTCCAGCCCTGTCCACTCTAAAGGGTTAACCTTCCTGGGGGTGGTCTGAACCTGAGCCCAGGTGTAGTGGTTAGCCCACTCCCACTTCCTGTCTATACCCCCTATAAAGACACAGGAACTTTGTGTTTCCCTCTCTTTGCCCTCCCTGCCTGTCTGATAGCACCACCCTTGTCCCTGCTGCTTTTACCACATGGTGGGACCACCACTTTCTGAGTCTACCTCCATCCACTGCCATCAACCTGGTTGTACATATATTTTTGTACCTTCTTTCCCTTCCCTACACCTCTTTGTAACTCCCCTAACCTTAAATACCTTTTAAAGGTTTTCCTTTTAACTTCCAAATCAAAGCAAGACTCTTCTTTGGCTGTTTTACCTCTTCTTCCTCTCTACATCTAATCCCTTTCTTTCCAAAAAGGGGAGAGGGGAAAGCATCCTATTAATGTATTCTTATGGCAGGTATTTGAGTCTCTGGGAAGCTTGAATCAGACCATTACATCCACTCACCCCCGGTGCAGTCGCTCAGCTGGAGGCCAGGACACTGGGAGCACTCACAGGCCACAGCACTCGCAGCACCTAGGCAGAAGCAGAGAGGTCAGGACGGTGCTTCCCTGCACCACAGCTCTCCCAGCTGCTCCAGGCACTGTGGAACAGACTGAGGGAGCAGAGTGATGTCTTTATTAGACATTTAGCCAGGGATTTCTTAAGCCACAGACTCAGGTGAAAACTGAACCCACAGAGGTCATGGTGGGACCCATTCATAAAAATCACAGAATCAGGGTTGGAAGGGACCACAAGGAGCAGACAGTTCCAAACTCCCTGCCATGCCCAGGGACACCCTACCCTAGAGCAGGCTGCACACAGCCTCAGCCAGCCTGGCCTGAAACACCTCCAGCCATGGGGCCTCAACCACCTCCCTGGGCAACCCATTCCAGCCTCTCACCACTCTCATGCTCAACAACTTCCTCCTCACCTCCAGCCTGACTCTCCCCACCTCCAGCTTTTCTCCATTCCCCCCAGTCCTGACACTCCCTGACAGCCTCAAAAGTCCCTCCCCAGCTTTTTCGTAGCCCCTTTCAGATCCTGGAAGGCCACAAGGTGGTCACCTGGGAGCCTCCTCTTCTCCAGCCTGCACAGCCTCAACTCTTTCAGTCTGTGCTCACAGCAGAGCTGCTGCAGCCCTCTCAGCATCCTCCTGGCCCTCCTCTGGACATGCTCCAGCATCTCCACATCCCTCTTGTAATAGGGACTCCAGAGCTGGATGCAGTGCTCCAGCCCACACTCCCATCCTCTAGATGCCATCTAAACAGCTCCAGAAATAAAGTTTAGGCTCAACAAAAGCTGCAAACACAATAGTACCTTAGAACCATAGAATGGTTTGGCTTGGAAGGGACCTTAAAGATCACAGAATCAGTCAGAGTTGGAAAGGACCACAAGGATCATCTAGTTCCAACCCCCATGCCATGGGCAGGGATGCCCTACCCTAGATCAGGCTGGCCAGAGCCCCATCCAGCCTGGATCATCCAGTTCCAACCCTCCTGCCATGGGCTGAGACACCTATCAGAGAAGGTTAAGCACTTCAAGGGGAAGTGCTTAATTCTGCACCATTCAGATCAGCAAACTGCATTTCCAATTTCATTTTTTAGGATGATGCAGGGATTTTTTTTTCCCTGTTGCATTAAAAAAAGAGAACAACCCAACCTGCTTTTCTAGACTCAGATTCATGCTGCTCCTCCTCAGCCTCATCCCCCCCTCCTTAGGACTCCACCAGGACTCAGCTTATCCTCACGCAAACCTCTCTTTGCAGGAGGCAGCAATGACAGGACTCATTTACTTTGAGGGTTTTACTTTGGCCCTCCTGGCTTCTATCATAACCTCAAATATTACATTCAAAAAGGCTTTTAAAAACCAGAACACTGGCAGCAGGGCAGGAGCTTTTCTCTGCAGCCAGCTTCTTCCCTGCCTCTTTGCGTGTGGCACCTTCCCATTAAGTGCATGAGTTAAGATGTAGATTAGCAAGGCAAGAAACCTTTGCCCTTGGCATCCACACTCAGCTGTGACAGGAAACTTCAGGCTTGCTTTTTTTTTTTTACCCCCCCCTCCCATGAAGGGTAGAAGCACTCATTGCACATTGGCAGGGAAGTGCACATCTCCAAACTATACACATTTTCTCTTAGATAAGCAAAAGACTCAAGTGTTTATAAATATGAAAAGTTCAGCAGCTGGCTAAAAAAAAGAAGTTAATTCTCCAGTCTCACTTAATGAGCTTTTGGGGGGAAAGTGGTAGGGGGGATTTGTTCAGAAAGCAAAGCAGAGCATCCCAGAAAGCAGGACTCGCCAGACAGGGCTCTGTTTAGTCCCATTTTTTCTCTCTCTGGATGGCTGCTATCAGCAGAATGCGGTGGAATCCTTTGACAGGGAGCTGGGAACAGCCACAAAAGGGGGGAAAAATGTTTGCTCCTGATCTTGCAATCATAAATATTGGCCATTTCCCCCCGCCCCTCCCCCCCCCCCCCCCCCCCCCCCATTTAAGTCCCATGACTTCTTTCTTTGTTGTGAAAGCATCAAGCGACCCATATCAAAAGGCCTGGGAACAAGGACTGTCAGGATCCTGTCCAATTCCCTGAGCAGGGAGGACTCAGCAGCAGCACTGCTCCAGGATTTGTTCAGCCCTTTAACATGACCTGAGGCTGCTCCATTCCAGTAGCAGAAGGTTAAAGTAGGATTGATTTGCAGGAGAGGTTCAGCCTGGTGGTTGTGATCAAGTGACCTTTCAGTATCTGGAGGGGGCTACAAGAAAGCTGGGGAGGGACTTCTTACGCTGTCAGATAGTGATAGGACTAGGGGGGGGGAATGGAACAAAGCTGGGAATGGGGAGAGTCAGACTGGATGATAGGAAGAAGTTCTTCAGCATGAGGGTGGTGAGAGCCTGGAATGGGTTGCCCAGGGAGGTGGTGGAAGCCTCATCCCTGGGGGTGTTTAATGAGGCTGTGGACAGCCTGATCTAGTGTGAGGTGTCCCTGCCCATGGCAGGGGGGTTGAAACTGGATGATCCTGAAGGGAGGTCATAGCCAGGTGGGGTTGGTCTTTTCTCCCAGGCAAGCAGCAACAGAAGAAGGGGACACAGTCTCAAGTTGTGCCAGGGCAGGTCTAGGCTGGATGTTAGGAGGAAGTTGTTGGCAGAGAGAGTGATTGGCATCGGAATGGGCTGCCCAGGGAGGTGCTGGAGTCCCCGTGCCTGGAGGTGTTGAAGCAAGGCCTGGCTGGGGCACTTAGTGCCATGGTCTGGTAGACAGATTGGACTGGAGGAGCTTGGAGGTCTCTTACAACCTGGTTGGTTCTATGATCCTTGTGGTCCCTTCCAATCCTGACTGATTCCATGATTCTAAGAACTCCTGAGCCAATTTACAGCACTGCTGTCACTGCAGTTCTCCTCTCCAGGTGATGGTTGGGGGTCACTGGAAGATACTGCAGGAGGAACTGTGCCCAGATGATGCAGAGCTACCCAGTCCTTGACCTATGGAACTATCAGCAAATAAAAACTGATAGTGCATGGAAAATAATCAGCCCCTCCTGTCTGCAGTCACACCAGAAGCTGGTTTATGTAACAGCACTTTTCAGCTTGCTCAGTGAACTGGAGGGATTTTTGTCATCCCTTCTGTGAACCTTCTTCCTTCTGTCACTGAGACCATTCTGGACAGCAGCTACTTCAGAAACTGGGCTGGGCTGATGGTCAGGAACTGTGGCTCTCTGTGAGATCAGAAACCCAGGCTGAGCTCTTACCCACTGCAGGTCACAGATTGCATCAGGTTGGAATTGACTCTCAAAGGTCACCTTGTCCAACCCCACTACACTCAGCAGGGACATCAGCTACATCAGCTTGCTCAGGGTCACATCAAGTCTGATCTGAATGTCTCTGAGGACAGAGCCTCGACCACATCCCTGGGCAACCTGTTCCAGTGTCTCACCACTCCTGCTGTGCAGAACTTCCTCCTAATGTCCAATCTATACCCCCCCTGCTCCAGTTTCAAACCATTGCCCCTTGTCCTATCAGCACAGCCCCTTCTAAACACTCCCTGCCTTTCAGATACTGAAATGCAGCTCTAAGATCACACAGAGCTCTACCTGCCCTCCCAGCAGGGGCCCACACAGAGACCTTCCCTTCAACAAAGGGCATCACCAGCCCAAGCTGCTCACACAGAGACCTTCCCTTCAACAAAGGGCATCACCAGCCCAAGCTGCTCAACACAGAGACCTTCCCTTCAACAAAGGGCATCACCAGCCCAAGCTGCTCAACACAGAGACCTTCCCTTCAACAAAGGGCATCACCAGCCCAAGCTGCACAAGTGCTAACAGGCAGAGGGATAGCTCTAAGGCGACACAGAGAGCTACCTGCCCTCCCAGCAGGGGCTCACAGAGACCTTCCCTTCAATGAAAGGCATCACCAGCCCAAGCTGCACAAGGGCTAACAGCCAGAGCTGGCTCTGCTGAGATCTGTGCAGGCTGAGCCTTTCTGCCAGCAGCAGAGTCCCTGCAGCCCCTTCCATCCACCTGTGCCTGCCACTGAAAATCCCTCTGGCGCCGCGCAGCAGGCACCCGTGGCAGAAGCCTCTGCTGATGGTGTAACAGGCTGTATACATTGGAACCAGCAAATGCTTCACTGTGATTTTTGGCCACTTGGAATATTTTTATCCATTTGCCAAGGTTTACTCTGTGATTTATTATGGAGGAAACAAACTCAAGCACTAACAAATGAAAATATGTAAACTCAGACTTCTCAAGTCAATAGAAAGGTATTCAACTCCTTCAAGCCCTTCAGAGGTTGCAGTTTGCTCTAGATTCAACTGCTGGGCACAGGAGATTGATTAAGGAGACTGAAATATAATTTTAAGTGGTCAAAATTCAGTGGATTAGGGGTGGGAAAAAAAAAATCCCAGATGCACAACACTTTGCAGTTGTCATTCCTCAAAGCTCTAAGTCTGGTTGGAAATTCAACAGTTTGGGAGAGGGTAAATATTTTTGGTAGCATTTTTTTCCACTGAAGCCAAGGCACTCCAGGTGTTCTAACATTGAGAATTTTATTATCTCAAATTGCTGGGTATTAAATTAAGTTAAAAAACACATGAAAAGAACCCCTGAAATAATGAAATGCAAGGAGGGGGGGAAAAAAATCATTTAGAAAGCTGGAAGCAGTGGAGGCTCCTGCAGATTTAACACTAGATAGTAATTTAGAGTATTCTTGGGGACAGAGAGGGGGTGGCATCAAAGAGAAGGCAAATTTCTGGTTTCAGTATGAAAATTCAATTAGATGCCTCTGCCACACACCTCCAGACACCAGAGAGATGCCTCAGAAAGTGTTAGCAGCAGCTATGTTACAATACCCAGGCCAACATTTCCTGGGCTGCATCCAAAGCAGCAGCATGAGGGAGGGGAGTCTGCACCTCTGCTTTGCTGAGAGCCCACCTGGAACATTGCATCCAGTTCTGGTGCCCCCTCCCCACCCCAGCACAGGAGGGCCATAGAGATGCTGGTGTGGGTCCAGAGGAGCCATGAAGAGGATCAGAGGGCTGGAGAACCTCCTCCATGGGAACAGGCTGAGAGTTGAGGTTGTTCAGCCTGGAGAAGGCTCCAGGGAGACTTTAAAGCAGCCTTCCAGTACCTGGAGGTGTTCAAGAAGAGACTGGATGAGACACTTGCCATGATTTAATTGACTGGATAGGGCTGGGTGCTAGGTTGGACTGGATGATCTTGGAGGTCTCTTCCAACCTGGCTGATTCTGTGATTCCTACGACAGGAGAATCTTTGTGGGGAGGGACTTTTGACAAGGGCTGGGAGTGAAAGGAGGAGGGACAATGGCTTTGAGCTGAGGGAGGGGAGACAGAATGGAGATTAGGAAGTAATTCTTTACAGTGAGCATGGGGCACAGGATGCCCAGGGAGGCTGTGGATGCCCCCTCCCTGGAAGTGTTCAAGGCCAGACTGGATGAGGCCTCAAGCAATTTGGGCTAGTGGAAGGTGTCCCTGCCCACGGCAGGGGTTGGAACTGGATGATCTCTAAGGTCCCTTCCAACCCAAACCATTCTATGAATCTATGATCAAAATGGGCAGGGGCAGTTTGCTGTTAATGATCTTTGCTTCTTCCAAGATTTCTGAAGGCATTTGAATACATCAGGAAGGGGATCAAGAGTCTAATAATCTATTAACTGAAATAAGGAAGAGTATGACTGGGACTTAACCAATTCTAGCTACAGCAGCACCAATTTCCCTCTCAGGAATGAAAACATAACTCACTTCTTGTCCACCTCCAAACACAGTTTCCAATCTTGCCACTGCTAAACCAGCAGACAATTGCCAAGAAATCCTTTGTCTGTGCCAGCCACCACTGTGACTTGGTTGGGGGAATGATGTTGTGACATCTTTTCAGCTGCTGCTGATCATCTTTTCAGCTTGCAGACATTACAAAAAATAAGGGAAATCAACCCACTGTCCAATGACCAAAGCCAGGGAGTTTCTTTCCTCCCACACTTAGCCATGGAATGTGTCCAGAGAAGGGCAACGAAGCTGGTGAGGGGCCTGGAGCACAGCCCTGGGAGGAGAGGCTGAGGGAGCTGGGGGTGTGCAGCCTGCAGAAGAGGAGGCTCAGGGCAAAGCTCATTGCTCTCTGCAACTACCTGAAGAGAGGCTGTAGCCAGCTCAGGTTGGTCTCTTCTGCCAGGCATCCAGGGACAGAACAAGGGGACACAGCCTCAAGTTGTGCCAGGGCAGGTCTAGGCTGGATGTTAGGAGGAAGTTGTTGGCAGAGAGAGTGATTGGCATTGGAATGGGCTGCCCAGGGAGGTGGTGGAGTGGCTGTGCCTGGAGGTGTTGAAGCAAAGCCTGGATGAGGCACTTAGTGCCATGGTCTGGTTGACTGTGCTAGGTTGGACTGGATGAACCTGAAGGCCTCTTCCAACCTGCTTGATTCTATGATTTTGTCCTATGCCACTGTGCAAAGCCAACTCACTCATACAAAGTCTTTTTCCTTTCTCTTGCTTCAAGAAACCCAGCAGAGAAAACTTCACCAAGCAACTCTTTGTTAGCATAACATTTGACCTTGTATCTCTTTGGAAATCACACAACTTTGCTAATGCAGCCCTCACAGAATTAATCAAGCAGATAGTTAGAGCCCAGTTACTGTGAACCCAGCCAATTGTGAGCAGCACTGACATTTGTCACTGGCATGGCCAACTACAGCTTCCAACATAAAGATCAACAGAACTTGTGCAAGTGAGGCCCCACTCTCAGACCTGCAGGACTTGGGACACTGCAGATTAGAATCTCCAGCCAAGACAGAGCTTTTAGGACAAAGTATCCTTAAGGAAAAGAAGGCTTTGCCTCCCACATCTCCATTACCTGTTGCATTAAACCATGCACAGGCCTTCCCCCCTCTATTCTGACCAACAAAGCTGGCATAAGAGATTCACAGAGTGTTCAGAGTGTTGATTTGCCACTTGTTGTGCAGCATGGCATCCACAGCTCAGGAAAGGTCAGGTGAGAGATTGCCTGTGCAGAAGTGAGACAGCAGCTTCCAGAAGCCAGAAGATGACCACAGTAGAGCCAACAGTCATGTTCACAGATAAGCAAGGAAAAGAAACCCTGAAAGGAGCAGGACAGAGAGCAGGAGAACAGAGGTGGGCACAGCAGATACCCACAGCACAAAGGACTCAAAAGCAGCCATAGGCAGATGTCTTTAGAACCACCCAGATTAGAAAGGTGTTCCAGACCTCAGTCATAGAATGGTTTAAGTTGGAAGGGGCCTCAAAGCTCAGCCAGTTCCAACCCCCTTGCCATAGGCAGAGACACCTCCTACCAGAACAGGTCACACAAAGCCCCATCCAGCCTGGCCTTGAACGCCTCCAGGGAGGTTGTGGAGCACAGAATCACCCAATGTGATCAAAGATCACGTTTGGTGCTTCCGTGCTCCACAACCTCCCTGGGCAACCTGCACCAGTGTCTCACCACCCCCACTGCAAACAACTTCTTCCTAACATCCAGTTTCAATCTCCCCTCTGCCAGTTTAAACCCATTCCTCCTCCTCTCATTACAAGAACTTGTCAATAGTCCCTCCCCAGTCCCCCTGTAGCCCTCTTCAGATCCTGGAAGGCCACAATAAGATCACTTCAGAGCCTTCTTCTCTGCAGACTGCACAGCCCCAACTCCCTCAGGCTCTCCTCACAGCAGAGCAGCTCCAGCCCTCTGCTCATCCTCGTGGCCCTTCTCTGGACACCTTCCAGCACATCCACATCCCTCCTGTCCCAGGGGCTCCAGAGCTGGATGCAGTACTCCTTGTTCTGTCATTACAAGACCTTGTCAATAGTCCCTCCCCAGCCTTCCTGTAGGCCACCTTTAGATCCTGGAAGCCCACTATAAGGTCTCCTCAAAGCCTTCTCTTCTCCAGGTTGAAGAGCCCCAACTCTTGTAGCCTGTCCTCATAGCAGAGGTGCTCCAACCCTCCGATCATCTTCGTGGCTCTAATGCTTGACTGCCACTGTGTAGTCTTCCAACAGGCACTCAAATAACAGACCTGTGTTCACTGAACATATCCTCCATCCAGCAACGAGCCCCACAATCTCCCAAAGACCCCACAAGCCACTTAAGCAAGCCCCAGGACAGAGCCAACACTCACAGCTTTAGCAAACACCACCATCAGCTCCGGGAACTGGTGCGTGAGGAGGGCCAGCATCGCTGAGAAGGAGCAGAGGCCTGCTGTGAAATGGATGAAAAAGGGAAGCTCCTTCTGGGGGTACACAGAGACTTCATGAAATGCTGGAAGGGAAAAAAGAAATGAAGAACATTAACATTTGGTACCAGACAGCAGCACCCTGAACTATTTACACAGTCTTGTAACTCTCTTCTAGTCTTGCAGGAGGGGCGGGTGTGTGCTCGGAGCTCTTCTGCAGCTTGGTAGCTTTCAGGACTTAAAACTCCTCCAATACTTTTCCCTACATGAAATGTTTGCCTTCTTTTATTAATAGTTACTACATCTCTCTCTTCCCCATCTTTTTTTTTTTTTCCACTTCACAAAGTGAAGGTTTAGGGCCAGGAGGATGCTCAGAGGGCTGCAGCAGCTCTGCTGTGAGCACAGACTGAAAGAGTTGGGGCTGTGCAGGCTGGAGGAGAGGAGGCTCCCAGGTGACCTTCTTGTGGCCTTCCAGGATCTGAAAGGGGCTACGAAAAAGCTGGGGAGGGACTTTTGAGGCTGCCAGGGAGTGACAGGACTGGGGGAAATGGAGGAAAGCTGGAGGTAGGGAGAGTCAGCCTGAGGGTGAGGAGGAAGTTGTTCAGCCTGAGAATGGTGAGAGCTTGAAATGGGTTACCCAGGGAGGTGGTTGAGGCCCCATGCCTGGAGGTGCTTAAGGCCAGGCTGGATGAGGCTCTAGCCAGCCTGATCTAGGGTAGGGTGTTGGAACTGAATAATCCTTGTGGTCCCTTCCAACCCTGACTGATTCTATGATTAGTTTTTGGTACCTACTCTTTCCACAAGACAAAAGGAAGAGCTGTAAAACTCTCAAGCTCTCAAAGCTACCCAGAGCAATGAAAACAGCAATTCAGGAGCTTTCAACCCTCAGAAGCATTCATCCCATGGCCTGAAGGGAACAACACATCTCTCCTTCCTGTAAGGACCTCAGCAAGGACAGAGCAACCCCCATGCTTTATATATATAGAGATACTTAATACTTTTCCAAGATCCCTGGTTGGAAGGCTACAGTAAATTCTTTGGGAGCAGCTGACAGAGCAGAGCTCAAAGAAAACAGTCCCAGGACTGGGTTATAAATTCTGCACCTAGCAGCTCCTTGCAATTTCCAATCTGTGGTAACCAAATCAAAAGGAGGTGATTAGTGGGGCTGAGGGCTGGCATGTGGAGCTTTCAGCACTCAAGACACTACTACTGGTTAGTAGCTGGGGACCTGTCTGGTGAACTTGCAATTACTGACTCTGAATAGATGCAGCTCTGACTCCTACCCAGCGATTTGAAAGGGGTTTTAAGAGCAAGAGAAAAGACAGAGTTTCTCCAGACCTAAGTCTGAAAGGTCTCCATACTTCCTGCCAAGCTGCTGCTAAAAATCTACCAAAAGCCTTCAAAATTTAAAGTCAGTAAACAAAAGAAAAAAAAAGGTTAATTGCCTTCATTGGTAAACTGAAGTCTGAGGAGGAAAAAGTCACTTTCCCCTCCTGGTTCCTGTTTCTGAGAGCTGCCATTGCAAGAGCAAGGTCAGCAGAAGTGCCTGGTGCTCTTGCAATTCAGCAGCAGCAAAGTGCTTGGGCTTTGGTTTGCTCTGAAGTAGGTGATTTTGGAACACAATTAAGCAGAATATCTGCAGGGCTGTGCCCAACATCCATCACAGCTGTTTCATGTTGGCTCAGCTTACTTGCAGCCAACAACACTGATACAGACACTGTAAAGAGATCTACAGGAGGGCTGGGAAGGGACTACTGGCAAGGTCTTGTCATGACAGGAGGAGGAGGAATGGGTTTAAACTGGCAGAGGGGAGATTGAAAGTGGATGTTAGGAAGAAGCTCTTTGCAGTGGGGGTGGTGAGACACTGGCACAGGTTGAGGGTGGTGAGGCAAATGGCACAGGTTGCCCAGGGAGGTTGTGGAGCACAGAAGCACCAAACGTGATCTTTGATCACGTTCGGTGCTTCTGTGCTCCACAACCTCCCTGGAAGCATTCAAGGCCAGGTGGGATGAGGCTTTGAGCAACCTGTTCTAGTGGGAGGTGTCCCTACCTATGGGAACTGGATGAGTTTTGAGATCCCTTCCAACCAAAACCATTCTAAGATCCTATGAAAAGCTGAAGACAACTGAAAGACAACTCCAAACATTCAGAACCCTTTCAAACCCATCCCTTACCAGGTCAATGTGAATCACTAATTTGGCCAATATTATTTTTTTTAATGGATACATTAAAACAACAAACCACACACAACCTATTTGTCAGGATTTCTGGAGGAAGCACTGCAATAAAAGTGTTAAGATGATTTTATTTATGGGCAGGTTTGTATTTAAAACCTAAGAGGAATGCGCGAGTGATCGCGTTGAAATAGCTGCAATGTGTTGGGTGTTTAATTAGGTTGAGAAGGTTACAATTTAGGGTTAGCTGCTAACCAAGGAATTTCTTGTGCAATATCCTGCACAAGTGAGAAATGAGTAATTTAAAGCAGTCTGGGGGCAAATTTCAATTACACATGTTAAATATAACTTCAGGCTTTTAACTCCAAACACGTAGGTGGAGCTTTCCTTTTCACAGCTGTGGTCTCAGTGGGCCTGCAGTGCTCCTTTCCATCCCATGAGATCTCTGTTTCTCCATCATGTAGAAGCTCACCCCCAAATGGAATTCTATTAACAGGCACAATTAACAATCCAGCTCTCATCTGCTCTTCTCACTTTCAAGAACCAGCCTTGCTGTTCTCAAAGTTGGCCAAACTTAAGCTGAAGTTTGGCCCTCAGCTGAAGAGCTGATGCTAGGGAGTAAAGCTGACCAACCTAGGCTGAAGGTTCCACACACAGAGCCCTCATCTGAAGGGCTGATGCTAGGAAGTAAAGATGACAAACCTAAGCTGAAGGTTCCACACACAGAGCCCTCATCTGAAGGGCTGATGCTAGGAAGTAAAGATGACAAACCTAAGCTGAAGGTTCCACACACAGAGCCCTCATCTGAAGGGCTGATGCTAGGAAGTAAAGATGACAAACCTAAGCTGAAGGTACCACATACAGAGCCCTCATCTGAAGAGCTGATACTATAGAGCCAAGCTGACAAACCTAGGCTGAAGGTTCCACACACAGAGCCCTCATCTGAAGAACTGATGCTAGGGAGTCAAGCTGACATTTACCACACACAGCCAAGCACTCTGGGATCAGCTGGGAGGAACACCAACAAATAGCTGAATCACCTTCAAGGAAGCTCCAACTTCACAAGTCACAGTAAGATAAACAGTGAATACCACAAGCTGAACATGTCCTTAAGCCTGTGTTTTATTGCCACGACTGCTTAGAAACCACTCACTTGGCAGCAGTTCTCTGTCTGCTGTCTCTGTGCAGCTCGGGTAGGGGTAGAAGAGGTGACCTTTCTCCAGTGGGTATGGGATCATCCTGAAGGCTGAAAAGAGAGGGAGTGACATCAAGTCTGAGTCTAAACCCAGCCTTCAGCACCTCAAAGAGAGATGAATAAAAGGCAGGGATTAGTCTACTGCACAGAAAGAGATACTCACTGCCTTCCCATGTACAGTGCAGCAGGTTGAGAGCTCCTTCTATCCTTTTCCAGTGCTGGAGGTGGAAAAATGCATACGCTACTGCCTCGCTGTCCCCTCGCTTCAGAATATGCTCTGGAGGAAGCACCAAGCTCTTCATTTCTAGTAAATACTGAAAGCAAAAAGGGCAAAGCAGGCTGGGTCAGGTGGAATAGCACCAAATCTCCCCAACTGTGAAGCACCAACAATCATCTGAGGCACAACCAAGCACCTCGCACAGGGACCAACTGCCACCTGCTGAAGAGTGCAGCCAGCCTGAACTCATCCAGTGTGGGAAGCAGCAAAACCAGATCTGTGTGCAAGGCTCTTAAACTGGGGGTTTCATACACAAAGTATCAGGAGGAAAAAGGCATCTTCAGCATAAGAGTGGTGAGAGCCTGGAATGGGTTGCTCAGGGAGGTGGTTGAGGCCTCATCCCTGGAGGTGTTTAAGGCCAGGCTGGATGAGGCTGTGGACAGCCTGCTCTAGGGTAGGGTGTCCCTGGGCATGGTAGAGGGGTTGGAACTGGCTGATCCTTGTGGTCCCTTCCAACCCTGACTGATTCTATGATTCCATGTTGCAGACAGCCATCAATGACAACTACCAGACCATGTCAGACACCACCTTCTCTGATCCTCAGCAAGGCAAAAGCAAAAAGCACACTCCTGTGGATCACTCAGGGAGTAGAACACCGCAGGTAGGCTGCCAGTGAGCTACAGCTTTAGGCTACCAAAATAACCCAACAAAACCAAGAGTATTTTTGCTCAGCATTTAATCCCTGCGAGTTTCCTTGCAGGAGACCAACTACCTGTTAGTTCTCAAGTACAGAAAGCAAACCAGAAAGTATCAATGCACTAACCAAAGGAAGAACAGACCAAAGGCAGGGAAATCTCTGATGTGGTTTTACCACAGCACCACAAAGACTCTCTGATTTCAGAGTGCTTCCGTTTCAGCCTTCTCCCTGCATCAGGAGAATATCTGATGCACAGAAGGGTCAAAGAACACAAGAATTAACCATTTTCCATTTCCCCTGAAACACTGGACATGCAATGTTTTCTCCATGGGTGTTTGAACCCAGCCTTTTACAGACAGAAGAGCTCTTACACCTATGCAATGACAGCTTCAGCTCTGCTGTTTACCTGTGGGGTTGTTCTCTCTTAGCATCTAGTGTCAAATTCAATAAACAACCCAAAGTTAATCCACATCCTTTGATCAGTGTAGCTGGCAATTCCTTTGCCTGTCTCCCAAAGTGTAAGAATGCAGCTAACTCACTGATTTATTTCAGCAGATGCCACAAACTATGAGATTATTTACTAATCCAGTTTGAGGACTTAACTTTTCCCATTCAGATTCTTGAAGGAATGTAGGAGGGGTTGTGCCCTGGTCAAATAAAGCACATTTACTGCCTGGCTAGGTTCTTCTCTTAGTGCCTTGGGCCTGCACTCCAGAGGGTAATATTCCTGCTAATCCTTTCTAATCCTCTTCCAGGGTTGGGTTTTGGGGTTGGGTTTTTTTTTGGTTGTTGTACTTTATTTCTTTTTTAACACAGTGAAGGATCATTCACACAGGGCTGCTGTGGGAAAATGGTCTCAAATATCTGACCCCTGACCTGACTCCTCTTGCTCTCTGCACTGCCCACTCTGCTACTAAAGGGACTAGAAACACCAATTGGCAGAGGGGAGACTGAAACTGGATGTTAAGAATAAGTTCTTGACAGTGGAATGAGTTGCCCAAGGAGGTTGTGGAGCACAGAATCACCCAATGTGATCAAAGATCAAAGATCACATTGGGTGATTCTGTGCTCCACAACCACTCTGGAGGTGTTCAAGGCCAGGTTGGATGAGACCTATTCTAGTGGAAGGTGTCCCTGCTTATGGCAGGGGGTTTGAACTGGCTGAGCTTTGAGTTCCCTTCCAACCTGAACCATTCTATGATTCTAAGCCTCACACTGCAGGCACTGCCACCACACGCCTCAGCTCCAGGCTCTGGCTGTGTCTGTGCCTAAGTTACCACAAAGAGAAACATTCCACAGTCTGGCTGCTTTCCACATCCCTGTTTAACCACAGATCAGGCAAGGCATCAGTGGAGAGAAGATGTTTGGGTTTAGCAGACTGAAGAAAAACTTTAGAATCATAGAATCAGTCAGGGTTGGAAGGGACCACAAAGATCATCCAGTTTCAACCCCCCTGCCATGGGCAGGGACACTTCACACTAGATCAGGCTGTCCACAGCCTCATCCAGCGTGACCTTAAACACCTCCAGGGATGAGGCTTTCTCTATCTCCCTGGGCAACCCATTCCAGGCTCTCACCACCTTCATGCTGAAGAACTTCTTCCTATCATCCAGTCTGAATCTACCCATTTCAAGCTGTGCTCCATTCTCCCCAGTCCTATCACTACCTGACACCCTAAAGAGTCCCTCCCCAGCTTTCTTGTAGCCCCCTTAAGATATTGAAAGGCCACAATAAAAATCTGGAAGGTATCCAGAGGATGACTGAAAAGATTTTTTCACATAGGAGCAAAACATAGTTACAAACTCCTGATTGGAAATGGCCTAAGAGGAGCAGAGCAGCTGTAAAATGCTTCCCAACTTTCCAAACAAAGCCCAGCCTTGTAAAAGCAAAACTCAGAAGAAAGAGAAACAAACAGGATCTTATTTTCCTTATGCAAAAATAATGTTATGTGCAAAGACAACCACTGCCACAGGCAGGAGAACAAAGAGATTCCTGCTCTACACCCTCCTCTCTTTTTAGCCCATGGAACAGAAGAGACTGAAAAGTCAAACCCCAGATATTCTTCCCCTCTACACTCCACTGCAACCCATTTGGGCAAGTTACTTCTCTTGCTGCCTCTGTTCATCCTGCTTTGAGTGTTTCAGAGCTCAGTCAGAGGCAACACAGCTCTGCCACCTGATAAATTGGTGCTTCAAGGCAATAGTGGAATAAAAAATAAAGTCATGGAGCTAGGATAAGGATAATGTTAGGAGATCAAATTAATGCAATCTGGAATCAGTTTCTGTGGCTGGCTGCAGAAGCACAGCAGGCATTTTGCAAGCAGCACTGTGTGAAATGCTATCTAACTCCTTTTCCAAGGTGTATGAAGCTCCTGAAACAACAGGAGGGGACACCAAAGAAAAGAAGTTTTAGATAATGATAATGCATGATAATCTTCTGCCCCTAAAGGCAGAGGCTAAAGAGAAAAAAAAACCTGTCTGAGACTGTCTGAAATGAACTTGCTGTGCTCTTGATCAGTCATGCACACAAGCAGCAATTTCTCCCAGCAATTAGCTTTCTCAGTGCACATTCTATTGGATTGGACAGGCAGACAGAGCAGAGCTGATGGTTAATTCGAGCCTTCACAGCGATGGGCACCACGACTCCATCATCATTTGCAGAGGATTAGGTCCAGGACTAAGCCAACCTTCTGCAGTCAAGATTTCTGTAGTGGTTCTGGGAGTTACCCACCCCCACACACAATGAATTCACCCAGACTAGACTAAGCTATCTGGAAGCCAAGGAATGAAGCTTTATACTCACAGTTCAGCACAATATAGAAGCAGATATTTACAATGTATTACAAAGCTTTACAGCTACAGACAGTTATAAACAAGTTAAAGGTAATACAGAAACACAACAGCCCTCCCAGCAATCAGAGTGCCCAGGAGGGGCTCCCAACCACCCTTCCACCTTCTTTTTGCCTCCCTTCCTTATCCCAGGGGTCTGCCTTACATGCAAGGTGAGTTAGAAGGATCAACAAGGCAGAGGGTTACAAGCAAAATGATTAGTTGGGTTATGTGCAGGGTCAGGCAGAAGCAGTTGATACAGCAGAAGCCAGGGAGAGACTCAGATTGCCTTATCTATGTTTGTGTCCTTGTTTTTATATGTCTAAGCAAACCTATGAGTGGAGTAGAATCATAGAATCAACCAGGTTGGAAGAGACCTCCAAGATCATCCAGTCCAACCTAACACCCAGCCCTGTCTAATCAACCAGACCATGGCACTAATACATGGATATATAATAGACATATAATAGATAGACACATACATATTATATAGACATGACATCAGTGTTTTCTTTTCTCTCATTACAATATTCCAATTAGCTTCAAACCAGCAGAGTTTCAAAGGGAGTGCATCACCAGTACCAGTACAGCCAACAGCAGCCTAAGAGTCTGTTTTCCCCCACTGCTTGGTGGGGTCAGTATCTTGGATGCTTTGAATAATGCCAGACATCAAATCACAGCCTGCAACAGGCTCAACTCTTTATCTTCTTTATATGTGGATGAAGCAAACAAAGTGACTGTGAACCTTTCCATAACCCAAGTGCTGGAGCTATGCTTGGAAGCTGAGTAGCAAAAAGTGGTTTGAAAGACTGTAAGTGGTTATTGTTCAGAGAACTTAATTTGGCTTTAAATATCTCAAGTCTTATTTACTAATGCTTACCCTTACCCAGCAGAGGTCCTTCACTACCACACCACTGCATTTTCTAAGGAGCTAAAAAACTGAAGAGGTTCATTTTTGGTAGAAATCCCTTTTATATCATCACCTGTTGGCAAACAACTAACTGAGCTACTGAATACTTCTGATATCAACACAGGAGTGTTTTTTGGAACCAACTTCAAGAAAAAGATCACAGGATATTAAGGGAGGGTTGGAAGGGACCCAAAGAGATCATCCAGTCCAACCCTCCTGCAAGAGCAGGACCACACAATCTAGCACAGATCACACAGGAACATATCCAGATAGGTCTTGAAATCCTTCAAGGAAGGAGACTCCACAACCTCTCTGGGCAGTCTGTGCCAGTGCTCTGAGACCCTTCCAGCAAAGAAGATGCCCCTTGTGTTGAGCTGGAACCTCCTGTGCTGCAGCTTCCATCCATTGCTCCTTGTGCTATCTGAGGGAAGAAGTGAGCAGAGCCTGACCCCCACCCCTGACCTCCAGCCCTCAGAGATTTGTAAGTATTTATTAAATCCCCTCTCAGTCTCCTCCAGACTAAGCAGCCCCAGGTCCCTCAGCCTCTTCTCACCAGGCAGTGCTCCAGTGCCCTAAGCATCCTCATAGTCCTCTGCTGGACCCTCTCCAGCAGATCCCTGTCACTCTTCAAATGGGGAGCCCAAAACTGAACACAGTATTCAAGATGAGGTCTCAGCAGGGCAGAGTAGAGGGGGAGGAGAACCTCCCTTGATCTGCTGGACATACTCTTAATACACCCCAAGATCCCATTGGCCTTCTTGGGCACAAGGGCACATTGCTGTCCCAGCACTCCCAGGTCCCTCTCCACAGGGCTGCTCTCCAGCAGTCACCTCCCAGCCTGGACTGCTGCAGTTTATTAATCCTCCCCAGGTGCAGGACTCTGCACTTGTCCTTGTTGAACCTCATGTGGTTCCTCCAACAGCAAGAGGATAACAAAAAGATGGTTTTTGTCAGAAGACAGCAAAAAGTCACCCAATAGGACACAAACTTCTCTCACCTTTGGAACGTGAGGGTTAAATTCCACAGCTCTGTGAATTGCTTCCACTGCGTTAATTTCTGCTGTGCTGAGCCCTCTTTTGGAAGCAGTTTCTGGGGAGAATCTGAAGAGGGACAAAAAAAAGGGAAAAAAAAAAAAACACCACACTGAGAATAAGCAATTAATACCAAAAGCTAGTCAGGTGTTTCTTTTTCTCCATGTAGGACTTTGAACCTTTAAATTCCTCTTATATAGCCCAGCCTAAGCCCATCTGCAAGCTACTGTTCTCCCCATGGCACTCACTCACCTTTCTGACACAGCTCTGGCTTTCAGCAGGGCTGCTGTGTAACATATTGCTGCTGATTTGGGCAGACTGATATCTGTGAGAAAACAAAGCAATTAAACCTGTAAGATTTTAAGGCAAGACAAAACACCTTAAACCCACATCCTTTGAGCTTAAAAGGTTTTCACTTTGGGTTGTTCAGACAGTTGCACCTGGAAGATTTCAGTTTCGATGAGAAACTGGAGTTTCTTTGCAGAGGCTTCTTTCTGCTCCCCAGTCAGTCTCAGTTTAGAATCACAGAATCAGTCAGGGTTGGAAGGGACCACAAGGATCATCTAACTCCAACCCCTCTGCCATTGGCAGGGACACTCTACCCTAGATCAGGCTGGCCAGAGCCTAATCCAGTCTGGTTTAAAATCCACTCTGAGTGGATGATCCTAACTTTCCCACCTAACTACAACTTCTTCTTTCCCACCTAACTACAACTCAGAGTTGTAGTTAGGTGGGAAAGAGGAATTATTTTTTTCTCTTCTCAATGTAGCAAGAGACTGAAACTGAATTCAAAGAGCAATGCCTGAATAAATACAGCCTCAAGGACAGGCTACTTTCCCTGCAGTAACCTGCCCTGTCCTGAACATTACAAAGGAACACAATAAATACAGCAGAAGTTAGGTGCCTTACAATGTAAAATGCTTTTAGTCACTCCTTCTGTCTATCTGTACAAAACAAGTTAAATGAATTATATGCTAAGCAATAATACAAGTGTCAAACAAAACAAAGCTTTAAACTAAGCTTCTAAACTTCACTTAATTTTGAAGGGTCTATTCCCTTAGTTTAACACAACCCTGAAGGAAAGCTTGACTAAAGCAGCTGGTTAAACCCATAACATTACATGAACTAAGCTTCTATCCTTCACTTAATTTTGAAGGGTCTATTCCCTTAGTTTAACACAACCCTGAAGGAAAGCTTGACTAAAGCAGCTGGTTAAACCCATAACATTACATGAACTAAGCTTCTAACCTTCACTTAATTTTGAATGGTCTATTCCCCTAGTTTGACACAACCCTGAAAATAAGCTTGACTAAAACAGCTGGTTAAACCCATAACATTACATGAACTAAGCTTCTAACCATCACTTAATCTTGCAAGGGTCTATTCCCCTAGTTTAACACAACCCTGAAAGAAAGCTTGACTCAAGCAGGTGACTAAACCCACATTACATGAACTCAGATTCTGATCATCACTTAATCTTGCAAGGGTCTATTCCCCTAGTTTAACACAACCCTGAAAGAAAGCTTGACTAAAGCAGCTGACTAAACCCATAACATTACATGAACTAAGCTTCTGATCACCACTTAATTTTGCAAGGGTCTATTCCCCTAGTTTAACACAACCCTGAGGGAAAGCTTGACTAAAGCAGCTGATTAAACCCACAGCATTACAAGCAGGTAGACAAAACAGAAGGAAAATACAACTTCCACTCTTCTCCACTTCCACAGGGGGAAGGTTAAAAAAAAAAAATCTTGTAGGTTTTGTAGAACAACCGAGGCCAAGTTTGAGCTGACAATTACAGATTAGGAGGTTAGCACTCCACAGTACAAGTTTACTTTAAAAGCAGACAAAGTCTGGGGTCTAATTCCCAAGTACCACGTTGTGTATAGTCAGATGGCTCTTGCTTTTTTTGTAAATCCCATCCTGGGCTTGTCCATCACTTACTGGAAGTCTGGCTGTCGTGTCAAGCAAAACACAGGGGTGCTACAGAGAGTCTAAAGCTCATATTCGTTTTTCCAGATGCTTAGGAGGAGGTAAAAAAGACACACACACACAAAAAAAAAAATCAGCAACCCTTTCTGAAGTGTTGCAATTTGTGGTGTTAACACAAAGAAGCACCAGGAAAAGAGCAAATGGCTTTGTTCAATCAATAATGCACAGAGAAGAGAGTGGACAGGAGCAGGCTGCGAGGGTGGCTGAGCACGAAAGGGGGAGATTTGGGGTAAAAATATCCTAGTTTTGATTCCCTGAAGCAATGAAGTAGTGTGCTCAGGTGGCCAAGAAAGCAAGTGGCCTCTCAGTAAAGAGGGACATGGAGGTGTCCATGTCCAGAGAAGGGCAGCAAGACTTGTGAAGGGCCTGGAGCACATCACCTACAGGCAGCAGCTGAGGGAACTGGAGTTGTTCTGTCTGGAGAAGAGGAGGCCTCACTGCTGTCCACAGCTACCAAAAGGGAGGTTGGTGCAATGAGTGGGACAAAATTTTCTCCTTGGTGGCAAGTGACAGAACTAAAGGAAATGGATGCAAGCAGCACAGTGGAGGTTTAGGGTGGATATTAGCAAATATCTCTGCACTGAGAGGGTTATCAAACATCGGAGAGGTCTGCCCAGGGCAGTGGTGGAGTCACCATCCCTGGAGGCATTCCAGCAGTGTGTGGACCTGGCATTTAGGTACATGGTTTAGTGTTGATACTTCAGTGCTGGGTCAAAGGATGGACTGGATGACCTTGGAGGTCTCTTCCAACCAGATATATTCTATGATTCTATAAAAGAGGGACTGCTGGAGGGCAGGGAATGATTGCCACAAAACACTGCTTCTGGGTCCCTCCCCTCTGCAGATGGCAGCTCTGACAGCAGCACTACGTACACCAGCGATGAGGGAATGAGGAGGTGACAAAGCTCTGAGGACAGTAAGGAAGTAAATATTTAATTAAACGTTTCTCTAGGCTTGCACAACATCTGAAATGTGTCAGTGAAAGGAATCATTTAACGAGGCAAAGCCTGCACACACCTCTGAGCTCTGGCAAGCAGTGGGCTGGCACGTGGCAAACCTCTGCTGAGCGACCTCCATACGACAGAACTGAGAATCACCTTTTCCAGCTGACTTCCATCTATTAATGAGTGGCTTAATGTGCTGATGAATTCAGGCACAAGCAGGGATGTAAAAGAGATTAAAAAATGAAAATAATCCTGGAATTGCAGCAAAAGTGAGCTCCAAGATTTCTTTACAGATTACAAGTAAGAAAAAAACCTATCAGAAGTCGTTTGTGTGCAGTTTCATTGGCCTGGATTTAACCTCATGGTTTTGTTGATCCAAAGTGGTTAAGTCCCCAAGCCTGGGTGTGTTTAAAAGTCGTTGGGATGTGGTGCTTGAGGATATGGTTTAGGGTGCACCTTGTTATGGGTTGGACTTGGTGATTCTTGGGGCTCTTCAGCCTGGAGAAGGCTTCAAGGAGACCCTGGAGTGGCCTTCCAGTGTCTGAAGGGGGCCTACAGGAGGGCTGGGGAGGGACTATTGACAAGGTCTTGTTATGACAGGAGGAGGAGGAATGGGTTTAAACTGGCAGAGGGAAGATTTAACCTGGATGTTAGGAAGTTCTTGACAGTGAAGGTGGTGAGACACTGGCACAGGTTGCCCAGGGAGGTTGTGGGTCACAGAATCTTTGATCACATTGGGTGATTCTGTGCCCCACAACCTCTCTGGAGGTGTTTTCAAGGCCAGGTTGGATTAAGCCTTGAGCAACCTGTTCTAGTAGGAGATGCTCCTGCTTATGGCAGGAGGTTGGAACTGGCTGAGCTTTGAGATCCCTTCCAACCTAAACCATTCTGTGATCCTGAGGTGGTTTTTTTCAATCTGAACGTTTCTGTGATTGGAAAGGAGCTTGACTTACACTCTGGAAGCATCTACTTGTTGCTGATGAAGGGAATCCAAGTGAGACCTTTTAGGCAGCCACACCACGCCCATCTCTCCCACAGCCTTAACCCAACACCAGCAGCAGCTCTCAGCAGGCACCACTCACCATCATACTTCGCTAGCACTGCCTGGACATCTGCATAAGCCTGCAACTCCAGCAGTGCCTCCAGGAGGTTTTCATGAATGTTCAGCATGCTGAGAAGTGGAAACTCTTTCATCAGCTGCAAAGCAGTAAAGAGAAATAAGCATAGAGCTGCACCAGAACCTTTGAAAGAACAGAAACATGACAAGCTGCTCCCTCGCTTTTTATTGTTACTTACATCTCTCATCATTTTCACTGCTTCTCGGATTCTTCCAAGCTTCCTTGCACACATAGCTAGCCTCCTTTTCACATAAACCAACACATTGGTGTCTCTTCCTGGTTACAAAGACAAAACCAATTCAGTCTGTCACTTTCAATCCTTATTTCTCCTTTCCTTTCAAAATAAAAACCCACTAGAATCTCACAAGCTTTGCCCTAACCACACTTGAAAGGATAATACACAACTGCCCAACAAAATTCACCAAGCCAGCCCCTGCCCCCTCACCTCTGCTAGCCTCCAGGCCAGCCCCAGCACCCCCCACCTCTGCCAGCCTCTAGGCCAGCCCCAGCCCCTCCCAACTCTGCCAGCCTCCAGACCAGCCCCAGCACCCCCACCTCTGCCAGTCACAAGCAGAGGAGCCTGAGGACTGCCCTCATTGCTGCTGACAAATATGTGCAGGGCAGTGTGAGGAGGATGGAGCCAGGACCTGCTCAGGGATGGCCAAGGATAGGACAAGGGGCAGTGGGTGCAAGCTGGAGCAGAGGAAGTTCCACATGAACACAAGGAAAAACCTTTTCACTGTGAGGGTGCTGGAGTCCTCAAGCAGGCAGCCCAGAGGTTGTGCAGCCTCCTTCTCTGGTTACATTCAAAAACCTACCTGGATGTGTTCCTGTGTGACCTGCCCTGGGTGATCCTGCTCTGGCAAAAAGGGGCTGGGCTCATTAGAGATCCCTTCCAAACCCAACGACTCTGTGATTCTGTAATTCCCAAGAGCTATCCAGACACTACAGCAGCTGCCAGGGCAGTCCATGCACAAGCATGGCTAAACCAGCACACAACCAAGAGCTTCTGTGGCTCCCAAGTCCTTACTCAGCTGTGCTTCATGTTGAGGACTTTGGGAGTGGCAGTTCTGAGACTTTCTGTAAATCATTTCTCCTGCCTTCAGAGCCTGCTTGAAATATTTCTCAGCATCCACAATAGTTGTTGCTTCTTCCTCAGCCAGGAGGACATAGGCAGTGGCACAACTGCAACAAGACAAAAAAAAACCCCAAACAATTATTCTGAGAGTTAGATTTTAGTATTCCTTGAGCAAATGTTAAAGCAGAAACCTTTGCTAGTTTGCAGACAAAACACAGATTGGGAGAAATGACAAAAGGAGGAATTGTAACAGCAACTCCAATTATTTTCCTTGAAACATTGAAAATAGTCTGGGAATTGTCTAGAGAAAGGAGGGGGGGGTGTTTGATTTGCTTTTTCAAAAGCAGGAGAAGACATTTCACACAAAACCAACAGGAAAATGGGTCACAGAAGTGTGTGAAATGCTTTGGTTGGAGTCAAAAGAGTATTTTCGACCCCCTGACAGCAGTGGCACCTGTGACCTCCAAACACAGCATGACCACAAGGCCATCTCAGGCACACCCAATCTCATCTTCAATTTAAGACTGTTTCACAGCCTATGCATAAATGGTTTTGCCACTGACAAAGATTTAACCAAAACCTTTCCCCAAAGCTGTGTTTTATGGAACAGTTCAATCCTTTAGTGAACCTGTGCAGTCCTCACAACAAACAGGAGTCTCCCTGAAGCTACTCAGAACTTGGCTAAAAAAAAACAAAAGCCAATTCTAAGAGGCACGAATTGGTTGTGTCTCAGGATCACTGCACTCAGAGAAACACAGCAGCTGAACTGATACTCTAAACTTACTCATTGTTCAACTCTAAAGCTTGATGGGCTGCTTTAATCCGGGCCTGGGGGTTCCTCTCTCGCCACGCTTTCTGCATAACTGTGTGGAAACATGGAGAGGCTGGTGAGGGACAGAGACACAGCACACACCTGGGACAGAAAGGAAGGCAAGGCTGACTGCTTGCACCTCAGCTGCACATCTGCACTGGCTTCCACCCAGCACATCCCTGACTGTGGTTGTTACACACAATTGTTTGCATTCCAGCAGGAGTGATGCCCGATGACAGGACAAGGGGCAATGGGTGGAAGCTGAGGCATAGGAACTTTCATAGAATGGCTTAGGTTGGAAGGGATCTTCAAGGATCAGCCAGTTCCAACCCCCTGCCATAGGCAGATACACCTCCCACTAGAACAACTGCTCAAGGCCACATCCAACCTGGCCTTGANTGGAAAGAATCCTTTCCTAGCATCTAATTTGAACCTCCCCTCTTCCAGTTTAAACCCATTACCCCTTGTCCTGTCATTACATTTAAACATGAGGAGGATTCTTTTTCCAGAGCACTGGCACAGGCTGCCCAGGGTGGGTTGTGGAGTCTCTCTCTTATGAAGATATTCAAACCCCTTCTGGATGTGTTCCTGTGTGATCTGCTCTAGGAGATCCTGCTCTGCAAGGGAGCTGGATTGAATGAGCTTTGGAGGTCCCTTCCAGCCCCTGACACTCTGTGATTCTACTACATGAAGCAAAAACTTGCACCTTCTTGCACCCCAAGTTTCAAAAAGCAGGACCATCAGGGAGATTATTCTGCTCCTGTGAGACCCCCACCTCAAATACTGCCTCCAGTTCTGGTGTCCCCCAGCACAAGAAGGGCACAGAGATGTTGGAGTGAATCCAAGGGAGGCCACAAAGGTGATCCAAGGGCTGGAGCACCTCTGCTATGAGGATAGGCTGAGGGAGCTGAGGGTGTTCAGCCTTGGGAAGACTCTGGGGGGACCTTCAAGCTGTCTTCCCATAGCTGAAGAGAACTACAGAAAGGCTGCATAAGGAATTCTCATAAAGGTGTCTAGAGACAGCACAAGGGGGAATGGTTTGAAGCTGAGGGAGATTAGTTTCAGACTGGATCCTAGGAAGTTATTCAGCATGAGCATGGTGGGATTGTGGGACAGGTTGCCATGGGAGGTCACGGATGCCCCATCCCAGGAGGTGTTCAAGGCCAGGCTGGATAAGGTCATCAGCTGCCAAGCCTAGTTGAGAAGTGACCCTGGCAGGGGTGTTGGAGTAGATGATCTCTAAGGTCTCTTCCAACTTAAGCCATTCTGTGATTATTCCCTGAGCACTTCAAAACTCATCCACAGAGAGCTGCAGAGAGCTGGGAGCCAGGCAGATGTATAACTTCTACGTTGCTAGAGACTTCTGGAAACAGTTCCCCAGGCTTGTGGAAAGCTTGGCAGGAGCAACTGTTAAACACAGGCTCCTGCACAGGCCTGCACTGTCAGCTTTCAAACAGAACTTCACAGCAGACAGTGACAGAGTGAGCTGGGGCTTGCAGAGGTGTGTCTGAAACTGACTTAGACAACTACCAGATCAGGAAGGGTTAAATGATTTCTTTTACAAAGCACACTTGAGAGGTAAAACATGACAGAGTCAATTCAAGATCTACTGTAAATCACCAATCACCTCCTCATTGAGTTTCTAGGAAACAAAGGAAAAGCCTGAAATGGATCAATTCCAAAGGGTTCCTCAAATGACAACTTGAGTGTCAAAGGCAGGTAGGGAGCAAACAAGTTCTCTGCTATGACTCTAGATCCCCCCAATAACTTTAGACCCACCCCCCCTAATGACTCCAGACATCCCCACATCAATAACTCGAGACCACCCCTCCCCACAATCACAGAATCAAGCAGGTTGGAAGAGAGCTCCAAGCTCAGCCAGTCCAACCCAGCACCCAGCCCTAGACAATCAACCAGACCATGGCACTAAGTGCCCCAGCCAGGCTTGGCTTCAACACCTCCAGGGATGGTGACTCCACCACCTCCCTGGGCAGCCCATTCCAATACCAATCACTCTCTGGCAACAACTTCCTCCTAACATCCAGCCTGAACCTGGCCTGGCACAACTTGAGACTGTGTCCCCTTCTTCTGTTGCTGCTTGCCTGGCAGCAGAGACCAATGCTGCCATTAAGGAAAAATTCACAGTTTCTCATATTGCATCAGGTCAGAAGGGACCCTCAAGGGTCATCTTGTCCCTTGCAGTCAGCAGGGACACCTCCAATCGGATCAGGCTGCCCAGGGCTGCGTGGAGTCTGATCTTGAATGTCTTCAATCACATCCCTGGGCATCCTGTTCCAAAAAAGGGAACATTCAAACTGAAACCCAACTTCTTAGAAGCAAACCCAGGCACATGGAGCTCCCATTTTCCAGGCAGCACAAACTGCTTCCACACCACAGAGGAGTTGTGAAAGAACTCCAAAGTCTCCTGTTAGTGGAGCTCCATCTCTGGCCTGTCTCAGGGATGATAAGAGCACTGCTGAACCTATCCATGTTTCTTTTGGAGCAAAACTTGCTGTCCAGCAAGAGTAACGAGGAAAAATGTTTGAGTTTTGATTTGGAACCAAAATATTAGTCTTGGCTTAGGAAGCCAGACCATACACTCCATTCTGTGAAAGCAAAACACAGCCTCCATCCCCAGGCTGTCAGAGGCAGCTGACAGGTAACGCTTCCGCAACCTAACACCCTGACAGGAGCTCACACCCAGCCTGACAAGAACCAGGGAGCAGTTTCTGCTCTAGACACGTGGAACAAGAGGAATTGATGGTAGGGATTGCACTGCTTGTTACTAAGGTTTAAGGAGAACACAACCTGGGTTTGCAATAGTGTGTGGTTAATTATTTGAGAGGGATGAGACCTTGTAACACATCAGGGGCTCAACAGCCCAGATGTCAGCAGAAAAAGCACAATGTAACACATATCTTCTCACTAAACATCTACTGAACCTCCCCAGCAGCTGAGGAAGGCTGTCATATCATAGAATCACAGGATCAAGCAGGTTGGAAGAGAGCTCCAAGCTCATCCAGCCCAAGCTACCACCCAGCCTTGTCCAATCAANACCCCCAGCTCCCTCAGCCTCTCTTTACAGGGTTTGTGTTCCAGGCCCCTCACCAGCTTTGTCACCCTTCTCTGGACACGTTTTAGTCTCTCAACATCTCTCTTGAATTGAGGAGCCCAGTGCTGGATACAGCTCTCAAGGTGTAGCCTGACCAGTGTTGAGTACAAGGGAAGAATAACCTCCCTTGTCCTACTGCCCACACTGCTCCTGATAGAGGCCAGGGTGCCACTGGCTCTCTTCAATCAAGGACATCAAGCGAGTCCAGAGGAGGCCACAAAGATGATCAGAGGGCTGGAGGACCTCCCCTATTTAGACAGGCTGAGAGAGTTGAGGATGTTCAGCCTGAGGAAGAGAATGTCAGGGGCTGCAAGAGACCTCAAAAGATTATCTAGTCCAATCCCCCTGCAAGAGATCCACGAGAAGGCTTCAAAGAGACCTCAGAGCAACCTGAAGTGGGCTACAGGAGAGTTGAGGAGGGATTTTTGACTGTCATCTCAAAGGCATTGCCCTCTGTCCTAGTGATAGGACATAGGGCAATGCCTTTGAGATGGAAGAGAGATGTAGATTAGGAAGAAATTCTTGAGTGAGGGTGGGGAGACACTGGAGCAGGTCACCCAGGGAGGCTGTGGATGCTCCCTCCCTGGAGATGTTCTAGGCCAGGCTGGATAAGGCCTGGAGCAACCTGGGCTGGTGGGGAGGTATCCCTGCCCACAGCAGGGGCGCTGGAACTAGACAATCTTTAAGGTCCCTTCCAACCCAAACTGTTCTCTGAATCTATGAAAGTGCCTCACATGGCAGCTTGTGCTTGCCCACTGCAGACCCTGGTACCTGTGTCTGAGGGCCGGAGGGCGTCTGTGTCGCACGTGAAGAAGTTCTGATGATCTTGAGCAGACAAGTTCATGTCATAGTAGGTAAGAGGCTCCTTCCCAGTCACCCACATGTATCTTAGAGAGGATAAATTCCAGTAAGAGGCAGTCCTAGTAAACAGCAATGCTGAAACCAAGAGGCTACCTGATTGCTGGACAACTGAAGCTAGCACAGAACAGTTTAGTTTACAAAAGCCTGGAGCTCTAAGTCTCAACTGCTCCAGGTTGTAAAACCCTAAACAGCTTGGGAACTGCTTTCCTAGCAAGCAGCTTTTCCTATGAACTAACACAAGGAGACTTACAACACAGCCAGACCAGTTTAATGGAAGAGAATTTGGATTCAGCATCACTCTCGACCTCTGAATAGATTTTTTTCTCCTCCTTTACTCTCAAACCCCTGACAACCTTACAGTGCTGTTTGCATTCTTAACACTGCAACTGCCAAAGTCTTGTAAACACAGGACTGGCAGCTCTCACCCCTGTCATCTTGCTGGTCTCAGCTGTCTCCTGACATTACCAGTGCAAGCTCTGTGAAGGAGTCTTGTGTATAACCCCAACTCACTATAAAACATACCATGGAAAGTAAGGTAGCAAATACCTGCTGTACTCTGCTCCTCTGAAAAGATTGAGAGGATTTCGCCACACTTTGCACTCTGAGGGGAGGAAAAAACAAACACAAAGGCACTTTTTGAATTAAGAACCCAAGAAATACAACTTTGGAGTTGCAAATGCAGTTTTACCTGCAAAATCTGCTTCTATTTTATTGTTCTACAACCCAGGCATGATCATACAACCTTCTTCTTTCTGAACTGCTGCTATCCCATAGGTATTTTTGCCCCCTAGCTGGACATTGAAATTATCTCCCAAGCAGTGGATTCTCCTGCTTTGGACACTTTGAGGACTCAGCCTGCCAGGGTGCTGGGCCAGCTCATTTCAACTATACCATTACCTAGAAAAGTTGGACCAGATGATCACAGAACCTTAGAGGTTGGAAGGGATCTCCAGAGATTATAGAATCAGTCAGGGTTGGAAGGGACCACAAAGACCAGCCAATTCCAACCCCCCTGCCATGGGCAGGGACACCCTACCCTAGATCAAGCTGGCCAGAGCCTCATCCAGCCTGGCCTTAAACACCTCCAGGAATGGGGCCCCAACCACCTCCCTGGGCAACTCATTCCAGGTTCTCACCACTCTTATGGTGAGGAATTTCCTGGTAAAGACCATCAAGTCCAACCCCCCTGCCTCCCTCCCTAACCTAGGATGCCCTAGGTTAGTTCACAGAGGTGGGTTTTGAAAGCCTCCAGAGAAGGAGACTCCACAATCTCTCTGGGCAGCCTGTTCCAGCACTCTGCCACCATCACTGTAAAGAAGTTTCTCCTCATGCTGAGGTGAAATCTTCTATGTTGCAGTCTGTATCGATTGCTCCTTGTCTTATTGTTGATCCTTGGGGTGGCTTCCAACCTGGCATTCTGTGACTACTGGGGTACAAAAGCACAGGTTGCAAGGACTGAGCATTTACACTCACACAGTGTTTACCTTGCACACATTCAGACCAGTTAAGCATCTCACATTGCTGAAACAGTTTTAATTGGATCATATTTTAACAATGAATTAATAATGTATCTTTCATTGAAAGATTGCTTCACTTATTTTCACCTACAGTGTGCAGTTCTGAAGCCCCCCAACACAAGAGGGCCATGGAAACATTAGAACAAGCACAGAGGAGGCCACAAAGATACTCAGAAGGCTGCAGCAGCTCTGCCATGAGGACAGGCTATAAGAGTTGAGGCTCTGCAGCCTGGAGAAGAAAAGGTTTCCAGAAGACCTTGGAGTGGCCTTCCAGTATCTGAAGGGGGCTACAGGAAGGCTGGGGAGGGACTATTGACAAGGTCTTCTCATGACAGGTGGAGGAGGAATGGGTTTAAAGTGGCAGAGGGGAGATTGAAACTGGATGTTAGGAAGAACTCTTTGCAGTAAAGGTGATGAGACACTGGCACAGATTGAGGGTGGTGAGACACTGGCACAGGTTGCCCAGGGAGGTTGTGGAGCACAGAATTATCAAATGTGATCAAAGATCACATTGGGAGATTCTGTGCTCCACAACCTCCCTGGAGGTGTTCAAGGCCAGGTTGGATGAGGCCTTAAGTGACCTGTTCTAGTGGGAGGTGTCTCTGCCTATGGCAGGGGGTTGGAACTGGCTGAGCTTTGAGGTCCTTTCCAACCTAAACCCTTCTATGATTATTAAGGAAAGCCATTGTAAGATGCAGGCCTTCCTTCAGTTCCCACAACCCTAAAGCACAGGCAAAGCCACCCAAAAGCCAGTTCACATGAAGCAGCCTCAGAAGTGGGACAGGGACACTCACCTGGCATGCCCTGCCTGCTGGTCTCGCTCTCCCCAGAGGAGAAGGCAGCTGGGGCTGGGGGGCTGCTCTCTGTGCCACCAATGAGAGGCCTGAGGTGACTGACAGAGACCTGCTCGATGAAAGAGGTGCCATACTTTCGGAAATGCCACCACTCAAACACCTGTCACGGGAGAAAAAAAGCACCAGGGATTCCTCTGGGTGCTGTAAGCACTGCAGGTGAAGAGCCAATTGTCCACAGCTAACACATCCCCTTGCCAGTGACTGTAGATGGAATTTAACATACAATTCAGCAACAATTATCTAATCGGGTCTGTCTTGTCATGGATCATGCACATAACATGAAAGAGAGGTGGAGGGGGAAAGATAACAGTCAAACCTGTGGTCTTCCCTCCCCAGGTCACATAGAAAGAGCTGTGCCAGCAGAACTACCCACACCAGCATGTTCTAGCCACAGTGTGCAGAATCAACCACATCTGCACACACAACCAGCGGAAGAGGGGCTGAATTAATACCTTATTTTCATAATCAAAGTTGTTAGGGTAGCTACACAGTGGCACAAAATCCCCTCCCCAGAAAATTACTGTGGGAAGCTAAACTGACCAGCTGGTTTAGGGGAGGGGAAAATCTGCGTGCTTGCTTTACACACAGAGGTCTGCAGTTGGTGTATTTTGTATTTTCACTGCATACAGACACACAGACACTTCCTCAAGACAAGCTTGAGCTTCCAACCCAGGTACAAGTGTTTTTTTTCCCTTAGACTTCCTTCAACACAGAGCAAAGGAGCCTGCACAATCCATCAGAGAGGATCCTGAGCTCCTAACCCAAGTACAACTTTTTTTCCCCTTAGACTCCCTCTGACAAAGAGCAAAGGAGCTTGTACAATCCATCAGAGAGGATCCTGAGCTCCTAACCCAGGTACAACTTATTTTGCCTTAGACCCACTCCAACACAGAGCAAAGGAGCTTGTACAATCCATCAGAGAGGATCCTGAGCTTCTAACCCAGGTACAACTTATTTTGCCTGAGACCCACTCCAACAGAGAGCAAAGGAGCCTGCACAATCCATCAGAGAGGATCCAAGCCCACAATCCCAGTACAAAGGCACCCTCTAGAGCCTGCTCAGAACAAAGCCTGCTGCATTTACCCTCAGAGACAGCACCCGAGAGAGGCTAAAACTGTTTGGGCAAGCAAAAGCTGACTACTTACAAATATTAGTCCAGATATAAAGGATGAAGTCACTGTCAGGGCAAAATAGAACTTCGGAGTCAAAGTGCTTAAGAACACAGCCACTGTTAAGAGAAACAAAACCAAAGACTTCACAAGCAGAACTGGAGAACACAAAACACCTTTTGTTAAGCAATGATAAATGTTACGTAAAACACAGCCCTAGAAACGTTACAGACAATGTTACTTTGTCGGAGAATCCTTTCCACCTCTAACTGCCTCTCTGTAACCACCTGTGACAATGAGTCAGGTTACAGACCCCATCAAAACCCTAAACACCCCCAGCAGTTCAAGTTCTCATTGAAAGCAACTGATGGTCCCAACCGCAGAACGGCTGCTGGGCCACAAGAAGCCAATTTCACCTCTTAATTCAGGTTAATCTAAAATGGCAGAGTGCTGTTTCAATGCAATTTCTATTCGACCTCAAGAACAGATTGTCTACAGACCTCTCCTCCGTGGTGTTCACAGCCCAAGGCAGGGAATGTCCTTTCCTAGGGCTACTCTACCTGTGCCCCTGACCCACACTACACAGCAGCTTTGCCACCCACCACCGGCCCGACAGGAAGGGAGCAGGGGAGGAACGCTGGTGGCAAAGGGCTGTCCGGCCCGGGGGCCGCAGGCTCACCCTCCGTCAGGGCTTCGGCCTGCCGAGACACTCCCGGGGCCGGGAAGCGCCGGGGTACGGGCTGGGGATGCAGCCGGGGCACGATCGGCAACCCCCCCGCGGCGTCGTCTCGGACACTTCGAACTGCCCCGGTACCATCACCGGGCTGTCGAGCACCGGTTACAACCGCGGAGCTGACGTTGGACACCGGCTGTGCCCAGAACCGGGAGGTAGTAGCCCCGGGGCCAGGCTGAGGCAGTCGCTGTGTCGCCGCTAGTCCTGCTCGGCCCGCACCAGCGGCCTCGCTCCCTTCCTCCGGAGCTCGGTTCGGCCGCCCCCAGTACAGACAGAAGCAGCCTTCCCCCGGCAAGCTCTAAGCCCCCCGGCGCGGCCCGCAGCGTCTCACCAGCCGCCAGACTGTCCCGGAGCCGGAGCGGCACTCGCAGCACCACATAGAAGAGGCCAAGTCCGGCGGCCACAGCCAGGAGCCCGCGGGCCCAGGGCGCTACTGTCGCCGCCCGCCGCCGCAGGTGCTCCCAACGCCGCAGCGCCGCGGCCGCCCCGGGGCATGGCGGACCCCGGGCGCCCCCACCGCTGTCCGCCATGGCCGCCACCGGGGAACGCCGGGAGAGGGGCGGGCCGCGCGGTAGGGCGGGGCCCGGTGGGCTCCAGTAGCGCGGGCAGCGCCTTCTCCGACCCCATCATCGCTCCCAGGCCGGCAGGTCACAGACCAAGCGTCTCCTCACGGTGCAGACCGGAAAACTCGAGGAGTACCCCCGCCTCAGTTGCCCTCAGCCGCTACAGCCCTACCGGTGCTGCCCGGTCCCACCCGCCCGTTCCTGCGATGGCCGCTGCACGGCGTCTGCCCACAGCCAATATGGCGCCAGCCGCGCTTCCGGCGCAGCCCCGCCCGCCGCTCCCGGCAGGCTCCGCGCGGGGCCGGGCCCGGAGCTGCCAAGATGGCCGACTTCGAGGAGCGGGTGTCGGATGAGGAGAAGGTAGGGACGGGGCCGTTGCTCTGCGGCGGGTCGGCCGCGCTGCCTCCGCAGCACCCGCGAGAGGGCAGCGGGCGGAGCGGGGGAGGCGGGGAGGATCTCCCGGTGCCGGCAGGACGGCTTCCCTCCGCCTGAGGGCGGGCCCTCCGCTACCGGCTGGGCCGCCGCTGTCCGGCTGAGAGAGCGGTCGGGGATCGGCGGTTACTGGGCAGCGCCAGGCTTTGTTTTTCCATTTCCATGTTACTGGCATGCAGCTCAGGTGCTTCGGCGCACGGAAACGTTTTCGCTGCTCTTGGGCTTTCGTTTTCCACCTCAGCAAAGTTAGCGGCGCCTTCTGAAGGTGCTGAGCAACCTGTTCAGCTCCAGAGCACCCTCCGAGCCTGGCTGCACCTTCTCTGCCTGCCCCGACTGCCCCACGGCACCTTTGATGGCCACCCTCAGAGCCTGGCTGCACCTTCTCTGCTTGCCCCAACTGCCCCACGGTAACTTTGATGGGCACCCTCCGAGCCTGGCTGCATCTTCTCTGCTTGCCCCGACTGCCCCACGGTAACTTTGATGTAGACGCCGCAAATTATATTGGATGGAAGGGACTAAGCAGGAGCAAATGGAGCAGTATTTATGTAAGGGAAGGGAGAAGCGAACAGAATGTTCCTCCTGCGTGGGAACGTGGGGAAAATTACAGCCTTACAAAACGACGCCGAGTTTCATTTAACAAATCAAGAGGTCGCCTTTTCTGCCAAGTAACGCTTAGGTACCTACCAAAAGCAGTGAAAAAAATCCACCGTTACTCTTCCTCACCTCATAAAAATGTTACAAGTAGGTTGTTTTGGTTTTTTTTGCTTTGATTTTTAACGTTCTGGAGGGAGCGTTAGGGCTCAGGGGTGGTCGTGGATCCTACCGGTCTGGAGCCTGCTTTCATTTTCCTTTAGCTCGTCAATTTCAGCTTCTATACCTTGACATTCCTCACGAAAAGAGCTTTGAAAGTGCAGCTCGTCCTGTAGGTAATATTTTAGGTGGTGTGAGCATTGTGTGGAGTGTTCCAGGCCAGAATTCATGTGGTCTCTAGCACAGAACTGAGATGCATCCAGTGCTGTGTTACGTATTTCACACGATGCCATTTGGCTGAGTTGCATTTGAACTGCTAAAATCGGAGTAATCCTTGCATTTGCTGTGAGAAGCTGAAGCTTTCTTGTGTTGGAGATTGTGGTGGTGCAGAAGGTGAAGTAAATTGCATTTGGTAATCCAGCAAAGGCTTGAGGGCCCAGGAGCAGAGCTGTTGTCCTTGTCTGGGCTTAACCAGGGCTGGGTATTTGGTCTGGGAATAAGAGTCAGAGAGTCTGGGGTCACTTGGTGGCTTTTTCTTTGGCATTCACCTGCAATCTGCAGTTCTATCAAAGCACCTGCAGAGAAATTGTCCTGCAAGAACAGGCTCCTCAGAACCACCTGTGCCCAAGTACTTTATGTAGTGGAGCAGGAGGCATTTTGCTTGAAATTGGAGCTTTTGCTCTGCTTCATGCCCTGGCTTAGGCAGCTGAGATTGGATTTAAAGTTGCTCCATGCTGCACATGTAGGAAAAGCTCATCTTGATTGGGGAGCTGAAAAAAGAAACCTGCAGGACAGAGTCACTCCAGGATCCATTTAATAACCATTCAGACCCCTCTAGAATTGTTTCATTTTTGTTTATGAGTTTACCAGTGCAAGAGAAACAAACAAAAAATACTCAATGGAGCCAAGTGAATTCATTGCATCCCCACTTAGCCTCACTGTCTGAGTCCCCAAAGGCATATTTCAGGTGAGCTAAAGGATTCCTTTTAGTTCAGGGCTTGCAGCAATGTACCCCTGTTGCCTGCTGAAGCTCATTCTGCTGCCATTTTGCCTGCTCAAATTTGAGCAGCTTCCTTCTCTGAGACTTTCCCCATTTTAGAAGCAGGAAGTTGAGTTTTGCTGCATGCTGCAGAGCTACCTGAAATGGCAACGATGGCCAGGAAGTAGGTCAGGCTGCAAAAAGTCTTCTTTTTTTGTGCTTCTGCATGCAAACCAACATCCTGCCACCGAGATGGCACCACTTAAAACAACTCCAAAACCCAGCAGCCACTGGCGTTTGGAATTAATTCATCTGTGCCTTCTTTCTTGCATTCCACTCCTGATTTCAGCAGTTTGACTTAGAAGCTTCTGCATTTAGAATCATAGAATCAGTCAGGGTTGGAGGGGGCCACAAGGATCATCTAGTTTCAACCCCCCTGCCATGGGAAGGGACATCCTACCCTAGATCAGGCTGGCCAGAGCCCCATCCAGCCTGGCTTAAACACCTCCAGGGATGGGGCCTCAGCCACCTCCCTGGGCAACCCATTCCAGGCTCTCACCACTCTCATGGTGATTTTATGACTTAAGTCATTAAGAATGTATAGAGATTTTTTTTTAAGTGAATGCTAATTTGGAAGATGATCTATTTTTGTCTGTAGCTCAAGCCAGTTAAAGGCAGAGCTGTTACTTGATCCTGCTGGAATAAGGCAAGAGGCCCTTTGTTTGGAAAGGTGGTTAGTTCCTTTCAGGGCTTGCTTTAAGTCATTATGTGACAAACAGCACAACAAATTTCTAATTAAAACAGGGAAGGCTGTGGAGAGAAGCAACTTATTTCCAGCTCTGGTAATAATAACTCAGCTGAGGGAGTTGGATGGATGCTCACTGCTTTGTCTTACTGCTCAAGATGAGAAGTGGAGAAAGTAATCAGAGTTGTAAGGACTTCTGCAGTTTACTCTGCTCTCATCAGACCCCACCTGGAATACTGTGTGCAGTTCTGGAGCCTCCAGCACAAGAAAGGCATTGAACTGTTGGAGCGAGTCCAGAGGAGGGTCAGGAAGATGCTCAGAGTGCTGGAACAGCTCTGCTATGAGGACAGGCTGAGAGAGTTGGGGCTCTTCAGCCTGGAGGGGAGAAGGCTTCGAGGAGACCTTGGAGTGTTCTTCCAGTATCTGAAGGGAGCTTACAGGGGGTCTGGGAAGAGGCTACTGACAAGGTCTTGTAATGACAGGAGGAGGAGTAATGGATTTAAACTGGCAGAGGGGAGGTTTAAACTAGATGTTAGGAAGAAGTTCTTTACAGTGAGGATGGTGAGGCACTGGCACAGGTTGCCCAGGAAGGTTGTGGATGCTCCCTCCCTGGAAGTGTTCAAGGCCAGGTTGGATGAGGCCTTGAGTGACCTGTTCTAGTGGGAGATGTCCCTGCCTATGGCAGGGGCTTGGAGCTGGATGATCTTTGTGGTCCCTTCCAACATAAACCATTCTATGATGAAATGTCTGGCTGAGCAAGAAGGGCTGCAGCACAGCTTTGTTAGCTGGGCTTGCTGGAAGAAATGTAATGGTTTTATTACTCTAGGGGAGTGGTTTCATTTGGTGCCATTCCTGTTTCAAGTCTTCTGAGATGATTCTGTTTAGTCCTGTAAAAAACATAGATTTGCTTATGAACAGCATAAACTCTTCCTAGTTCCAACAGAATCAATAACTAAATTCTAACAAGGCAGGACATGTGGTGCAGTTCAGAGCATTGTGCAGCTTTATTACTTTAGAATCAAAGGATGGCTTCCTTTGGAAGGGACCTCAGATATCACCTATGCCAACCTCCCTGCCGTGGGCATGAACAGCCAAGGCTGCTCGAGGTCTCATCCAGCCTGGCCTTCCACATTCCTAGGGAGGAGGCATCCACAACCTCTCTGGGCAACCCTTTCCAGAGTCTCACCACCCTTGTACTGAAGAACTTCTTCCTCAGATCCAGTCTAACCCTGCCCTCCCTCAGCTTGAAACCATTCCTCTTTGTCCTGTCTCTAGACACTCTTGTGAGAGGTCCCTCTCCAGCCTTCCTGTAGCTCCCTTCAGCTTTTGGAAGGTCTACCTAGAGTCTTCTCCAGGCTGAACACTCCCAGCTCTCTCAGCCTATCCTCAAGGAAAGGTGCTTCAGCTTTTGGATCATCCTTGTCGCCTCCTCTGGACTCACTCCAGCAGCTTTGTGTCCTTCTTATTCTGGGGACACCAGAACTGGAGGCAGTATTTAAGGTCTCACCAAACCGGAGACAAGGGGCAGAATCCCCTCTCTTGCCCTGCTGCCCACACTCCTCTTGCTGCAGCCAGCACACAGCTGCCTTCAGGGCTGCATGAAGACATTGCCAGCTCATGGTGAGCTTCTCATCAATCAATACACCCAAGTCACTTTCTTCAGAGCTACTCTCAGCCCACTCTACACCCAGCCTAGATTTGTTCTGGGATTGGCCTGACCCAGATGCAGAAGAAAATGGCTTTTTGTTTTCCAGCTTCTTGAGTACATTTGGAATTGCTCTGCTTGGCTACACTGAAAAAAAATCTTGTCTTAGGAGACTATTTCTATCCTGACAGTGTAAGGCTGAGTTCTCCCTAAATTTGCCACTTGCTGTCACTGTCAGAGCTGGGTTTGTTGCTGGGTTGGTTCAGTGGAGGGTGCAGTGTGCAGCTCTGTGATCTTTTGTCTTCAGTTTCCTTGCTTTTCTCCTCCATTGCAGGTGCGCATAGCTGCAAAATTCATCACTCATGCGCCCCCTGGAGAATTCAACGAGGTGTTCAATGGTGAGTGAATGAGGACAGGTGAGCAGTGGTCTTCTCTTTGTGTTTCCTGTGCCACAATATCCTGCTTTTAAGGCTGAGTGTTGAGGGAAGAGGACCCTGTCATTCTGTGACTACATCATGATGCCATGATGGAGTCATAGGAATGTTGCCATTGGCGCAGATGAAATGCATCAAGAGAAAGGTTTGATCCAACCTCCAGTAACCAACCCAAGCTCTCTCCTCTCCAGATGTCCGGTTATTGCTCAACAATGACAATCTTCTCAGGGAAGGAGCTGCACAGTAAGTACTGAAACCTCAAAGTCAGATTGCCATCAGAGGTGGCTGTTTCCTCACACCCATCATGCTGTGACAAAGCAAGCTGCGTGCTGTATGGAGAGCAGCTGTCTGCAGCTCCTTATCCTCCACCAAAATACCCAAGGAGAGACATGGGGAGAATTCTTTTTTTAAAGCCCTAAGTTGGAATTTGTGCTGTTGAGGCTGCATTAAACTGTCAGGAAGGCACTCTGCCAAAAAGTTCCACTCTGCAGCAGCAAGTCTGATCTTGTCAGAGCATCATTTGTCAAGCGAGTGAAGCCTGAAATACTGAGTAATCCTTAGTGAAGTGCAGGAAAAGAACTGCCCTCAGTAAAAAAAGCTTTCCAGAGATCTTGTTTATTCTTACAGTCTCATCAGGGGGTGCTTGAAGGTTATGCAGATAAGCTTTTTGATGCTAATATTTGACTTCAGGCTAGGTGACCTGTCAGTCAGCAGGTCTTTGCAGAAGAAAATTGTGTCAATATTAGCCTACTGGTTTGTTTACCTTGCTGCTGTCTGAATTGTAGCTGGGCTGTTCCTGCTTTGCCTTGGCTTGCTCAGGTTTCCCCCCAGGCTGCCTGCTGTTCTACTTTTGAACTCTGTACTTTTCCTGCCCATCACTAACTAAACCTGGTTTTAAAGATCTGGAGTCTTACAGCTGTTGTCAATAAAAGGTATTGAAAAGCCATTGAAGAGTGCCCAGGAGGATTATTTACCACATTGAGCTGAAATTGTCTGTAATATACATCACAGCATGTAGCTGTTGGAGTCAGAAGAGATGTGCATGTACAGCCAAAGTTCAGTTCTTGTTCTTTTTGTTCTCGGCAGTGCTTTTGCACAGTACAACATGGACCAGTTCACTCCAGTGAAGATAGAAGGGTATGATGATCAGGTAAGAGAAAACACTTCCTGCACTTGGTGTGTATCACTGCACTGCAAAACCTATACAGAATCACAGAACTGGAGGCTGGAGTAGACCTCTGAGATCATCAAATCCAGCCTGTGACCTAACACCACACTGACCAGACCATGTCACTAAGTGCCACATCCAATACAAATGCTGCTTCATCAAGATGACTGATTGCATTCTACTCACTTCTTCTCCTTCCCCTTACATCACTACCAACATATTCTCCTTAAGTGTTGTCTGATACTACCTAGAAGCTCTAATTCATTGTTCCTTGCTGAACTCACTGGAATCCCACTTGGAATATGAATTATTAAAGGTCATTTAAAGCTCAGTTTAAAATCCTCATGCTGCTACCTGCTGACACTTCATCCTGGTGAGTGGTAGTAGATTCTTAGTAGTGTTTTTCTCATTTTCTGCCTTTTTAATCTCTTCTCAGCCACCCTAAACCCCACATTATATCTTTTCTTGCACCAATCTGATACCATCCAGTCTAGGGCAGGAAAACTTAATTTCTGGAGAGCAAGCAGCAAGTGCTCCCAGGACTGAAAAGCTGGCCTGGTCATCTGTTCTCTTCTGGGAACCAAGCACTGACCCAGCTACTCTGCTGTCCTAGATATTTTTAAAGAGGGCTGTCCATAGAAATAGCTTTGGCAAGAGAAAATTACAGTACAGCCTGCAAAACAAATATAAATAAGGAAGTGTTTGGGAAGCCAGAGAGTTGTGGTGAATAAGACAAAAGGAGAGAGGGAAGGCTCAGGGCTGCTTTGCTCTGTACTTCAGTGTGAGTTATAAGTAGCCACATCTCTAGATCTCTAGACTCTCTTTGACCAAGAGAGCTACTGCTACATGGACCATGACAGTAAACAGTCAATTCCAGAGTAAAATACTCCATTCCCTTAAGAAGTGAGGAAGAAAAAGAGCAAAATTAACTTTTAAATCACCTGTGTGTATTGTAAGGATGCCCAACTTGAAACTGAATACATCCACTGTTGGAGTAGGGCCATTTCTGGGAGAGAAGACAGAAGACCAAGGGTGGTATCATAGAATCAAGCAGATTGGAAGAGAGCTCCAAGCTCATCCAGCCCAACCTAGCACCCAGCCCTGTCCAGTCAACCAGACCATGGCACTAAGTGCCCCAGCCAGGCTTTGCATCAACACCTCCAGCCACGGTGACTCCACCACCTCCCTGAGCAGCCCATTCCAATGCCAATCACTCTCTCTGCCAACAGCTTCCTTCTAACACCCAGCCTGGACCTCCCCTGGCACAACTTGAGACTGTGTCCCCTTGTTCTGTTGCTGATTGCCTGGCAGCAGAGCCCAACCCCACCTGGCTACAGCCTCCCTTCAGGGAGCTGCAGACAGCAATGAGCTCTGCCCTGAGCCTCCTCTTCTGCAGGCTGCACACCCCCAGCTCCCTCAGCCTCTCCTCACAGGGCTGTGCTCCAGGCCCCTCCCCAGCCTTGCTGCCCTTCTCCAAACACCTTCCAGTATCTCCTCTCTGTGATCCCTGTGAGGAACAGAACCTAAAGCCTCTTCAGAGTCCTTATTTGTGTGATATTATAGCTCAAAGACTCTAGAAACATTGATACCTCTTGAAACAGTCTGGGGGAAAAGCAAACCAGCCTATTGCCAGCAGCAGAGAACTTGAGTATAAAGCATCTAAATTCTCACTTCTTTTCCAGGTCTTAATCACAGAACATGGTGATCTGGGCAATGGCAGATTTTTAGACCCAAGAAACAAACTTTCTTTTAAGTTTGATCATTTAAGAAAAGAAGCAAGTGACCCCCAGCCTGAGGACACGGAATCAGCTTTAAAGCAGTGGAGAGATGCCTGCGACAGCGCCCTGAGGGCTTATGTGAAGGATCATTACCCCAACGGCTTCTGCACTGTTGAGTATCCACCTTGTTCTTCCTCAGGTTCTCTGCTCTGTGACAGTTAGGACTAGGAATGGGTTTTGTACTGCCTGAGCTCTCCATAGGAGAGTCATAGAATGGTTTAGGTTGGAAGGGACCTTAAAGCTCAGCCAGTTCCAACCCCTTGCCATAGGCAGGGACACCTCCCACTAGAACAGGTCTCTCAAGGCCTCATCCAGCCTCATCTTGAACACTTCCAGGGGGGTTGTGGAGCACAGAATCACCCAATGTGATCATAAGGTTGTGCCAAGCACTTTGACAGCCACAGTCACTAAAAAGGAGGCATTATTTGCACCCAGGTGCAAGTGGAGGTGTTGCAGACTGTAGTTAGTGGTGGCACATTGTGGTTCCTCCCTGGGAGTAACAAACCTCCACAGTATTGCCAAGAACAGAACTCAAGAATGGTTTTCCTCAGCATTTGGGCCTTTTTAACTCTTTTTCTAAATACAGGTTTATGGTAAATCTATAGATGGGCAGCAGACAATTATTGCCTGTATTGAGAGCCACCAGTTCCAGCCCAAGAACTTCTGGTAAGACCATTTCAGTGCTATCTATTTCCTTCCTTTGCTAGTCCTCAGCTAAACCCATCCTCTGTCTTCTGAGACAGTCTGCAGGGCAGGTAGCCTTGGGCTTCCCAAGCTGCTGTCTCTGATCCCACTCTAACACTTCCCTAAAGCCTTTCGTGTGGCTCAGTGACCTATCCAGAGAGGGGGTGGCAGTGGCAGATGGAGCCCCCTGAGCTGTTCCTGAGCACAGATTGATGAGCTGCTCTACAGCAGCTTCACTGGACTCAGCTCTGCTTCAGAGATGGAATTTACTGCTGCTGCTATCTCTGATCCCTCTCTAACACTTCCCTGAAGCCTTTGGTGTGGCTCAGTGACCTATCCAGAGAGGGGGTGGCAGTGGCAGATGGAGCCCCCTGAGCTGTTCCTGAGCACAGATTGATGAGCTGCTCTACAGCAGCTTCACTGGACTCAGCTCTGCTTCAGACCTGCAATTCAGTGCCATGAAGGGCAATGTAACACTGGTCCTAAGGTGACAGCAGACACAGCTTGCTCTTGGTGGCTTGATTCTGTTTGTTGTTAGAGCTTTTGGGAAGGAGTGGTCATGCTCTGCTTCTTTACAGGAATGGCCGTTGGAGATCAGAGTGGAAGTTCACCATCACCCCACCCACAGCTCAAGTGGCTGCAGTGCTCAAAATCCAGGTGAGTTGATTTTTCTGGCAAGCTGCACTGTGCTTCTCTTAACAAAATGCATTCAACTTTCCAAGTCAAATGATGTCCTTCTCAAATCAAACTGCTGTTAAACTCTACAATCCGAGAGACCTCATTCTTAAATCTAGTGGCTTGGGCATCATCTACAGGCTGACCTGTGGTTTCTTATGTAGCAATAGCCTGTGCACTTCCAACTCAGCTTCACTTGATGGGGTTAAAACCTAATGCCATGAACTGTTTTATCTTTTGTGATGGTTTGGGAGTTACCTGCCCCCTACTCTTATGAAATCACCCAGACTGGACTCAGCCAGATGGAAGTTAAGGAGTGAAGCTTTATATTTACAGCTTAGCAGAATATACAAGCAGATGTTTATACTATTTACAGCTACAGACAGAACTGTACAAGTTAAAAGTAATACAGGAACACAACACCGGGGTGGGGACAGGCTCTGCTCACTGCTCCCTGTGGTAGGACAGGGAGCAATGGGTGTAAATTGCAGCACAAAAGGTTTCACCTCAAGACGAGGGGAAACTTCTTTCCTGGAAGGGTCACAGAGCACTGGAACAGGCTCCTCAGAAAGGTTGTGGAGTCTCCTTCTCTGGAGACTTTCAAGGCCTGTCTGGCTGTGTTAGATAGGATTGTCCTGTCCTGCTCTGGCAGGGGGGTTGGACTCGATCTCCTTGGGTCCCTTCCATCCCCTAACATCCTGTGATCCCGTTAACACCCTTCCCAGATAATCAGACTCCCCTGGAAGGGCTCCCAACCACCCTTCCACCATCTTTCCACCCTTCTACCTTATCCCAGAGTCTGCCTTATGTGCAGGGTGAGTTTGAAGGATTGGCCAGGGTGGGTAGAAAGCAGAAGGATTAGTTAATCAGCAAAGCCCATGGAGAAAGCACAGACTCCAGCAGAGACCCACACACTCTGTCTTATCTGTGTTTTGTGTTCTTGGGTTTGATACATGTCAGCAAACCTATGAGTGAAGTAGACCTCCCCATTGTTTCCTTTTCACAGGCAATCATATAATTCTTCTCACTAAATCATTCCAGATTGCCTCAGACTAGCACATAATTGCTCTTACTTCAGCTCCAGCTGTTTACTGCATTAACATAATCTTGAACAGTCTTGACAAAGAGTGGAACTTTTAGAAAAGCCATCCTGCTTGTAGCCTCCACATAAGCAGGGAAGAGTGGCACAACAAGGCTGCTGGGCCATGCTGGCAGCTTTTGGGGGCTCCAGGGGCTAGGAAGTGAGTGCTAATGAAGCCTGCCTTTTGCTTCTGTCCAGGTTCATTATTATGAAGATGGCAACGTTCAGCTGGTCAGTCACAAAGACATCCAGGACTCTGTACAGGTCTCAGTAAGTGCTAAAAGGCTTTTTTGTACTAAAGCAACTGTTTCATTCCTTTAAGATCTCCTGGAGCATGCACTTCTGTGGCTACAGCCCCTTGACTTCAGTGTCATTTCCAGGCAGAAAGGGACCTGGGGGTGCTGGTAGATAGTAGCTGAAGATAAGCCAGCAGTGTGTCCAGGTGGGCAGCAGAGCCAGTGGCATCCTGGGCTGGCTCAGGAGCAGTGTGGGCAGCAGGACAAGGGAGGTTCTTCTGCCCCTGTGCTCAGCACTGCTCAGGCCACACCTGGAGTGCTGTGTCCAGCACTTGGGCTCCTCAAGTCAAGAGAAATGTTGAGGTACTGGAAGGTGTCCAGAGAAGAGCATCAAGGCTGGGGAGGGGCCTGGAGAACAGCCTTGTGAAGAGAGGCTGAGGGAGCTGGGGGTGTGCAGCCTCCAGAGGAGGAGGCTCAGGGCAGAGCTCATTGCTGTCTGCAGCTCCCTGCAGGGAGGCTGTAGCCAGCTGGGGTTGGGCTCTTCTCCAGGCACCCAGGGACAGAAGAAGGGGACACAGCCTCAAGTTGTGCCAGGGCAGGTCTAGGCTGGATGTTAGGAGGAAGTTGTTGTCAGAGAGAGTGATTGGCATTGGAATGGGCTGCCCAGGGAGGTGGTGGAGTTGCCATGCCTGGAGGTGTTGAAGCCAAGCCTGGCTGGGGCACTTAGTGCCATGGTCTGGTTGATTGGCCAGGGCTGGGTGCTAGGTTGGGCTGGGTGAGCTTGGAGCTCTCTTCCAACCTGCTTGATTCTATGATTCTATGAATTGTAGAGTCATTTATCAATGTGGTTATGTTTAGAGTCATATGGGAAGCTCAGATTCTCAATTGCTTCAAATCAGACTGTCTCAGACAGTGCAGCCTGTTGGAAAGCTTCTTTATGAGGCTCTATTAAAGAGGGCAGAATGTGCTTTGTGTATCCATGTGCCTGGGAAACAAACAGCAAGAGCAGTGTGCTAAGGGAAGCTAAGAAGCCCTGTGGTACAGCAGAGGGAGCAGCAGTCACAAAGTCCCTGATCTGTACTGAGATGGCCACTCTGTGCTCACTAGGGTGCAGCCCTGTCTCAGCCTGGAGCACAAGCTCCAGCCAGTACATCTGTGAGACACCCATCATGAGCCTACAGATGTGAGACAGAATCTGCTGATGTTACCCTCTTCATCCATACCCAGGCTGTTATTTGAGAAGAAATCTGTTGTGTAGCTTTTGTAAGTTGCTCTTGAACACAACAAAATATGTTTTCTCCTTTCACAGAGTGATGTCCAGACAGCTAAGGAGTTTATTAAGATCATAGAAAATGCAGAGAACGAGTACCAGGTAAGCTCAGGGCTGGTTAAATGGGTTGGAATCATTTCAGTCTCCATTCACAGTGCCTGGAGATGTGGAAAAGTGACCTCATTCTGGGCTGATTCTGCTGTGGACTGTAAGAAGCCCCTAGAAATGGGCAGTGGGGTCTGTTTAAGGCCTGTAGCTGTAAAGCTGTGCAATTTCCAGTCAGGTTTGCTGGGTGCTGTGGCGGAGGGGAGAAATTAACTAATGTG
>WAAF01020304.1:0-21891 GCA_013400475.1 Tricholaema leucomelas
TTCCAACCCAACCCATTCTGTGACTCCAGGAACTGCTTGGGCTGCAAGCTCCTTCCCTCTCCCTTCTTGGGGGGATTTGGGGTTATTCTGTAGCAGTTAGGCAGAAGTGGGCCCTAGAGCTGAGCCTGGTGGGATGCAGGGAAGAGTGTGATTGACTCAGGGCTTTGAAAGGCTTTGCAGTGAGCCTTGTGCCCCCTGCACGCTGCTGGAGACAGAGGCCTTGCAGCCCCTGCGGTGTGTGTCTGCATCACCCTGCCCCCAGTGTCACTGCTTGTCCTGGGCACTCCATGCCACTTTCTGCATGGGGCCGTGTCTGTGGGTCCTGCTCCCCTGCCCCCGGGCTGCTTCCCCTGGGGAAGAGGACAGGAGTCTCCCTGTGCCATTTCCTGACTCGCTGGTTGGTGGTGGCGTGGCCCTAGTGAGCCTTGGTGTGCTCTGGGCCGCTGATGTGGGGCTCAGTGGGGCTTGGGCTCCTCTGGAGCCTTGTTTCCCAGTGCCTGCTGATCTGCCTCCCTGCTCCCACACAGGTAGTGCTGGAGAAATGTCTTTTAATGGGAAAAAAGAAACAAAACTGAGAAAAGCTCCCAACGAAGCCACTGCAACCTCCTCCTTCCTGCCGAACATGCCACCCCTCCCCCCCTTCCCTCACCTCCTTGTCATCCTTGCCTGGCTCTAATGCCCCCCTGGCACCCCGGTGCTGGCAGCTACAGCCCTGCGCTTGAAGGGGGGTTGTGGGGGGTGACTCTTTCTGTGCCTCTTCAGCTGAAGCTCTTTCAGGGCAGGCTGGGCTGGGGGCCAGTGTAGCCTTGCTTCCATCCATGGCTCCTGGGGCTCCGTCCCCACGCTGAGGAATTCTTCAAGGCTCAGGATGGCATCAAGAGTCTCAGGGACATCGTAGTCAGGGCTGAGCAGATCGTCAGGTAGTGACAGTGAGGCAAAGTCAGGGAGGCTGCTGTGGTGTCTCCAGGGTCCCCAGGCAGGGTCCTGCTGCTGGCACTCTCCTGGTTGACCTCCAGTCTGTCCTGGCAGCATGTAGAGATCCTTAGGGCATCTTTGAGTGTCACCTCCTTGGACAGTGCCAGGTTGCCTGCTGGGTCCCCAGGGCCTTGGTTGTTGGGGGCAGCGCACAGAACGAAGGGGGAAGTCACTGCCCTGGTGGATGTTTCTGCCCAGGGCTGCCCCTACAGGAGTGGCCATGGCAGCGCTGTTGAGTTGTGGAGGCTGCCCCTCAACGTGCTTGTGGCCCGGGTTGGATGTTGGTGGCACTGGTGGGGCTGGGGCCACTTTTCTGCCTGCTCTGCTGGTGTCCTCAGGGTCCCCGGGCACAGGGTCACTGCTGTGACTGTCTTGCCTGCCTTCCACCGTGTCCACAGAGCAGCCGAAGAGCCTCATGGCCTCTTGGAGAGGCATGTGCTCAGAAACATCAAGTTGGGCTGCTGGATCCCCAAGGCCTTGGTTGTCAGGGGCAGCAGAGGGGCTGGGCTGTATGTTGGTGCCCCAGGGGATGTTGTTGTGCAAGGGAAGCCACACGGAGGTGGCGGTGCCCCGGATCTGGGTTGGTGCTGACTGCCCCTGGATGTGCTCGGTGCCCCAGATCTGGGTTGGTGCTGACTGCCCCTGGATGTGCTCGGTGCCCCGGATCTGGGTTGGTGCTGACTGCCCCTGGATGTGCTCATAGCTGCTCGTAGATGTTGGCAGCTCCCAGGAGGGGGCTGAGGCCGCTGCTCTCCCGTGACGTTTGTGTGTGGGGTGTTGCGGTTGGCCCTGGCGGGGGCTCCCTGAGGCTGCCGACGCCCCACATGACCTGGGGTCCTGCAGGGCGGCCCCCAGCAGAGTGCTGCAGCTTGGCATGGAGGTGGCTGCTGGAGGCAGGATGATGCTTGCCCACTGGATGCAGAAGACCTGTGGGTCGAAGAAGCAGCCGCATGGAGCTCTCTGCAGACCTGTGTGGGTGACAGGAGTCAGGCTGGGGTGGAAGGACTCTCCAGGGGCCCTCATCTCCAGTGCCCCTTGGCTCTGCAGCAGGCACTTGGAGGGCTTGTGGCTGGGGCAGTCCCTGCAGGGTGAGCTGCTGAGTTGGCAGGATGGGGTTGCAGAGTGGGGAGGAGACAAGCTTCTATGAGGTGAGTGGGGAGAGAGGAGGCTGAGTGCTTGGGAAATCCTCTGGGAACTGGATCTGCTGGGCACATGTTCCCCAGGTAAGGGCAGGGGTGCTTGCCTTGGCTCACTGAATTGCTGTGTGATGCCTGGGTGGGCTGTGGTGGGTTTACTGCGAGTGCCAGGGGAGTTGGGGGATGCTGAAGGTGCCAGAGCAGATGGGTGCCATACCTGCTGGCAGTGCCTGGAGAGCCTGGGGTGCCACTTCCGCAGGGAGCACCCTGGCTGTGGAGAAGGTCTGCTCCTGTCTGGGCAGTTGGCACAGGCTGGCTGTGCCTGAGAGATGAGAGCTGTGGTCACCTCCATTCTTGCCCCCAAGAGCATCCCTGGGCTGCAGGGGTCAGGGTTGGTCCTACCTTGGATGTAGGAGGTTTTGGGGAGCCCAGAATTCTGCAGGAGCTGGCGTACTGGGGGACCTGGTGGCTGTGCAGTGGGAGCCAGCATGGTAGCAGTGCTGTGGTTCCTTTGGTCTGCTGGTTGCTAAGGACTCTCTGGGGTATCCCAGGTGAGAAGCAGGGGTGCAGGTGCCAGCATGGTAGCAGTGCTGTGGTCCCTTTGGTCTGCTGGTTGCTAAGGACTCTCTGGGGTATCCCAGGTGAGAAGCAGGGGTGCAGGTGCCAGCATGGTAGCAGTGCTGTGGTCCCTTTGGTCTGCTGGTTGCTAAGGACTCTCTGGGGTATCCCAGGTGAGAAGCAGGGGTGCAGGTGCCCTGCTCTGCCCCGTTCTGCAGTGGGGAACATGTCCTAGAATCTTAGACTTGCTTAGCTGGGGGAAGACTTTCAAGGGCATGGAGTTCAGCCATTAACCCAGCACTGCCATGGCCCTCAGCGACACATTGACATGTCTTAAAACCCTTCCAGGGACGGGCAGCCTGTTCCAGGGCTTGGCAACCCTTTGGGGGAAGAAACTGCTCCTTGTCCAATGTAAACCTTCTTTCTCTTTTCCTGTTTCCTCTCCTTCTCTCTCTTGTTTCCTGGAAGAAGAGACCAACCCCCACTTGCTGCAGTCTCTTTTCAGGGAGCTGTAGAGAGCAATGAGATCTGCTCTCAGCCTCCTCTTCTGCAGACTACACACCCCCAGCTCCCTCAGCCTTTCCTCCCCAGCCCTGTTCTCCAGGCTCTTGCCCAGCTTTGCTGCTCTTCTCTGGACACGCTTCAGCCCCTCAATGTCTCTTATACTGTGGCACCCAAAACTGAACCCAGGATTTGAGGTGTGGCCTCCCCAGTGGCCAGCACCGAGGGACAGGCCAGGATGCTGGTGCCCTTCTTGGCCACCCGAGCACACTGCAGGCTCATGCTCTGCTGGCTGTCGGTCAGCACCCTCAGGTCCCTTTCTGCCTAGCAGCTTTCCCACCACGCTTGCACTGATGTCTCATTTCTATCTCGCGTTTGCTGCTCTGAACCTCTCGTTCAGAGATTCTAAAATGTAAGTCAACAAGGGGATTGAAGGCACCCTCACTGAGTGTGCAGATGACACCTAAGTGGGAGGGAGTGTTGATCTGCTTGAGGGAAGAAAGGCAGAGGGGTCTGGACAGGCTGGGTTGATGGGCCACAGTTAATGCCAGGTCCTGCACCTGGGTTGCAGCAGTCTCATGCAGTGCTACAGGCTTGAGGAAGAGTGGCTGGAAAGCTGCCCAATAGAGCAGGACCTGGGGCTGCTGGTTAACAGCAGCTGAAGGTGAGCCAGCATGTGCCCAGGTGGCCAAGAAGGCCGACAGCTTCCTGGCCTAGATCAGCAATGTTGTGGCAGCAGCAGCAGGGAAGGGGTCATGCCCCTGTAGTGGACACTGGTGAGGCCACAGCTTGAGCACTGTGATGAGCTTTGGGATCCTCATTTTCAAGAGAGACTCTGAGGTCCAGAGAAGGGCAGTGAAGCTGGTGAAGGGTCCGGTGAGGAGCAGCTGAGGGACCTGGGGCACTTTAGTTTGGCAAGGAGGAAGCTGAGGGCAGATCTTATCACTCTTCAGCTCCTTGAAAGGAGATTGTATTGAATCGTGGCTTGGTCTCTTCTGCTTAGTAACAAATGATAGGGCAGTAGGAAATGGCCTCAGGTTGCTCTGGGGGAGGTTTAGGTTGTACATTAGAAGAAGCTTCTTTGCTGAAAGGGTTTCTCAGACACTGGAACAGGCTGCCCAGGAAACTGGTTGGATCTCCATCCCTGGAGGCATTTACCAGACACAGAGATGGTGCTAAGGGACACGGTTTAGCACCAGCCTTGGCAGAGCTGGAGAGTGGTTGGACTCGGTGGTTTGACAGGGGTTTTCCTCAACCACGATTCTGTGATTGTCTGTGTGTGAAGTAAAGGTGAAGTCCTTGGACTTCAGCACAGTGGGAACAGCCACACTGATGTGTCTGCTGAACATCAGCTTTGGCAGCTGTGCGTGAGGGCTGCCGATGAGCTGTGACCCTTTTGATCACGCTGATGAGGCTACTTGATGCTTTGGTCATAGGCAGTGTGATGCAGAGTGATGTTCTCCTTGCTCTGTCTTGAAGAGCAGCTCAGATTTGTGACACAGCCTGAGCTTCTTGACAGTTTCATTACAGATGTGAGTGAATGAAAGCAACACATCTGCCCCATGGCCATGGAGGTGAAGATGGCAGATGTGGAATTTGTAGGGGTTGGTATTGGGACCCAAACTGCCAGCTTGTGGCACTTACGTATTGTGAGATCTGAGAGTTCCTCCTGTAGCTGGAAGGGGATCTTGTACTTGCTGCCTGCATTCCAAGGCTCGTAATAAGTTTTGGGTAGTTAATGTGCAAGAAAGAATTGTTAAATTAATTATAATTGCTTTATTGATAACAATTGGTTGTTAATTTCTTGACAGTGGGTTATCCATGGGACAGCAGCGTGCCCGGGTGCCTAAGAAGGCCGAGAGTGTACTTGAATGCATTGAGAGTGTGGCCAGCAGGTCGAGAGAGATTCTCCTCTCCTCCTATTCAGCCCTGGTTAGACCACATCTGGAATGTTATGTACAGTTCTGGGCTCCCCAGTTCAAGAGGGACAGCAGACTACTGCAGAGAGCTGAACAGATATGCGGATGATGAAGGGACTGGAACACAGAATCACAGAATCAGTCAGAGTTGGAAGGGACTGCAAAGGATCATCCACTTCCAGCCTCGCTGCCACGGGCAGGGGCACCCTACCCTAGATCAGGCTGCCTCATCCAGCCTGGCCTTAAGCATCTCCAGGCATGGGGCCTCAACCACCTCCCTGGGCAACCCATTCCAGGCTCTCACCACTCTCATGCTGAACAACTTCCTCCTCACGTCCAGCCTGAACCTGGTAACAGGTTGGACTTGATGATCTATGAGGTCTCTTCCAACCTTGGTGATACTATGATACTGTGATACTGTGAACTACTTGATGCAGGGTTGCCTGAACATGTGATAAGGCAACTGCCTTTATGGTTACTGAGGAAGATGACACTGATCACATTTGTAGATGAGGTGTTCCGTTGGCGCGTAGAAAGGGAGTGAATTACTCCTCACAACATTGAGGAATAGAATTCACTGTGACAGAAATCCATCTCCATCTGGGGGATGGGAAATGGAAAGCTCCATGCATGCCTTTGATTCAGTGTCACAAAAGCCAAAACCCATCACCGGTCAAGGGAGTGGGGGGGCTAATAAAGAGTACCAGGTATTGGGCTCAGAGCAGTAAGGCTCTGCACTGCTTTGCATTATGCTCTACATAGAGTATTCTGGTAATACAGTTGTATACACTGTTAGTATGATGTAGATATGTAATTTACTGTGTTTGTACAGGCAACCTAATCCATATGTGATAAGCCATATCAAAGGGTATCCACTGCCAAGAAAGGCAACATGCTTGTACCCAAGGTAATCCACACAAGATACTTTGTCCCCAGACAGATAATCATTTGCCCTCAATCTAAGTGGCCCATTGGCCAGAGAGTGGTCTGTGGTGATAGACTTGATGGGGCAAACATGGGCTTTTCTGTGTTGGCTTGCCCAGACAGGTTCCCCTGTTCTCCTGCTCCTCCTGTGTTGGGGGGAGGCAACCGTGGGAGGGGAGGGCAAAAGCCCTGGCTTCACCTAATATGGTGAGGCCTGGCAAAGTGTCATTCTGATTGGCTAATCTGTGTCCAATGCCCCATTAGTCTCGGGGCTGAATATTGATAAAAGGGATAAGCAAGTAGCACTGCTGCTGCCTCATTTTGCATCCTCAATTTGCCTGGAGAGCTTACCAGGAAGAGGCTCTAAATGCCTGCACATGATTGGCCTGCATAGCCAGCCAGACGTTGTGCTGAGGCTGCACATCTCAAGACATTTTGCCTGCACCTGAAAGTCTCCTGCTAAGACTAGAAGTCCTGGAGATACACAGATCATCCAGAGAAGCCAGGAGACAAGATCAGAGATAATCTGCCTCCTTTCCCCAGAAGTCTGGGAAGAATCAAGTCTCAGCAGCCAACAAGACAGAGTTCCACATGCTTTGGGTACTGTCTGATTTATACTTTGTGAGTAAATACTTAAAAGCCTCTTCCAGTATAATATTTGCATTTGCTACTTTAAGAAATAAGTGTTCAGGTTTTGTCTGTGCCCCGAGCGTATAAATTTCCAACCTGTGCATTTTTTAACCTGTGAAGTTTTCTGTCAAGTTTTAATGTTAATAAACAATTTTTGTAGTTATTAAAAATCATCACCTGGATATCAAAATTAATACAGATTATTAATTTTGCATAATCTGTCACAAGCACTTGTGGTAGCAAAGTCACTGATAAGGCAGAGAGATGCTGTGCCCCACGTGTGCTGCAGGAAAATATGGGAACATACAGAGACAGATTAAACATCCCGGTGGAACATCTGAGCAATGCCACAGTCAAAGCACTGAGTAGCACCTCACTGGAGTTCTCACAGCTCAGAATGGCAGCTCTGCAAACCAGAGTGTCCTTAGATTGCTTATTAATGACACAAGGTGGCACTTGTGCTGTAATTGGAAAAGAATGTTCCATAGACAAGAAGATGGGTGTAAGATCCAGCAAGGAGAACATCAATTGTGGGAATGCAATGTGAGAAGGAACAAGCAGACTGAGCACTCTGACCTTGGTTCCCACAGCTGCAGGATACCTTATCTGGGGAAGGAGAGATAGTGGACATCTAGTTAATGAGAAAAACAAGGCATGATGTATGTAAAATACTGGGTTGTTCTTGCCTAGATTATGCTAATGTGTAGGTGTGTTCTCTATGCTCAAGACTACATAAATGAAGTCAGAATGAACACTAAAGGTCTCCAGTGGAATTCACATTGAATCATGTGGAGTCCATGCAGCATTGCTCTGATCATACTGGTCTGTGTAAGCTTTGCCCGCATTCTCCCACAGCTGCTAAAATCACCTACTGAGAAAGCAGTGCAGGAATGGGAGAAGATAAAAGAGAAATCCTGGAGGAATTGGCTTACTCCTAGGTTACCAAACTGGCAGTGACTTAAAGAAATGTTGGTAGCCATTATGACAATAACAGCTGTGTGAATTTTGTTGTATTATGATCCAGTGTGTTCTGTTGATCACCCAGTGTCTAACAGAACTCCATAGAAACCTCAGGGAATATAATAATAATAAAAATAATAATATATTATATTATTAATATATAATAACACCGTTGTTGTTGTTATTACAAAAGATGGACTACCAAGAAAGAAATTCTTGGAAGTCTCAAAGACAGGACTTGTTGGGAAACATTTGCAGCTTGAGCAGTTCAGGCTGTCTCAGCAATTTAACCACAGCCTTATTGCCTGTAACCAACAAAGAGTCTTTGCATTCTTATCACTGAAGCCTCCGCATAGATGTTTCCTTAACTAATGAATTTCTACATCAAACCACAGATTTCAGCTGGGGTGCAGTGTCTGTGGGAATGCCCCCAGCACCCAAACTTGCACAGCTTTGTAATAAAGCAACAGCTGCTTGTTAATGTAACCCCCAACATGAAGGAGTTGGATTCCCAAGTTCAGTGACAGCATTCCCAAGCTCTCCTCACCACAGGCTTTATGCACACAGATGACTGGAGTTGTTATTCTCCCTTTGCTCTATATGGAACCACCCACCGTGGGACTGGGACTGGGCTGGGTCCAGGCTGTGTAGTCTGATTTGTTAACAAGAGGCCGAGCAGGGGCAGCGGCCTTGAGCCCAAACCTCTGGAGCACCATGCTGACTGCACTCCCAGCTGCAGCACATCTCCCCGTCACAGTGTGTGTGGGCTGGGCAGCAGCAGTGCCATACTGAGCTTTGCATACCTTTAGGATCACCAGTTCTTCCACACACACAGATGGGGAAGAGCCCTCATGCCAAGTTCTCCACCTGTTGTTACTCCTGCCATGGAATGTGTGCACAAGTATGAACATCCACCAGCCAAGCAGCTTCATGACAGGAGGGTGAGTATTCAACTCCAGATACAGTTTCTTCCACCTAGGAACAGCAGCTGAAGAAATGTTTTGAGCATGATCTCAGGGAGCTGGAGCTGGCTTCTTTTGCAGTTCTTCAGTGATAGCGACAGGAAATACTCTTTGGCCAAGAACAGGCAGCAAGGGGATATTCTTGCATGAAAGCAAGCAACAGCCAAAACTCTGCTGTGTTATCAATGTCCAGCTACAGCACTTCAAAACACAGCACTGGAAGGGAATTCTTTGGGGAAGAATTAACTCCAGCTCAGCCAAACCAAGTGCAGGTGCTAGCCCCTGTGTAGGACTGATCTGAGAAGTCATCTTAGTGTGTCTTCTGCAATCTTGAGTGCTTCCAGCTCACTCGTATTGGCCTCAAATGAAAGATCTCCTGGCATGTGTGCTGGTTTGATGCTAACTGGAATATTTTACTGAGAGAAATTAAATCCTTAGCTGTGAGAAGAAAGAAAAAAAACCACAAGAGTACCCTGTATCACTCATTCTTCTGCCGAGAAACACAACTGGTCAAAATATAGATAAGAGACTTCTCACACACTTCTCAATTCTGCTCCTTCTCTCTGGTGGTCTGTGTGACTGCATCTGCCTTAACTCTAATCTGACCTAACCTTTTTCTTTCCTCTAACCTTCTTGTAATCTTTTCAACATCTCACCTCAGATCTCTCCAGATCTCTCACATGAGATATACAGGGATTGATCTGGGAAGGTGTGTGTGTGTGTGTGTGTGTGTGTGAAGGTTTGGGTTGGGAACCTCCTGGCAGTCTGACTGTTTTTGGAGGGAGTCTGTATTTCTATATTGCTTTTAACTTGTATATATCTGTAAATATTTGTGTATATTGTATATATATATGCTTGTAAATTGTGCTAAGCTGTAAATATAGCTTCATTCATTAACTTCCAGCCAGCTGAGTCTAGTCTGGATAAATACATTGTTTGTGTGGGTGGGTAACTCCCAAGCCATCACAACATGCTGCATGGAGACTCATGTCCCAAGGTTTTTAGCCACAGTCACAAAGCAGTAAAGTTACAGCTTCTCCTGCAAGCTTGTCAGAGGTGTAGGTTGAAACCAGCCTACACATTATCATCAATCCCTAATGTATACAAAATAAAATGAGATTATCACATCAAAAATGAATGCTTGTCTGGTCCCTCCTGCAGCCAATTTCTTGTGTACTGTATTGGGTCACTCATTTTGGGGAGCCCCTGAAGCTGGGGCTCTTGCAAACACCCAGCTCCCCAGCTTCTATTTTCAGTCTGTCCAAAGGCTCTTGCTAGTGTAGCAGTGTCAGCTGCGCTGTCAAAGTTTTATACACCAAGACCATGTCCACAAGAGCCCCTGAACAGAGACTTTCAGGCTGCCATAAGCATTTTCCCAGCACCACGCTTACTTACCTTGGAAGACAGGCGTGGTCAGTCTTGGTGAAGGTGAGCAATATCTGCACCTCCACAGGGAAAGCTGCCGATTTAACCACCTTACAGCTACAACAGCAAACCTTTCTTTCCAACACAGATCTGCTTTAACTCTTCCCTTCCCTCCTTGCTAGTCTGTGCCTTAGTCCCCAGGCTTTGCAGTCCTGCAATGCTCAGCCTGCAGCGTCTGCAGCACGGTGAGTTCCTCCAGCAGCTCCACAGCTCCCACTCCCCCTACCCCATTCTCCAGCCCCTCCACACAGGCCCCCAGGTAAACACAATGCAGCTGCATGTCCAGCCAGCGAGCAGAGTGACCATGATCTCACTGTCTCTCTATTTCGTGTTTAAAAGTGGGCTGGGTCTTTCAAATGAATGTCTTCAGATCAAGTTACTCTGGAGTTACTTGGGTAGTGCCATCTGTGAGAGAGCACTGCAAGTGCAGCATTGCTTTGTGCATGGACCCCATCCACCAGCTTGCCTGGTGCAACTAATAAAGGGAACAGACTCACTTCTGACTGTAGCAAAAATTTGCAGCATGGTGTCAAACAGACCCAAAATCACTTTGTTGGCGACAAACCCCACTGAGTATCCAGTGAAGCTTGCACTCCCAATTCAGGAGGTCTGAGGCATCTGAACAGCTCAGCCCTCAGGATTTGCCTCCACATGGAGTCATTCGGATTTTGGAGTAGGTCTCTGTACGAAATTCATTAGGAGTGGTGCCACACTACAGCAGTCACCGAGACAACAGGGGCTCTGCTGTGCCTCTGTGCCAGGTGACATACCCTGAATTGGTGGCTGACAGAAGCTGGTCTAGCAAGTGCAGGGTTTATCTGTTCCGACTGCCCATGCTGGTGGAGGAGCAGAACTCCATGTTCTCCTCAGGCCTCTGAATTGCCGGTGGAACACTGATGGTTGATCCATGCATGTGTGGGGAACACACCTGCCACAACCCTGCCCAAGCTGCTGTGTGCGAGAGACGCAGGCAAACACAGAAGTTGCTGAAAACTACCCAAATACAACTGTCAGGCTAAAAAAGTGGGCATGGCTGGGCAAAGCTGATTCTGTGGCAGCCTTACACCATGGCCCCACCCCATGTGGGGTGTCCCTCATGCCCACCACGCGACCCCCCAAGGACACCCTCGCTCCCAGTCCAGATTTCATCTCTTGATGCTCTAGGACGGTTCCAGTCTTACGCGCCGAAGTCTTGCCTTCCATACCCATCCTCGGAGGGTGTCAGGAGTGAGCGGGGCCAGAAGAGAGGCGTGCAAGCCCCGTCTGCCGCAGGGAGCTCCGGGCACAGCTGAGCGCTGGCAACACCCCTCATCGGGATAAACGAGTTATCGGGGCAGCTTGATCCAGGCGACACCTGGGACACCCCGGGGGAGCAGGTTTGTGAGTCGCGCTCCCCAGAGCCGCACATCTCTCGCTCGCCTGATGCGATTCCTGCCGTGGCCGCGGCCTTCCTCAGACACCCGATCACGGCAGCTGAACCTCGTCGGTGACCGAAGCTAAATACCGCTGCAGCTGATCCAAAACTGAGGCTCCGGTTCCGCTTCTGCCCTTCTCATTTCCAGCCCTCCTGCGGGGCTGGGCCGGGCAGCGATCCGGCGAGCCCGGGAAGGCCCCGAAGCGATTGCCGCCGCCAGGGGCTGCCCTCCACTCGCGAGCCCCACCGCTGCCCGCCCCGCTCCGTCCCGGCGCGGCGGCCCCCAGTAGAGGGACCCGGGGAGGGGCCGGGGGTCCCTGCGGCCGAACCGCGCCGCGCAGCGCCGCCCCCGGGCGGGGCCGGGATCGTGTTTCACATCCTGCCCCGGTCGGTGGCAGAGCGGGCGGTGCGGCCGAGCTGGCGATGGCGGAGAGGTAAGTGCGGCCGTCGCGCACCTGTTGAGGCGGCGGGAGGCAGCGCCGCGCTCGGGGCCTGCCGAGCCGGCACGGGGAGCAGACTGGGGCTGAGAGGCCCCCTCGACGTAGGGGTGGGGAGGCTGGGAGCGGAGTCAGGCGAGCCGGCGGGCAGGTGAAGGGCGGCCGGGCCGGGCCGGGCCCGGCCCGGCCCGGCCCTGTGGCGGTGGGACTGGGCGAGTCGTGCGGCCAACTTTGCGAGGAGTGGCCTCGACGCTGTTCCCCGGGACGCTTTCCTCCGCCTTCCTGCCTTTGCTGGCTTGTCCGCGGGGGAAGCTCCCGCAAGCCCCCGCAGATGGGCTTCTCGCAGGGCTTGACTTCTCCTGGACTTTGTGCTCTCTCAGTCCGTGCCAAGACCGAGCTGTTGGCGCTCCCCGAGCTGTCTCTGAGTCTCGCCGAGCTGCGAGGCTGGGCCCAGACTATGATCTCCCGTCCCGCCTGGGCTTCGCGGGGCCAGCATCTCCCACCACGGGGCCTGCGGCCGAGCTGTGCCGGGCTGCTCTGGCGCGCCTGAACGCGACCAGTAAATCAGAAGCACCTCTCTGATTCTGGACCCGTTTTGGATCAGGCTCGGAGGCTCTGGAGTGGGTTGTACCCGTAGGTTGCTCTCGGTCGCCTAAAAAACAATTGCAGTTACAGAGTGCCAGTGTGTGCCTGATCAGGGACGGCCCTGGCTGTTGCACTTGGTGTGCTGCAGAGCTGACCAGGAGAGGCTTTGTTTCTCTCCTGGAAATGGGTAGGAAGCCAGGATCACCTATTGACATTGAAAACAGAGGACCAGGTAGCCACGCCAGTTTCCCAGGCGGCATCCTGCTGCTGACAAGCGCAGGAGGATTTTATGGCTCCTCTGAATAACTCCATTCAGAGAGAATTCCGTCTAGTCGCTGTGCCAAGGTGAAGAAGGGGATGAATTAAGTTTGTCTGTGCTGGGAGGAAGGCACAGAGCCTGGCAGAAGCACTGAGTTCTCCATGGCTGGTGTTAGTCGCTGTTGCACAGTTTTGCCAGTGGATTTGGTTTGTCCTAGATGAAAAGCTCCGAATGATTTAGCATTCCTGCTGGCTTGGCTCTCCACAGGAGCAGCGGATTTCAGCTGGCTTCTCACATTTTCGTTGTCGGGGCCAGAGAAGGGAGGGCTGCGCTGGCGTTTTGCCTTGTACTTCAGTAATGGTGCAAGGTGTTTAGAATTTTTATTTCTGTTGTGTTTGAAGTTGTTGGGGTTTTTGTTTGGTTTGGTTTTTTTTCTGACTTTTCTGCTTCTCCAGAAGAACACAGCTTGTATTAGTCTGTAAGAAGGAGAATATTGGAGAGGGGATGTAAAATGGCAGAATCCATCCAGAGCAGACTGATGAGCAGGGCAGCCCCTTCGGTCTGCCAGCAGCAGCAGCTTGGAGCAGCCTTCCTGCTCGTGTCTGTTAAGGGGTCAAGGCTGCAGGTTGCTCACTTCAGGGGATAAACTGACAGGGCCTGATACAGCCATGCAGATCTGGGGCTATTGTTGTGCTAGTCAGTGCAGAGGACTTCAAGGCTTCTTGCACTGGACATCAATGTAACTTTTCCAACATATCCTCACTTACTGCCTTTTGTGTTTGGTGTTCACCGGGCTGGTGAGACAGGCCTTTCCTGGCAGTTGGAGGCTGTTTAAAGTATTGCTGAGATCCCGGTGGATTACAGGAATGCAGGTTTCAAAGCCAGGTTTTTGGCCGAGTAGTTCCTATGCCTTCTGTGCTCACAGCAGGTTTTCTTGGCTGGGAACACATAAACTACAGGGAGAGAGCTGGACTGGTGCATTTCATAACCAAGATAAAATTGTGGTTGTCCTTGTGATGATGAAGGCTGCATTCATTCTGACTGCTGCTGAATCCACAACTAAAAGCCTCATGAGAGACTTGCACGTTTGATGTGCCAATGAGACATGAAGAATCTGGTTCACTGGATGCTGCCCTGCTTTCGGGGCACAAAAGGCAAATGCCTCCCATTCAGCTGATCTCTAGAAAAATGTGATGTGCTATGGTGCAAAGATGAAAGGAGGAGAGACTGCGGTGCCTGGGATGGGCTGCCTAATGGGTAAGAGAATCTTGCAGATTTCAGAGTATTTATGTCTGAGCTTTGAGACTATTTAGTCACTCCAGCTATTATTTTGGCGTTGGCTTCATAAGATTGGGGCAACTGCCTTCTGGCAACAAGGTGAAGTTTTAATTTATTTTTTTCCCTAGAGTCATGTAGCATCATTGAGGGACTGTGGGAAGGACTGTAAAATTCAAATCGGTTTCAGTGGAATCACTTCTGTAATTAAAGGAAGCGTAAACTGCTGTAAGATTCTGGTGTTTTGGCCCACCAGGACGGTGGTTGGTTGGGTTGTTGTTTTTCTTATTGTGTGTGTTTTGGTTTGGTTTTATTTGTTTGGTATTTTTCCCCCTGGCAGTACAGTTTAATAGGTGTTCAGATTCCTGAATCCTTTCTGTGAAGTTGCCAAAGGATATGTGTCATATTTGTATTTGTCCATAGGTAAAACTACCTGGTTGCCTTATTACCTGTGGAGAAGAAAGCTTTTCAGTTTGGGTTTGCTGTTTCAACAGCATGGTTTTGGTTATTTGAATTCAACACCCTCAGGATATGAGCAGAGAGAGCAAGCTTCTGGCTTGCACCAGAAGCGCTAGGGATTGCTGAAGCCCTGCTGACCGAGGGGGTAGAAAGATTGGAGTTGCTACCGAGCACACTTGTTCTGTGGGCAGCCTGCTGCTCTGTCTGGCCGTTTGGATGTGAGTGATACAAGATACGAAGGCTTTACGTGCTTTATGTTCTGGCTGTCATGCAGACTCTTGAAGGATTTTGTTACCGAGTCTCAATATCTTGAGTACGAGTTTGCTGCATTAATCTGATGTAACTACCTGCAAGCTTTCATTCCTCTTTCTCTGAATGCTAGTTCCTGTGTTTTTTTTCAGAAGCTTTAATGTAGGAGCCAACGAAGACTTCCATGCTTCACCAGCCTGCCTCAGAGCTGCTGATGGTCTCCTTGTGTCTGAACTCAGCTGTGGCTCTGCAGCAAAGGGGTGTTCTAGTGTCAGCAGAGCTTCTGAACCTCCTGCTGTTAGCGCAGAGCTCCCTCCATCCTCTGAGTTGGGTGCCTGTGCACTGTTCTATCCTCTTGTTAAGTGGCTTAACTGAGGCCATGAATAAACGTCCTCAGTGGCTAGCTGTGACCGCAGGGCGTCTGCTCGCAGCAGGTTGTTCCACTCCTGTCTGCTGGGTGAGCCTGTTCGTGGATGAGCGCTGTGATAACTCCCTCTGCAGCAAATCAGCTGGGTAGTGAAGGTCTGTGTGGAGATTAGTGCAGGTGGGAGAGGTTATCAGCAGCCTGACGTCTGCCACACACTCCTGGTGTTTGCGGCTCCTCTGAACATGCTGCTGCCAAGGCAATTTCCTTGGGATAAAATGGCTGAGGGGTTTGAGACTCAGTGACTTCTGGTGAAACACAAAGAGTGTGGCTTTGCTCCAGTAGTTCTGCTGGCAGAGGTAGAAGAGGGGTAATAACGACAAGGTAGTCATCTTGTCTGCCTTCACTGCCATACTTGAGTTTAGTCAGTGCCATCAGCAGGCCCAGAATGGCTTGAAGGTAGAGCTGTGCCTGCAATTAGTGTTTGAGTCTGCAGATAAAGCCTGATCCTTGGGAAACACTTTCAGGCACACCAGTGTCCTCTGATGGAAAATAGTCAGAAGTTCAAAGGAAAACAACATTTCCTCCTTTTCTGTGTTTTCCTTTTCTAGTGTTTCCATTCCTGCTATAGTACCGGAACAGCCTTCTCAGTAGATGATGCCATTAGGAGGAGATGGTTGCAGCAAATAAATGTCAGAATTTGAAATGCTCCATTTAGGCTTCATCAGTCCTTCCCAGGTAGAGCACAATTATCTGTGACATGCTGGTATTTCTTTTAAAAAGCCCTCCAGGCAGATTCAAAGTTGGTGATGTGCCTCGTGTTACAAATAAAAATAAATTCCAGAGCAGACATTGGGATGTGGTTTTAGCTGGATTCATAGAGAGTTCCTGAACCCTGCTGTCACTGCTTACATATTTGATGTTAATTCTTGCCTTTGCCAAGGTGTGCAGGGAGGTAGTTCCCTTGGAGGAAAGATGACTTTAATGATCAAATGATTTATTGTGCTTTTAGTAGCTCGATCATGAGTGCCCACTGAAGCAACTTCTGATTGTTCTTACACTTCCCATGGGGGAGTGGTGGAGTTGCCATCCGTGGAGGTCTTCAAAGAAAAGACTAGATGGGGCACTTAGTGTCATGGTCTAGTTAATTGGATAGGACTGAGTGATAGGTTGGACTGGATGAGCTTGGAGGTCTCTTCAACCTGATTCATTCTATGATTCTGCTTTGGGTGGCTCCTTAAAGGGGTCGGGTTTTGGAGTGGCAGAAAGGTGTTAACTAAAGCAGTAGATCTGAGATGCATCTGGCTCTGTAGGACAAGAGTTTTTTTTCCCCCTTTGTCTCATGGTACAATGGAAACAATACCATTATTTTGGATATATTCTCTCATCCTAGTTACTGCTCCAGGTGTTGGAAGTTACAGTTGTAAGAGTCTTTTGTATTTTCAGCTGAATATTGACCAGCAAATTGCAGTGGCGCTGGAATAGCTGTGCAGTGAGGTTTGGGAAGCTTATCATGAGGATGCTGCAGGTCTGGGTTGCTGATTTGCAACAGAGCTGGGGAGATAGAAAGGACTCTGTGATCCCTGGTGTGGTGAATGTAGCAGCTCTCAGTCAGGGTCCTGCAGTTACAGGCTTCAAATTGGGAAGAAGGGACTCAGGTTGGATGATAGTCGTTGAGAAAATGCCTCTGAAAGAAACAGGCTGAAAGACCAAAACTCTGGAGATGCTGAGATTGGTTTTTTTCAGTCTCTTTTGTATTTTTTCTTCACTCAAGATCTTGCTGAAATGCCACTGAGGGCTTTGTGCTATAAATTACTGGGGAACTTCTGAAGCAGAGAACTCTGAAAGATCTGAACATTTCACCTTGAAAAGTGTAAAGGCTTGACATCAACAGCAGGTGACCTGAGCCAACAAGACCAAGCTCCTATTTTGCTTTAATGGAACACATTGTAGGGACTCCCAAGGTCAGATTGGGATCACAGCATCCATAGGAGTGGGATTTGCCACCAGTGCAGGATGTATAACAAGATGGCTGTGGTTGAGTAGGGAACTACTGAACTATAGGGCAGTCCTGTAGAAAATACCTGAAGGGATCCTACAAGAAGGCTGCAGAGGGACTTGCCATAAGGGTGTCCAGGGACAGGCCAAGGGAGAATGGTTTGAATCTGAGGCAGAGCAGGGTTAGACTGGAGCTGAGGAGGAAGTTCTTCAGTACAAGGGTGGTGAGACTCTGGAACAGGCTGCCCAGGGAGGCTGTGGATGTCTCTTTTCTAGGGCTGTTCAAGGCCAGGTTGGATGAGACATTGAGCAGCTGAGCCTAGTAGAGAGGTGTTCCTGCCCATGGTGGGGAGGCTGGAGTAGATGAGCTCTGAGGCCCCTTCCAACCTGAGCCATTCTGTGAGTCTGTGAACATGACAGGAGTCCTACCTGGCAGCCAAAAACTCAAGTCTGTGCTGTTGATGCTCCCAGCAAGGTTTCTACCAGTGCTCACTGGGTGCTGGCAGCATCTTATCATAAATGCTGCATGGTAAAGACTGACTTAGTGGTCACACACTCCTGAACCTCCTCATTTCTGTAGGGACAGCTAAGATTTTCCAGCTGAAATTCTCATTCTCACTTTGAGTGAAGTGGACAGTGGTCTCCTGGAGTGCATGACAGATATGCACCCTAGTGAGGTCACAATTGTAGTGATGGTCCCACTTCAAGAGGGACATAGAAAGTCCAGTGGAGGCTACGAAGATTCTGCGGGTCCTGGAAGCCCCTGAGAGACCTGAGGCTGTTTAGCCTGGAGAAGAGCAGCCTGAGAGGGGATCTGATCAATGCTTAGCAAGAACTAAGGGGTGAGGGACAAGAGAATGGGGTGAGACTCTTGTCAGTGGTGCCCAGAGACAGTACAAGGGGTGGTGGGCACAAACTGCAACCCAGGAGGTTGCATGTAAACCGGAGGAGAAACAGCTTCAGTGTGACGGTGCTGGAGCCCAGGAGCAGGCTGCCCAGAGAGGTTGCAGACTCTCCTCTGGAGAGCTTCCAACACCCCCCCGCCCCCCCCCCAACCTGGGGTATTGTGATCCTGGGCAATAGCTGTGGGTGCCCTGCTGGAGCAGAGTGGTTAGACAAGGGAGTTGCCAGAGGTCCCTTTCAATCCCCACCATGCTGGGGGGTTGAAAGGGACCACATGCTGCGAAGGTATTCACTGGCATTTTCATCAGCCCCAGAGGTAAACAGAAGACTTTCTACACAGAGGATGTATTTTGTTACCCCTCCCATTCTGCTTGTGCCCAGCTCTCCAAGACAAACCCTGCCACACTATCCTTTTCCCAGTGAAAACTTCTCTGAGGTGAGTTGAAGAGAGGACGACAGCAAGCACCTCACGCTCCCCAAACTTGCTGAATGTTCCTATTTTATCCTGGAGTAGAGCAGTCCTGGCCTCCTCTAAACACTTTCTTGCTTGGCTGCAGGGTTTGTTGTCTACCCAAAGCAGACAAGCTCAGTGGTGAGCGTGGGGGAACTCAGCCTGTGCTGGGCTCAGCCAGTGTGTAACTTGGCAGGTGTGGAGCACTGCCATAAGGCACTTTGCTTTGGCAGGTGGGACTGTTTCCTACCTGGGCAAACAAGGTTGCTGCTTTCTGGATGGAAAACCCAGAAAGGCAGAAAGGCCTCAGTGTAGTGGGATTTTGTGTAATCTTCTGATCATGAACTGGTGGTGGCTCAGGACCAGGAGCACTGTAGCAGGAATAATTTCTTTGTTCTGTAGGTCTGTTTCTTTTCTATTTGCTTTTGCTTGTGTTTACCTTTTTCACAGTCTCACAGTATCGTCAGGGTTGGAAGAGACCTCACAGATTATCAAGTCCAACCTTTTACCACAGAGCTCAAGGCTAGACCATGGCACCAAGTGCCACGTCCAATCCTGCCTTGAACAGTCCCAGGGATGGCGACTCCACCACCTCCCTGGGCAGCCCATTCCAGTAGCCAATGACTCTCTCAGTGAAGAACTTTCTCCTCACCTCAAGCCTAAATTTCCCCTGGCACAGCTTGAGGCTGTGTCCTCTCGTTCTGGCACTGGCCATCTGAGAGAAGAGAGCAACCTCCTCCTGGCTACAACCACCCCTCAGGTAGCTGTNTCAGCACCCCCAGATCCCTCTCTGTCTGGCTGCTTTCCAGCCACTCCGACCCCAGCCTGTAGCTCTGCATGGGGTTGTTGTGGCCAAAGTGCAGCCCCTGGCACTTGGACTTATTGAATGCCATCCCATTGGACTCTGCCCATCTGTCCGGGCGGTCAAGGTCCCACTGCAGAGCCCTTCTGCCCTCCAACCCAGCCACATCAGCCCCCAGCTTGGTGTCATCTGCAAACTTGCTGATGACTGACTCAATGCCCTCATCCAGATCATCTATGAAGATGTTAGAGGATGGGGCCCAGCACTGATCCTTGAGGGACACCGCTAGTGACAGCTGCCAGCTGGATGTAATTCTTTCTCAGAAGAATTACAAAGAGTTTTACTGTCTCCATCAGCAGTGGATACCAAGTAAAACCCTGCACAGTGCTGCTGGAGGAGCTGGGACAGAGCTCAGCAGATCCCCTGAAGCCACACGGAGTTCAGCTGTCTTGGGGTTTTTGACTCTGAGGCAGTGCAGTGCTCTACAAGTGAGCTTTCAGATGTGACAGCAGCCAGGGTTCAGGTTAGGAGAAGGATGAATTGATGTAAAATATTTTCAGTAACAAAGAGAAATCAGAGAAAATTGTCATAGGAGACTTTATAGCTGAATAATTAAGTGCAGCCCTAGGGGCTGCAGTGGGTGAGCTGTGCAGTGTTCCCTGGAAAGATCACAGAACCATAGAATGTCAGGGGCTGGAAGGGACCTCAAAAGCTCATCCAGTCCAACTTCCCTGCCAGAGCAGCATCTCTTATAGCAGATCACACAGGAACACATGCAGGTGAGTTTTGAATATCTCCAGAGAGGGAGACTCCACAACCCCGGTGGGCAGCCTGCTCCAGGGCTCTGTCACCCTCACAGGGAAAAAAAAAATCCTCCTCCTGCTTACATGAAACTTCCTTTGCCTCAGCTTCCACCACTGCCTCTTGTCCTGTCACTGGGCATCACCCAGCAGCGCCTGGCTCCAGCCTCCTGGCACTCACCTGCACATCTTTATAAATATTGATGAGGTCACCTCTCAGACTCTTCTTCTCCCAGCAGCACAGCCCCAGCTCCCTCAGGCTCTTCTCCTAACAGAGATGTTCCATTCTCTTCATCCTTGTGGCTCTGTGCTAGACTCTCTCAAGCAGTTCTGTGGCTCTCTTGAACTAGGAGGCCCAGAACTGGACAGAGTACTCCAGATGTGGCCTCACCAGGGCAGAGCAGAGAGGCAGGAGAACCTCTCTTGACCTACTAACCACAGCCCTTCTAATCCACCCCAGAATGGCATTGCCCCTTCTGGGTACCAGAGCACATTGCTGGCTCATGGTCAACCTCCCATCCATCAGGATGCCCCAGGTCCTTTTCCCCTCTGCTGCCTTCCAACAGGTCAGTCCCCAACCTGTCCTGATCCCTGGGATTGTTCTTTCCCACGTACGGGACTCTCCCATTGCCCTTATTCATTCCATTTGCCTTGCTTCATTCCATTTCTCCCTGCCCACCCCTCAGCCTGTCCAAGTCTGCCTGAATGGCAGCACAGCCTTCTGGTGTCGCAGCCATTGCACCCAGTTTGGTGTCGTCAGCAAAGTTGCTGACAGTGCACTCTGCGCTCTCATCCAGATCATTGATGAAGATATTGAACAGAACTGTCTCAATACTGGCCCCTGTGGGACCCCACTAGCTACAGGCTTCCAACTGGACTGCATCCCATTGACCACAACTCTCTGACTTCTTCCCTTCAACCAGTTCCCACCCAGCTCACACTGCCTCAGGTTAGCTGTAGCAGACAGTGCCACGCGCGTCACTGAAATCAAGATAAACTGTAGGGGTTTGAGCAGGGCTGAGCAACTGAACAGACTTAGGTCGTTCTGATAAGGAGGCGCAGCTGCAGAAAAGTGGAGGCTAGCAGAGAAGCTGAGAAAGTTTTAGCTGCTATCTGTAGCTGAGTTGTGTGAGGAGGCCTCGAAGAGGGGGCAGGCTGGTTATCCCTGGGAATGAGCAAATGTTGTGGCTAGCTGCACAAAGGGGGATTAAGGTGAGTAGTTGGTCAGGTCTGCTTCTCTGGGTGTGGACAGCCCATGTTCTGCTGTGTGAGCCTATCAGAATTACGCACGCCCCTGTACTGAATCCATGATAAAGGCACCACGCTTAGTTTCACTAAACAGATTGACCACCTGTGTACCATATTGGCATAAGCTCATATCTTCCCCACTCCTTCACGGCCTAAGTAAGGCCAACTGAACAGTAAACCACACCCACTGCTCTGCCATCATCAATCCACCTGGTGATGCCCTCATTAAAGGCTATCAGGTTGGTCAAATTGAGTCCAGCATCATTAAGTTTGCGGATGACACCAAGCTAGGAGCAGGTGTTGATCTGTTGGAAGGTAGGAGAGCCCTGCAGAGGGACCTGTCCAGGCTGGATGGGTGGGCAGAGGCCAATGGGATGAAATTTAACAAGGCCAAGTGCAGGGTTCTACACTTTGGCCACAACAACCCCAAGCAACGCTACAGGCTGGGGACAGAGTGGCTGAGAGCAGCCAGGAGGAAAGGGACCTGGGGGTACTGGTGGATAGTAGGCTGAAGATGAGCCAGCAGTGTGCCCAGGTGGCCAAGAGGGCCAATGGCATCCTGGCCTGTATCAGGAACAGTGTGGCCAGTAGGAGGAGGGAGGTTATTCTTCCTCTGTACTCAACTCTGCTCAGGCCACACCTTGAGTACTGTGTCCA
>WAAF01020305.1:0-17164 GCA_013400475.1 Tricholaema leucomelas
ACCATTCTATGATTCTATGATTCATTCTAATGACTGGGAGGACTATCTTACAAATCTTTATTCTCAGGTTTTACCTCCAGTGATGCTTATATGTGACTTTCCCTCCTAAATCACCTCAGCATTTTGGCAGAACAACTGCTTGATCTGCTGCCCTCTCCAGTGAGAATTCACTTCATACTCTGTCAAGTTGGCCTCTCTTCTAGGCTGTGCAGGAGAGGGAGAGACAGCAGGCTTACACCAAAGTGATGCATAATGGTCATTCTGTTTATTGAAGCTAAGCCTGATACCTATAGAGTGAGTTTGGTAGAGGGACGTGTACTTTTGATAGGCTCACATAGGAGAAATGGGCTGTCCATATGCACAAAGGCAGACCTCACCAACTACCCCCCTTAATCCCCCTTTGCACCAACTTAGCCATAACATTGCTTGTTCCCAGGGCTGACCAGCCTGGCTCCTTGCACAGCTCAGCTACAGATAGCAGCTTCTCTGCCAGCCTCCCAAGGCCACCCCTCTGCAGCTGTGCCTCCTTATCAGTATGACCTAAGTCTATTCAGTTACTCAGCCTACTCTCCTTACTTTCTCAGACTATTCAGTTCTGCTCAAACCCCAACAGTACCCCAAGAGTCTTACTCCTTTCAGAAAGCTGCTGCAAATTTGGCACATGTGCCTAATTTCTAACGGCTGATATAATTCAGTAGACTCTTCCCTGCATTATGCATTCAAGAGAGGTCAAGTCATATATATTATTCATTGAGTGCTATTTAACCAGCTCTATCATTGAGTAACTTACACTCAACATTCATTTCAGCACTTAATTTCTCTCTTAACAGTTATCTCATAGTTACATTAGTTAAGGGCATTATATTGAGTAATTATTTCAATACTTTGCATTTCTATTGATCTCTTGATCATCAGTCTACCTTAAAAGTTTCATCTATATTTTCCTAGGCCATGCAGTGGTCCTTAAAAGTCCACAAAGGACATGAGAGTCATCAACGTTTTCACCACAGAAAATGCCTGGCAAATTATTATTTCAAATAAGCAAAAAAATTAGATTTAAAAAATATGGAAGAAGTAATATTGAAAAGGGCAGCAACTTAATTTCATTATCTGAATTACTATCCTTCATTTTGAGCTGTTGTTTTTCATGTTATGATAGCCTAAGTGAAAAGAGATTGAAAAATTAAGCTGCTAAGTGACATGAAAATCAAACAAAAATATTTTAAAAGGTTGTTTAATATGTTGGGTTTTTTTTTTTTACATAAAACTTTGTGACATCACTACCAAAAAGTTTGCAAAAGAAGGAATACAGAGTATATAACTCTATTAACATTTGAGAAGCCTTCTTCATAAGATAATGCAAGACAGTCATCTCAAAAGGTCACATTTTAACTGCGTTTGTCACTCACTGATATTTTCCATAACCCAATCTTTTGCTAGGCGTAGACATGTGATACCTGTGGGATGATACAGCCTTTTTCATGACAGTTGCTGCATTAGTCGTAATTAGAAGCCAGACAAGTGTCTCCAGATCTTACCCAAGCACAAATGAACTTTTGCTACCTTGTCTTAGAACACGGTTGTGTCTCATCGGTAGCACAGCACTCCCTGCGGCACTCAGCAATTTTCAGTACAGAAAAGCGTCCTCCATCTAATCACCAAGCTCAGGTATTTGGCAATTAGCTGTTTTGCATCAATGAACAGATTATATCTCGTAGGAGCCAACTCTTGCCATCTGATGACAGACTTCTAAAATTGGAGGGACGAGTTAGTCACTGAAGATGCCCCTGTCTCCCATGTACCACACATAATGCTTAGTCTGACAGCTTAAGAATCATAGAATCAACCAGGTTGGAAGAGACCTCCAAGATCATCCAGTCCAACCTAGAACCCAGCCCTAGCCAATCAACTAGACCATGGCACTATGTCCCCCATCCAGGCTTTTCTTGAACACCCCAAGGGACGGTGACTCCACCACCTCCCTGGACAGCCCATTCCAATGGCAAATCACTCTCTCTGTGAAGAACTTCCTCCTTGTCTTATTTTTAATTACACATCCTAGCAAAGGACTACATAACAAAAATTCAGTTCTCCTGAGGTTTGGCCTAAGTGACTTTCAGGCTGAAGGAAACCTCTTATGTTACAAAAGAAGCAATGATTTCCTTTTCCAAATTATTATTTCAGTGATATTCAAGACAGTTGCTTAAGGAGTGCATTCAGTCATCGTGGAAAGCATTCATCTGACCACTACATTTTGATTTATAAAATTAGTATTGCTTTTGGAATTACTCACTGCACTTTTGGTCAGGTCCAAACCTCCCTAAGAGAGTCCAGCGGTTCAGTTTTTAATGCAAATGTGGGCACCAGTGCCAAATCAGCTCTTCTGTACTAGTCGCTTTGAAAATGTTAACTTGTAATTACCAGCACAAAAAAATATATCTAAAGGGACAGAATAAATTGTAAATTATTCTGCAAAACTATAAGCTTCAATAAAGCTAAAACTTCCTGCTGATCTGTTCATTGCAAGTATGCACACTTTTATGTTATATGTGTATAGAATCATAGAATCAGCCAGGGTTGGAAAGGACCATAAGGATCACAGGATCACAGGACGTTAGGGGTTGGAAGGGACCCAAGGAGATCATTGAGTCCAACCTCCCTGCCAGAGCAGGACAATGCTATCTAACACAGATCACAGAGGAACACATCCAGATAGGCCTTGAAAGTCTCCACAGAAGGAGACTCCACAACCTCTCTGAGAAGCCTGTTCCAGTGCTCTGGGACCTTTACAGTAAAAAAGCTCCCCCTTATGTTGAGGCAGAACCTCTTTTTCTGCAACTTACATCCATTGCTCCTTGTCCTATCACAGGGAGCAAGTGAGCAGAGCCTGTCCCCCCACTCCTTGCCAGCCTTCAGATACTTGTAAACATTTATCAAATCCCCTCTAAGTCTTCTTTTCTCCAGACTAAAAAGCCCCAGGTCCCTCAGCCTCTCCTCATAAGCCATGCCCTCCTATGCCCTAATCATCCTCGTAGCCCTCTGCTGGACTCTCTCCAGCAGATCCCTGTCCCTCTTAAACTGGGGACCCCAAAACTGAACACAGTATTCAAGATGAGCATCTAGTTCCAAACCCCCTGCCATGGGCAGGGACACCCTACCTTAGATCAGACTGGCCAAAGCCTCATCCAGCCTGGACTTAAATACCTCCAGAGTTCGGACATCAACCACTTCCCTGGGCAACCAATTCCAGACTCTCACCACTCACATGGTGAAGAACTTTCTCCTCGCATCCAGTCTGAGTCTCCCCACCTCCCTTTGCTCCATTCCCCCTAGTCCTGTCACTCCCTGGTAGCCTAAAAAGTCCCTCCCCAGATTTTTTGTGGGCCCCCTTCAAATACTGGAAAGCTACAAGAAGGTCACCTCAGAGCCTCTTCTTCTCCAGACTGAATAGCCCCAGGTCTTTCAGTCTGCCCTCATAGCAGAGCTGCTCCAGCATGTCCACATCCTTCTTGTAATGGGGGCTCCAGAACTGGATGCAGTACTGCAGGTGGGGTGTCAGCAGAGTGGAGTAGAGGGGAAGAATCACCTCCCTTGACCTTCTGGCCACACTTGTGATGCAGCCTAGGATCTGGTTGGCCCTCCAGGCTGCAAGTGCACAATGTCAAGCTTCTTGTTCACCAGCACCCCCAAGTCTCTCTCCTCCTATTGATTTCTACTCAAAAACATGTTCAGCTTTTGGGGACTTTTTTTTATTATTAAAGAAGAACCACATAAAGCAGCTAAGAAGGAAAAAAAACCCCAACCATACATACATCCAAATCAACAAATGCTTTCCTCCTTACTCATGGTACCACTGTGAAAGAATGTCTGTTTTCCTTTTGCTGGGTTGAATTTTGTCATTTGCTCAGAAGCTAAAGTTGTACTGCAGCATAAACTCTGTTCCACTTAGCTAAGCAGAGGGCTCAGGCGAAGGTCAGTGGTAAAATTCAAAATCAGCATTATTTAGGAAGTTAAAAATTTAGTGAAATCCGTGAGATAATAGCCAGACCTTTCTCAAGGTCAATATTGCAGCTCTATTGTGTGCTAAAAAGTTTTGAATTCTTCTACTTAAAGAAGTGAACTTCATGAAAAAAAAATAGGTATTTTGAGAACGTTGAAGACAAGAATGTTTCTGCTGTCATCAGTAATGACTGTTGATTTTGTCATGTTTCAATAAATGTGACTATGTTAGGTGGTTCTGTGCAGCAGGCAAGTACCACTTGTGGAACAATATTTGCTCTTCAAAGTGTACAGAGATTAATTGTGGTGGTTTTTCAAGAATGAGAAAAAGTATCCAAAATTATATAGTCCCTTGTGAGAGTGAGGATATGAAACAAAGACTTTGGCCAATGTAAGAGATTAAATTACCATTTTCTAACTGTAGAATAATAGAATCATAAAACCAACTAGGTTGGAAGAGACCTCCAAGCTCAACCAGGCCAATCTAGCACCCAGACCTATCCAGTCAACTAGACCATGGCACTAAGTGCCTCATCCAGGCTTTTCTTGAACACCCCCAGGGATGGTGACTCCACCACCTCCCTGGGCAGCCCATTCCAATACCAATCACTCTCTCTGGGAAGAACTTCCTCCTAACATCCAGCCTAGACCTCCCCTGGCACAACTTGAGACTGTGTCCCCTTGTTCTGTTGCTGGTTGTCTGAGAGAAGAGACCAACTCCACCTGGCCACAGCCTCCCTTCCCAGTTGTAGACAGCAATGAGGTCACCCCTGAGCCTCCTCTTCTCCAGCCTAATCAACTCCAGCTCCCTCAGCCTCTCCTCACAGGGCTGTGTTCCAGGCCTCTCACCAGCTTTGTCACCCTTCTCTGGACACGTTCCAGTATCTCAACATCTCTCTTTAATTAAGGAGCCCAGAGCTGAGCTCAGTACTCAAGGAGGAAGTTCTTCACCATGAGAGAGGTGAGAGCCTGGAATGGGTTGCCCAGAGAGGTGTTTGAGGCCCCATCCCTGGAGGTGTTTAAGGCCAGGCTGGATGAGACTCAGCCAGCCTGCTCTAGGGTAGGATGTCCCTGCCCATGGCAGAGGGGTTGGAACTAGATGATCCTTGTGGTCCCTTCCAACCCTGACTGATTCTATGATTTCATCAAGGTGAGTAGAAGCTGAAGCATTTCATCAAGGACAATCATGGGAGCCCTACTGACATAGTGTGTAGAAATGTAGTTCAGTCGCTTAAGTTATAGAGATCTAATATCACTTGGGGGTCTTAGAACATCAGTACTGGGTTGGCCTAGGTGAAAGGCTTCAGATGCTACAGCGTAAATTCCAGAACATCTTGAACTCAGAAAGTTATACCTCTGTGGACAACTAAGCCTCTGTGGACAACTGAGCCTCTGTGCAGTACCTTCCTCCTTTTTTTTGATGCCTGCTTTTGAAACTACTCACACATTCTGACTTTGCTCTTAGAGGGAGATTCATTAGTTAGTTGGTACTAAAAGTCTAAAGAAAGGCACAAAAAGGTCTATTCAAAGTGATACAAAATATGGGGAACTTTCAGAACTATCTTAAAGTGTGTATCATCATTTAAATGAACATAGCAAATTCTAGGGAGAGAATACCTTCATTTTCTCTCATGAACACCAACTATTCATATTTTTGCATGTGAATTATTATGTGTTGTAAAAATGTAGGTTTTACAGGTAAAGCTTTGTCTGCAAGGGCAATGTTTCAAGACAAACCTTTCCTCAATGCTGATCTTTGGATTAAAGTGAAATCTCAGAAAGGGGAGCACCTCACTAAAGAGTCTCTCCTATTTTCAGATTAGGGATAAATTACTGTGGTCTTCCTTGTACCCTTGTTCACTCCCTACAAATCTTCATGCAATTAAGATTACTTTACATAAACATGAGCAGGAATTTCAACTTTCCACAGGTAAAATCCATTCTTATGCATAGAATTAATCCAGTGTTTTTTGTGATGTTAAGATTGGCTGTAGGTGAAATGCTGTAAAATGGGTGCATATCTCATCCATTTGAATGCAGAGGTAGGTTTGCATGGCATATCACAATAGAACAAGGGGACACAGTCTCAAGTTCTGCCAGGGGAGGTCTAGGCTGGATGTTAGGAGGAAGTTCTTGCCAGAGAGAGTGATTGGCATTGGAATGGGCTGCCCAGGGAGGTGGTGGAGTCACCGTTCCTGGAGGTGCTGAAGAAAAGCCTGGATGAGGCACCTAGTGCCATGGTCTAGTTGATTGGATAGGGCTGGGTGCTAGATTGGCCTGGATGACCTTGGAGGTCTCTTCCAACCTGATTGATTCTATGATTCTATGACTCTATGATTGTGGCTGTCGGGTTATCAACTAGGCAGTAAATCTGCCACTGAGGCAGAAGGGAGCCAAACACAGTTACTATCTTAGGTCTCAGATTGGGATTCAAGCTTCTCCAAAGGTTTCTAGCATTTCAGATTTTGTGGATAAAGTTGTTTCTCTCCTGGTTATTAAAAAGAAAAAACAACCAAAAACAAAATAAAGAAAAAAGAAATCTATTACCAAAACTCCAACAAGGGAGTTGCCTTAGCAACACAAATGCAGCATCAAAGCTGTAGACATATTTGATGGTAGTAGCTTATCTTTCACACTAATTTATTAACCTTGAATGCTGTACATGTTGTACAATGATCTGTTCAGTGGGGAACCTATTGAAGCTCAGACAAAGAGATCAAAGAAAGTCTTTAAGGGATATTAGCATGAAGAATGCACCGTTTCTCCTGATTTTTCTATCTGTCTTTCCTGTTTACAATGACATTAATGCGTTCACATTCAAAGGAAGGAAGGAAGAATTACAGTGCTGGTATCACTTTATCACCCAGTGCTGTGATCTCAAGGAACTTTCTGCAACATTCAGTTTCACCCAAGGAATAAAAATTATTAAGGCTGTAAAGATACAAATATTTTAGTAAAGACATTTTCTTTTCAAAAATCTTCCTGATTTTAGGTGTAAATTAAGAGGAAGTTCTCTGCTGTGAGGGTGGTGAGGCATTGGAATGGGTTGCCCAGAGAAGCGGTGGAGCCTCCAAGTGTGGAAGTGTTGATAGCCAGGTTGGATGTGGCCTTCAGCAAGCTGGGCTAGTAGGAGGTGTCTATGCAGAGGAGTTGAAGCTACATGATCTCTAAGGTCCCTTCCAACCCAAGCCATTCTGTGATTCTGTCATTTACAATGACAAATCTAAATACATGCTTCAAGCGAGGAGTGCAAGTTTCTGCCTTATTTGTACAGGAAGCAGCCTTCATCCACAAAGGCAGATTTTAACTGAGTTGTCAGACAGTAACAACTGATTTCATGTTCTGTGGGGGCCAAGAAATTGGCTTGTGTCCTAGAAGAGGAGACAATAGCTGAGTACCTAGTGGAGGTACAAAGAACCATTGCTCTTTCCCATATACTCTTGTCACTGTGGCCTGGTACCTGATCTCTTTTGTCTTATTTGATAGCAGCATTCCTGTCATCCCTTAAGGGATTTGGGAGTGGAAAAGACCCTTTAAAGCCACAAAAGATTTTCTTTAGTTTGCCTCCCATGGCTGCTCTTGTACCATTTTTAAGAGCTCATCTTCAAAGGGAAAAGGTTGCTTTACAGGAAATTAACTAAAGATCTCTTTAAATAATGTGATCTATTTCCTCTAGATGGCATGTGTCAAGCCACCTCACTTTTCGACCAAAGCTTTAAGCAGGTCCATTGCTGTCATTATTTGAATAGATCTGTTCTTGTTGTTAATGGATCCAACGGAATTTTCTTCTGACCTTACTGGATAAGAAATGGAAATTACTGTAAAACAGGGGAATTTTATTCTGCTCTAAATCACTGTACCACCACAGAAGACTTATAGTAGAGTGTTTCTTTCTGGACAAAAGAAGTAGGCATTTTCTTAGAACAAACAAACAAAATTCTCACTTCTATTTTTTTTACTTAGATTGCTTACAGTAAGTAAAGCAGTAATTTAAGGGCATTGCTTGATACTGCAAGATACTAACTAGACATTAAATCTTACAGTGATTGTAGTCGTTACAGTTATTGAGGACTGCAAAGGATCTAACTCATTCTGACATGTTATTATCTGACTTGCTTCTAGACTGCTAAATCTGCAGGAAGGTAAAACATGACTACTTTCACTTCAAAAAGTGTCTAGTAAACCCACATTGGTGCTTTTATTTCCCTCCTGTAGCTTTTTTTTGCTTCAAATGGTACATTTAAGTATCTAAGTTAAGTATTTACAAGCTCTCCTCTGAAATGGCTTATAAAAAATAAATACAAATATAAATTTTGTTGCTGAATATTTTGGATCTTTGCCCTCTGCTTTTAACTGTGCTTGCTTTAGTTTTCTGATATGTGTAATGGCATGCAGCCTGGTTGTGAGCTCTGTCCAGAACCGCACTGCAGTACGCTCATACTGTGTGAGAGCTGAGCAGGTGTTGATGTGTTGGAAGGTAGGAGTGCCCTGCAGAGGGACCTGGACAGGCTGGATGGGTGGGCAGAGGCCAATGGGATGAGATTGAACAAGGCCAAGTACACGGTTCTGCACTTCGGCCACAACAACCCCAAGCAGCACTACAGGCAGGAGACAGAGTGGCTGGAGAGCAGCCAGGAGGAAAGGGACCTGGGGGTACTGGTGGATAGTAGGCTGAAGATGAGGCAGCAGTGTGCCCAGGTGGCCAAGAGAGCCAATGGCATCCTGGCCTGTATCAGGAACAGTGTGGCCAGTAGGANGTGTTGAAGAAAAGACTGGATGAGGCTCTTAGTGACATGGTCTAGTTGACTGGATAGGGCTGGGTGCTAGGTTGGACTGGATGATCTTGGAGGTCTCTTCCAACCTGATTGATTCTATTCTATTCTATTCTAAGTTCTTTACAGTGAGGGTGGTGAAACACAGGCACAAGTTGCCCAGGGAGGTTGTGGTTCTGTGATCCACAGATCTGCCTGGAGGTGTTCAAGGCCAGGTTGGATGAGGTCTTGAGCAACCCCCTCCCTATGGCAGGGGGTTGGAACTAGATGATCTTTGAGGTCCCTTCCAACCTAAACCATTCTATGATTCTATTCTATGATTCTGAGAGACACAATGAACATGCAGATCCTGTCTACAAAGATCTTATGATAAAATGACTCATCATTTCCTTTGTGCTTCTCTCATTATTTTTGATGAGGGTGAATGAGCTAGTATCTGTCAATAAGGAATTCAAAATCACTTTCATATGTCTCAGTGCTTTTCCGCTTTATGGTAGCTTTTAGTTCTGCTTGGCAGATTTAGCGTAAAGTAAAATTGAAGCCATGCTAGCACACTCCAGCCTTAAAGTACTATAGATCAAAGATATGCTCTTTACAGTATCTATGAATAATATTTGCTGTAAATTTTAGTGCATTCATGGTTTTCACTATGTGTGAACATCCTTGAAAAGAGTATAAAACAAAGTGAGGACGTTTGTGTCTGCTACTGCAGTGACCTTTTCAAACATCGTCTCCTACTTTTTTGCCTTACAGTTAAGCATAACAGCACAGACCTCCTGTACAAAGACCCATGATAAATATAAACAGTAATCACTACATAGATATTTGGTGCTGAACTTTCATTCTAGACTTTTTGGCTAAAAATAAAAACCAAAATTAAACTAAAATAACCTTCTCTTCATAATGCCTTCTTCCTAGGCTCCCCTTTCCTCCTAAATCCTCTGCTTTTAACCCTGAACAACTCTGAGGCTGAGGAATGAAGGTTGTGGTCAGGCCTATGAAGAGAGGCTGAGGGAGCTGGGGTTGTTTAGCCTGGAGAAAAGGAGGCTCAGGACAAGACAAGAGCAGAGTAAAGGGGGAGAATCCCCTCCCTTGCCCTGCTGCCCACACTTCTCTTGATGCAGCCCAGCACACGGTGTCAGGTGTAAATTCCCTTTAAATCATGACAGAATGAGCTTTCTCTGTTTAGGGTTTGATTTGCTATTCCATACAGTTGAATCCAATTACCAGAAATGTTTGGGGTTTTTTTCTGCATGAAAATGATGCTGTCTTGGACTATCAGAGGTGCTCTCGTCAGACCCCACCTGGAGTACTGTGTGCAGTTCTGGAGCCCCCAACACAAGAAGGACATGGAACTGCTGGAGCGGGTCCAGAGGAGAGCCACGAAGATGATCAGAGGGCTGGAGCAGCTCTGCTATGAGGACAGGCTGAGAGAGTTGGGGCTCTTCAGCCTGGAGAGGAGAAGGCTTCCAGGAGACCTTAGAGTGGCTTTCCAGTATCTGAAGGGAGCCTACAGGAAAGCTGGGGAGGGACTATTTACAAGGTCTAGTAATGTCAGGACGAGGGAGAATGGGTTTAAGCTGGAAGGGGAGAGATTCCGACTGGATGTTAGGAGGAAGTTCTTTACAGTGAGGGTGGTAAGACACTGGCACAGGTTGCCCAGGGAGGTTGTGGATGCTTCCTCCCTGGAGGTGTTTAAGGCCAGGCTGGATGAGGCCTTGAGCAACCTGCTCTAGGGGGGGGTGTCCCTGCCTATGGCAGGGGGGTGGAGCTGGATGATCCTTGAGGTCCCTTCCAACCTAAACCATTCTATGATTCTATGATTCTATGACAATAATATTCTCTGTCACAGTGTCAACACTTTGGGAAGACAGCCTTCCTAGGTGCAAACAAAACACTTATCCTGTGCGAGTGATGATCTCCCAACAAGCCATTTACGTTTTCCTTTGGATCCACAGTATCCCTAAGGTTGGGCATTATGGATGTTTCTCTTTAATCCCCAAGAATGCCAAGCACTGTTTCCAAATATTTTCATATTGCCTATTCTTCAGAAAGTGCAAGGTCCGTGTGGAATCAATGTCCCTTGCTGCAACAATTCAATTCCTTCCAGTGGAGCAGGAAGACGTATGGAGACTTGTTGTGTATGTTTTCCATGAAGATTGTTTCCACTGATTGTTTTCAGTTTGTCTTTGCTGAAGCTCTCAAACGTATCAGAGCAAAAGTAATTACAGCTGTGAAGCTCTGGTGAGTTGTATCTGTCTTTTGCTTAATCAAACAAGTGAATTTCTGCAGTTTGCCAAGAACAATTGTATTGGAAAACAATCCCTCTGGCTACTTCATTTCCTGTCACACCTGTCAGCTCCTGACCCTTCACCCTGTCCAGACAGTTCAGTGGTTATTCAAAAAAAAAAAGAGATTTAATTCATTTTCCCAGATATGCTATGCCATTTCTGTGAAGGATCTTGTAACTGGCATTTCAATTAGAGGGATGAAACATCAACGTTCGACCTTTGCTCTGCAAAGATGCAAAACTCTTAACCTCCTACCTTCTCCTTTAGGATCTTACCCTTTCCACATAAAAAATACTTCTAGCATATTCATAGGCATTGCCAGAATGAAGAATAAATGAGATTTTGCAGTCTTAGCATGAGAGTTCTTGACTTTTGAGCTGATCTGGGCTACATGAAACATCTTCATAGGCCTTGACACAAAACTTGCATGAGATACCTGACTTCTGAGGGAGGAGTGGGAGGCCAGGGAGGTATACTAAAGCATGTCACATAATGCTGAACTATGTTTTAACACCCGAAACTCTTATTATTGATCAGCTAAAGGCCTGTGATGGTTTTTGCACTATATCAGATTCGGTTTGTACCCTTCATCCATCAGTACATTTGGGCTCCACTGCTCTATTCGTGGGGGTCTGGGTTGACGAGAAGCTCAACATGAGCCGGCAGTGTGCACATGCAGTCCAGACAGCAACTGTGTGCTGGGCTGCATCAAGAGAAGTGTGGCCAGCAGGGCAAGGGAGGGGATTCTCCCCCTTTACTCTGCTCTTGTCAGACCCCACCTGGAGTACTGTGTGCAGTTCTGGAGCCCCCAACACAAGAAGGACATGGAACTGCTGGAGCGGGTCCAGAGGAGAGCCACGAAGATGCTCAGAGGGCTGCAGCAGCTCTGCTATGAGGACAGGCTGAGAGAGTTGGGGCTCTTCAGCCTGGAGAAGAGAAGGCTTCGAGGAGACCTTAGAGTAGCTATCCAGTATCTGAAGGGAGCCTACAGGAAGGCTGGGGAGGGACTATTTACAAGGTCTAGTAATGTCAGGACAAGGGGGAATGGGCTTAAACTGGAAGAGGAGAGATTCCGACTGGATGTTAGGAGGAAGTTCTTTACAGTGAGGGTGGTAAGACACTGGAACAGGTTGCCCCGGGAGGTTGTGGATGCTTCCTCCCTGGAGGTGTTTAAAGCCAGGCTGGATGAGGCCTTGAGCAGCCTGCTCTAGTGGGAGGTGTCCCTGCCTATGGCAGGGGGTTGGAGCTGGATGATCCTTGAGGTCTCTTCTAACCTAAACCATTCTATGATTCTGTGATTCTACATGCAGTCCTTGCATAAGCAAAGTCATCAAATGAATTACAGTAACACCTGAAGGTGCTCACAATAAATAATACCCTGTGCAAATGTTCACTAAAGATGGAGCAAGAACACAGAACTTCCCACAAGAGCAAGGGATGGAACTGTATGGGCCAGAACTGTAGCACAGCTGAGAAGTTTCATTGGATTCTTACTCCAGAATAAGAAATCCTTTGCATCCACTAAGATCCAAATGTCCTGATACAGTCTATATTCTTGTCACCACTGTTTTCTCATGTAGTTTCTGGCACCTTCCAGTATTAGCACCAGAAGGAAATCAATGGGTTGAATACAGCTCATCACAATGAGCAATAGGCAGTTTTGAAAACAACTGTAAAAGAAACAGCATCCACTCACAATTAAATATTAGTTTGTTATTGTAACTTTAATAGCAGTACTGATTGCAGGCAAATTTCCTCTAATGCTACCAAAACCCTCCAGTACTCAATAACAGCTGCATTCTGAAAGTGTTCATGCAAAACTCTAACTGAATCATAAATGGAATAGAAGTGTTTATGTCTCTTTAAAAAAAAAATTTCAGGTAATTTTAGACTGCAAGATTGATTTCTTAATTAAATAATAACTCTCAGAGATTAAAGTCCAGATAATTCCAGTGAAACATTGCAGTAATTTTTCTGTCTAACCTGTTCAATAAAAAAAAATAAGAAACATCCATTCATATATTTTTCTCTAACATATTTTATTTGTCTTTTCCTTATTGATTGCCTCATTTGGACATAATATTCTCTACAGTTTAAGCAACCAGCTATATTTGCTTCACCCATCAGCATTTTTCATTGTTACTTTCCTTATTTAATTGACTTGAGTTATTATGTTATACATCCTAGTGGTTCCTTGGTTGATCTCCTTTGAATATTGTCACATAAGGGTTAAAATAGATGCAGATGCATAGTGGTCTGTATGTGGAACACACAGAAAGTGGTAGGCAGGGATCATTTATGAAACCTAATTTAACAGGACACTGGTTAATGTTCGGTTGCTGCCTCTTTCTATGCTGCTTGTTGCAGTCTCCTGTTTTTCATGAAGCACTTGCTTGGGATCTGCAATGCAGTAAGAGTCGTTTGTACTTGACTGCAATTTCCTTGTCATTTGCTTTAAATCCCAACACAATTCTCTCTGTATATATGTGGAAAACATTTAGAGCATTTTTAAAGTACTATTTAGAGGTGTTAATTGTTAATCAATAATGTACCTAGAGACATTACAGAAAGTAGTACACTAAATGGATCCAATAAACATTTTTGGCAGAAAAAATCCACTGAAGACACAGAGCAGTTTTAAGATTCATGTTATTCATATCATGCCCTCAAATGAACCACTGCAATGTGTTTTTTGATGGCACATCATGCAAAATAGTTCCTGCCCCCAGATGATGCTATGCTGTTATCTCATAATGTGGAAACCCCACCAGTCTGTTGTACTCTCAAGATGCAAATGATTTACAAACATAAATAATGAATGACTCTGGTTTGTCAACTTGTGGAATATACTGACTCTGATTACAATGCTACTCTGATAAAAGATGATAGTCTCTTCCTTTGCTGTGAATGAAATCGCTTCCTTTTCTTTATAAAAGAAAAACACAACCTCGTGCCTCGGTTCCAACTTGCTTATACTGTAAAAGCTAAATATTGAAAACAAGTTACCAGAATGAGGTAATTCAATGAACCTATTATTTCTGTTTACTTACATTAAGTGAAGCCTCTAGGGTGCCTTAAGCTTGCAATCCAGTTGATGATGCAATGACATTCAGCAGAGGAATGTGGTGGGTAGGAGATGCAGTTTTGCATGAATGAAAGTGTTATAAGAGTGGTTAATTTACGGTACCTCTCAACACAAATATTTTTGACTTTTCACAGGTGTTCAGCTGCTCACTAATTAGTGTGACCCTTTTGGCTGTTAGGCACTTCAGTAAAATCAAAGTGTTGTATTCTAGAAATATTGAGTTCAGCAAGCATGAAGACTATAGGGCAGGGTCAGGCTACCTTCTTCAGTTGACTAGCTTGGGTGACATAGTGAACTGAAAAAAGGCATCTAAAGCTAGTGGAGTGATTCAAAGCGACTTACCTAAATGAGTACTTAAGTTTTCTGCACATTCATTGGAGAGAATTTGATTTCAGACTGATGATCTTGAAATTTAAAAGCAGCACATAAAGCTGACCAGTGAGATACATAGCAGCAGCTCCCTTTAGAGTCATAGAATCAATCAGGTTGGAAGAGACCTCAAGATCATCCAGTCCAACCTATCACCCAGCCCTACCCAGTCAACCAGACCGTGGCACTAAGTGCCTCAGCCAGGTTTTTCTTGAACACCTCCGAGGATGGCGACTCCACCACCTCCCTGGGCAGCCCATTCCAATGCAAATCACTCTCTCTGCCAACAACTTCCTCCTAACATCCAGCCTAGACCTCCCCTGGCACAACTTGAGACTGTGTCCCCTTGCTCTCTTGCTGGTTGCCTGGCATAAGGGACCAACCCTACCTGGCTACAGCTTCCCTTCAGGTAGCTCTAGACAGCAATGAGGTCTGCCCCTTAGCCTCCTCCAGGCTGCACACTCCCAGCTCCCTCAGCCTCTCCTCATAAGGTTTGTGTTCCAGGCCCCTCACCAGCTTTGTCACCCTTCTCTGGACATGTTCCAGTATCTCAACATTTCTGTTGATTTGAGGGGCCCAGAACTTTAAAGGCAGTAAAGAATGGCCATGTAAGTTTGCCTCCTTCCGCTGAGGATTCAGTGTCAGATCCTCTTCAAAAAACACATGCATACACGAGCAGGCAGCAGCAGGGCAGCTTGTGGAAGAGCTCAGGGCCAACGGCACTCATCCACTATGGATCAAATATATCTGCAATCAAAAGAAAATGAAATCCCTGTTCAGCTGTTCTTCAGACCTGCTATATGATGGTGGAATGGGCCATTTTTACTCTTCTCCTTGATCCTGGAGGGTTCTGTGACTCTGCAAGAGGGAAAGCAGATCAGAAACTGTGGATACAGCCAGAAGGGATAGGATATAAACAATTTAAAGATAGAAGGCTTTTACTAACTTTGTTTTGCCCATGCACTCTCCAAAAGAAGTAGCTACAATAAAATTCCTTTGTTTATTCCCACAAAGCCTGACAGTGCCTCAAAATAGAGCAGCAAGCAATTCAGGAGGGATTTGCCTATTATGCATTTTAAACTGAAGGATTACACTTGTTCCTGCATATATGCCTGTCATTAGCGTGCAAAGGAGTGACTGAACAGATGAGAGAACAATACATGGAAAAGCAAAGAGGATTCCTTTAGAAACCCAGAGATGAGATCCTGAGGGATTATTGGTGGAGTTAATTTATTTTCCACAATAAAGGATGATGATTAAGTGGATTTGACAGATAATGAGAGTTAGAAAGAGAGAGTAAGAGATGTGGTTCACTTGAATTTGAGAGGAAATTAAATATGAAACTTAATTTTAAATGACATTATGAGGGGAAAATAGGGAAAATGTGTGGTAGAGTATCACCTAACTTCTGTTATTCTGTCCATGCTAATCTCTGGTTTAGTTTAAGAAACAAAATTTGCAAGCCATTGTAATACAGATTGAGCAGGTGACTGAGACTGTATCCAATGTAACTAAAACTACTCACCTGAATGTGACCTTGATTATTTCTGAAATCTGTTCTTTAGAGATGTGGATACAGCAAGCTCCTAAATGTTATTCCAAAAGGAAAAAAGTTCTGATGTGAGCTATTTGGATATACACATGCTACTGAATTTAGAGAAAGACAAGGTACAAAAGTATCTAAAGAGTTTCTAATCCATCCTAAAACCAGGAAAATGTAGGAAAGGTTACAGTAGGGTCAAAGTACTATTGGGACAATTACCAGCAATGGAAGAGGAAACTTTCAGTATATAGTATAGAACATATAGTGTATAGTACACAAAGTATATAAGCTCTATAGTATACAAAGTATGTAAACTTCCAGTATCTAAAGGAGGTCTACAAAAAAAGCTGGGGAGGGACCTTTTTAGGATATCAGGTAGTGACAGGACTAGAGGGAATGGAGCAAAGCTGGAGGTGGGGAGACTCAGACTGGAGGAAGTCCTTCACCATGAGAGTGGTGAGAGACTGGAATGGGTTGCCCAAGGAAGCGGTTAAGGCCCCATCCCTGGAGGTGTTTAAGGCCAGGCTGGATGAGGCTCTGGACAGCTTGCTTTAGGGTAGGATGTCCCTACCCATGGCAGAGGGGTTGGAGCTAGATGATCCTTGTGATCCCTTCCAACCCTGACTGATTATGTGATTCTAAAATCTGGACTAATGTAAAGTTTCCCAGACAAAATTTTAAATGAAATATTTAAACAGCATGAAATATGAACCATTCTTTTTCCCTTTCATTATGGCTTCATTAACATTTTCAACATGATTTGACAGGCCAATTTTAATTAAAGAAAAAAATAATTCAATACCTCAGACAACTTTCTGAAGTCTGATAAATTTGCTAATGTACAGAACCCTGCACAGGTATTGAATACAGAGAACTTCAATCAAACCATCCCACCATTAACCACAGGTTTATTCTCTTATGCTAGTTTAAGATGGGATATTTTAGTGAGAAGAATTAGATTACAGGCTGTGAAAATGAAACAATGCTGATGTCCACTCATAGGCTTGATGAGATGTACAAAAATAAGAACACAAACATAGATAAGGGTAATCTATGATAAGGTAGATGAGCTCTTGGGCTCTGGCTGCATGCACCCGGGGGGGGG
>WAAF01020305.1:17283-34856 GCA_013400475.1 Tricholaema leucomelas
CCATCACACTCTAAGCTCAGTATTCTGCAAAGCATATATAAAACCATATGTGAAACAGCAAAAATAAAAAGGAAACAAATGAGAGAAGAATGGATTTTTCAGCTTAAAAAAATACCTCATCAGGGTCGTTATTGTTGTTGATGGGTTTGGGTTTTGTTTCAGGTTTTGTTGTTGTTTGGTTGGGTTTTTTTTAATCCTGGAATTAATATTTGATTAAACTCTTTGACAACTTGCAAGACTCAAAATACACTCTGGCTGATGGTGGTGGGAAATGAGCATACAGTAAAGAATATAAGAACTACAGACTATCTAGAAAAGCATCTTGTCCCTAGCACTGAACAAATAGCAGATGCTGAGAAGGATTACAACCAAGAAAGCATAACAGGAGACTTCCCTGTACTTCCTCTCATCATGCAGCAGACTGCGCCTCAAGAGCTGCCCAACCTTCAGCTATTGCTTTTTTGTTTAATGCCTTCTGACATCTTTTTTGTCTATGATTTCAAAACACATATTTTGAGCCTATATTAAGCTTTTAACCTTTGCGGACTCAGGGGGAAAACTGCAATATAACCATGTCTGTGAGGAGTGTTTCCTGTTAGGAGGAAGTTCTTCCCAGAGAGAGTGATTGGCATTGGAATGGGCTGCCCAGGGAGGTGGTGGAGTCACCGTCCCTGCAGGTGTTCAAGAGAAGCCTGGATGAGGCACTTAGTGCCATGGTCTAGATGACTGGATAGGGCTGGGTGATCGGTTGGACTGGATGATCTTAGAGGTCTCTTCCAACCTGGTTGATTCTATGATGCTATGATTCTGTGACAGGACACTGAACAATCCTTGTAATTTTTCTTTATGCTATTTATCTAACAAGTGACCACTCAGTTATCCCATCCTCTCTGAAGCATCTTAGTCTATTTACTGGTCACTCAGTCAAAGACTTAGCTGATCTGAATTCAATGTCATTTTCCCAGTTTGGATGTGTTTCTTCTGAGAAGTAGGGAGGAGCATGTCTGTCTCCAAATGCAGGTGCATCGTGATGTTATACACTACCATAGTGTCACTTTTTGACATGCTGTGAAATTCATTCCTATTAATTCATGACTTAACTTACTTTCTGACTGTTGTGTAATACTGAAATGATTTTGCTATGCAACGTTGATTTGTAACTCAGAAGCCTCTTTATTGAGAGGTAAGAGTTAACTCAGAATTTATCCCTACATATAAAACCAAGTGCCTTATTTTTTCTTGTGTGAGATGCATTTTCATTTTGTCAGCAATCTGTTGCCTGGTGATTCAATATTGCAAACATCTGCAGTTCACCATTAGCCATCATCTTCATTATCCAACTAATCAAACCTCATAAGCAAATTTTGTCACCTCATTATTAATAGCCTTCATAAATGTATTGAACAGCACAGGGCAGATCTCCATGTACAGTGAACACTTTGAAAATCTATTAAAACTAGAGATTTTACAGGGTATCACAGGTTTTGGGCTTTTTAATACACTAGTAAGAGATAACTTGAAGTCAAACATTTAGCCTCAGAATTCTTAATAAAAGAATTTAGCTCACTCCCAGTGAAATACCTAAACTGCCTCTAGTCATCTCTACACAGCCAAAAGAGGTGTCTGTCCCTCTTCACTAACTTTTAAGAATCTAGATGTCTAAGCTAGATCAAATTTTATGAATCATAGAGTCATAGAATCAACCAAGTTGGAAGAGACCTCCAAGATCATCCAGGCCAGCCTACCACCCAGCTCTGTCCAATCAACTAGACCATGGCACTAAGTGCCTCATCCAGTCTTCTCTTGGACATCTCCAGGGACAGCAACTCCATCACCAACCTGGGCAATCCATTCCAGTGGCAAATCACTCTCTCTGGGAAGAACTTCCTAATATCCAGCCTATACTTTTCCCAGCACAACTTGAGACTGTTTCCTCTTGTTCTGTTGTCAGTTGCCTGGCAGAAGAGACCAACTCCACCTGGCTACAGCCTCCCTTCAGGTAGTTGTAGACAGCAATGAGGTCACCCCTGAGCCTCCTCTTCTCCAGGCTAAACAACCCCAGCTCCCTCAGCCTCTCCTCATAGGGTTTGTGTTCCAGGCCCCTCACCAGCTTTGTTGCCCTTCTCTGGACGCATTCCAGCCCCTCAACATCTCTCTTGAATTGAGTAGCTCAGAATTGAACACAGTACTCAAGGTGTGGCCTGCCCAATGTTGAGTTCAGGGGCAGAATAACCTCCCTTGTCCTACTGGCCGCACTGTTCCCGATACAAGAGAGATTAATCCTATCTTTCTGGTTAAAACTTTCTGCCATTGATTAATTTAAAAATCAATAATCTTTAGCCAAACAGGTGTGTCCAGCAGCTCAAGGGAGGTGATTCTCATCCTCTGTCTACTCCATTGTCCTCAGATCTTACCTGGAGTACTGTATTGAGCTTTGAGGCCTCCAGCATAAGACAGACATGAACCTATTGGAGCAAGTCCAGAGTGGGGGTCACAAATATGATCAGAAGGCTCAAGCACCTGCCTGTAAAGATGAGATGAAAGAGTTAGGATTGTTCATCCTGGAGAACAGAAGGCTTCAGTGAGACCTTAGAGCAGCCTTTCAGTACCTAAAGGGTGCATTCAAAAAAGCTAGAGAGGGAATCTTTGCACTCAAACTGAATTTCAGTCTGATTTCTAGAATTTCTTTCAGTGAGCTTATGTATCAGAGAAAAAAAAGCATTAAGAGTTAAAAATTCCATGTGAGGTATGTGTGATTCCCAAAGGCAACCATATGTGCTCGAAACAGATTTTGTGACATGCAGCAAATTCTATTTTTTCATGTTTTTCTGCATTTCACCTTTTGAAACAAATATAGACAATTCTCTGCAGCATTCAGTTACGTTTTTCTCCATCCCAGAATTTGCTTATTTGTGATTTATTACAACTATTTGTGATCAATTTTGAAAAGAGGATTCATACCTGGTGATTAATTCTCTATTCTAATAGAGGTAGAGAAGAAAGAAAAAAATGAGTGTGATACTTTCAGCTGTGGAGCTTTTGAACTTTGGTGACTAAATCTTCTTGGAAGTATTTGGACATCAGCAACTGATACAAGACCAGCTTCTCTATCCTGTTCTGGAAGTTGTAGCTGGATTCCAGCCTTGGCTCTAACAGATTTATTTTTCACACCTATTCTCAAAGCACATCTTAGGGTCCTGCAAAGCCAACGCTCATAAAGGGAGTTCCTAAATTTGCTTGCAATTACTGGGGATATGTCAGAATTTATTCCTAGGGCTGATTTTGTTTCACTTAATTTAGGGATGCCTTTTAGGAAGGAAGATCACATTGAAGGAATGCTTCTATCTTCACTTCTTGTACTGCTAATTACTGTTCTGACTCAACTAAGTTTGTAGCTGATTTGGAGCCTTTATTAGATGTGTTAATTCCTATTCCCATATTTTTGTTAAGACCAACCTCTTGTTGAATTCTAGAAAAAAAATAAAACAAAAAAAGATGAAAACAAACTGATTAAGCTGAGAGCACTTCAGTGCATTCTGCATAATTGTCAAACATTTGTAGAGTTAAGTCCTCCTATTAGGAATGCATTAGCATTTAATAAATGCAGATGTAGCACTTTGTTTTTCATTTTGAAGAACCTTGAGCCATAACAGTACCCTGTGAAGCAAAGATGTAATTACAGTACATCCAGCAGCAAAGTCACTGCACATTTGATTTCTTGTTCATAATTGTCTATCTGAAATACAGTGAAGTTCCAACATGGAAAATGCTTCCCATTTCCAGGGTTTGACTTCTTAGAGAGCTAATATTTAAGACAGAGTATGTGCATCTTCTTGTTGCCCTGGTTACAAGAATATCGAATTTATGAGCAAAACAACAGTTTGAAAGCCTAAAGTCAAAATGAAGTTAGAAATTACCTTGGTTAGACAGCATAACTTGAGCTCAGAGTATACAGCAATAGACAATATATGATAACCAAACACAGGGCAAGATAAATGTTGCTATGGGTGACTTATTTTCTTGTCTTCTGGTGAGAAAATTACAGGATCATCAAGTTAAGAAAAGCTTGAATTCAAGTAAAATGTGAAGAATGGTAAAAAATGTTCACCTGTGTGATGGTTTGGGTGTCCCCTGCCCCCCACAGCTTTAGAAATCACCCAGACTAAACTCAGACGCCTCTGGAAATTTGAATGAAGCTTATATTTACAGCTGGCACAATATACAAGCAGATAGTTACAGTATATACAGTTATAGACAGAAATATACAAGGTAAAAAGGTAATACAGACACAACTCCCCTCCCAGAAACCTGAGTCCCCAGGAGGGGCTCTCAACCAGCTCTCAACCTCCCCTTCACCTTCTCCCTACCCCTCTCAACCTTACCCCAGTCCCAAGGAAGAATGGAGGTTCGGCCAAGGGGATTAAGAAGCAAAGGTGAAATCAGCCAAAGCGAATGGAGGGTGAGGTTAGAAAGCAAGATGGAGTTCAGCCAGCAGCCTCAGCTCTCCCCAGCAGGCAAAGCAGAAGTGACTTTATCTTTTGTTTTGCTTTTCTTCTTTACACATCTCAGCAAGACTGTGAGCGAAGTAGACCTAACCGTTGTTTTCATTTCTCAGCCTATCATCTAGTTCTTCTCACCAAAACATGCTAGCTAGGCTCAAACTAGTACAACCTGGTTTGTGTTTTGTAGACAGGATGAGCATTCTGCCAGTATAGGTTTTTCCTTTGTTTGCAATAGCATAAAAGAGGCTTAAATATTCAGTATATACTCCCTAAATTACTAATTCAAAACAGACGTTTTCCTTTCTCTTTCATGTTAAATATTTCTGGAGTTAATATGAAATTATCTGAGTGTATTGTTTTCCTTGAAAAGGGGATGCATGGAAATTCCTGTAGTCTCCTATAGGTACAACCCCACCAGAAACAACTACCTGTGGAACAAAGAAATCTCTTTTCTAAGTTGGTGCCATCGTCTCAGTTTTGAGTGACTGAATCATGGAATCATAGAATGGTTTAGGTTGGAAGGGTCCTCAAGGATCATCCAGCTCCAACCCCCTGCCATAGGCAGGGACACCTCCCACTAGAGCAGGTTGCTCAAGGCCTCATCCAGCCTGCCCTTAAATGCCTCCAGGGAGGAAGCATCCACAACCTCCCTGGGTAACCTGTTCCAGTGTCTTACCACCCCCACTGTAAAGAACTTCCTCCTACTTCCTTTGCATACTCAGCTTGCCAGATGGAGAAGAATATGCCTGCATGATATCAACTGCCAGGAAGACATCCCCCAACCCCTTCCCACTGCTATTTGAAAATAGGTGAGTAACAACTTTCTGTATCTTCCAACACAGCCAGTTTGTCCTTTGCTAATTAGTTTTCTAACCTGTGTTTTCATTTGAGAGGATGGACGCCTTTGTGGTGAATGCTCCGTGTTGAGCCCACAAGGCCATCATGCTGTCTCACGCTGCCTATGACAATGACAAACTTCTTGGGCTCACTTCGCTGCAGTTCTTACGAGGGACCTTTATTGCCCACGTATCTCACCTAGATGTGTACAAAGTGCAATCTCTCATAATCATATTTCCCTAATCTCTTTATAACCTAAACAGGAAGTGTGAAGAAAGTAAGATTCCCACCAAGAAAAGGACTAAGATACTTAGAAGTCTGTATTTTTTAATCTTCAATGCAGTCAATTGATGCCAAGTTTGTGTAGAATTATAGACAGTAGAGACAATAGACAGTAGATACAATAGACAAAAGAGCAGAACTCAGATGTCCAACAAAGAAGGCTGTTGTCATTTGAGACATCATAGACAACCCAAAACATCTCCAGGGAGCTCAGCAAATCTGGGCAAAGCCTCAGCTGCAGTGCCAGACACTCCCACTATTTTGTTAATAGTAGTTCTCAAAGGTTTGGTCACTTAAACCTTAGCCTTGATAGAGAAAGGATTGCACTCAAAATCTGTGCAGTGTTCCATGTTACAAAACAAGATTATTTTTATTTATTACTTACTAGCTCAAAGTATGTCTATTTTTCCTTTCAGCATACTGGAGCAGTTCACCAGACAGGAAGGCGAATGCAAAATATAACAGATGAGTAGGAGTCAAGAGCCACAGTGGTATGCTGAAGATTGTTGATTTTCAGCACATCTCTGCTTTTAAGAAAACTATGTTTTAACACTCTTTGTGCATGACTGGTAAGCTCATAAATTCTGTTCCCATGAACAGCAGAGTTTTGTGTGTTTGGTGCAGAAATTAGCACGGGAAACATTTGTGTTGCCCCAAGCATCTTAATTACATCAGTCACTTATAAGAAAGGCATTCCCTCTACTGCTGCAGTGTTTTGTTCTCAATAAATTGGACAGAAAAATTACATGGGCTACTGGAATGTAGGAAAAAAACCTCACCAAAAAATAGATGTGTAGACACCCTGACTGGTTTGTGTACATGTGAAGGTAAATTTCAGTGCTTCAGAAAAGTTCCTTAAAATATTTTTTAACCAAAACTAAAGTTTCTTAGGAGCATTTGGCTTACATACCCACTGGTAAACATATCACAGCTGCTCTGCTTCTGTGTTTGTGTTGTTTGTTCGGCTCTTCAAGAACTGGTTTTAATGTAACTCCACTTGTAGCTGTGGAAAATGATATAATTTCTTCCATAACTGAGTAATGGTATTAGAATTCCACACACTAGATGGCAAAGCTTACTTAAAACAACTGCTGGGAAGCAGCGAGCAAACGTAAGAATTATTGATACCTGGAATTTTGCATTGCTTGAATAGATGGAACTACTTCACTTAATCATGATTTTACTTAAGGGAAGTCATTGTAGTAGCAGTGATTTTTGTATTCAAAGACTTAATATTGTCTTTTGATTGTGAATTCAGTAAGCATTGCTTTTAGGTTTGTCAACAAAGAGTTGCACAAAGAGCTGTAATTTGGTTTTGTTGTGCATTGTTCAGAGTAAATCCAGCAATTTTCATAATGCTATGCCTAAGTAATGGAAATATCTAAATATGCTTTTGGTGATAATATTGATATGTACTATATACAAATTAACAGCCTTAACCATGGATCAAGGTTCACAGTGCTTGGAAGCTGTCAATACAATCTGAAGTACTGAACCCTGTTTTTATCCATTCCTGCCTGCTCAGCAAAGGAGGTCTAGAAGGGTGGAGGAGAAAGATGTAGGTATCTCATCAGTGCTGGCTCTTGCACGGCAATTTGGCAAAGAAAGGTTAGATCACTGCAGAAGCCTGCTTTGTCCTAGAGAAATGAAAGCTGTGGGAGAAATAGACATCATCGCTGATATTCTGGGGAATATCCAATCAATGCAATTTTAAGCAGTAAAGTATCCTTAACTTCATCATACTCACAGGACACCTACCCAAAGCTGGCCCAAATTCCCCCTCCCACTGCAAAAGGACACAGGTTTCATGTGTTCACTGTGTCATCACTGACAGTCTTTTTACATTTGGTACCTCTGGCTAGGCCATCCTGAGTAGGTTAAGTAACTGCCTAGCCTAAGGTAATTAAATCATATGTTAGGCTTCTGATCAGCTTAATCAACTCCTAAAATCCTCTGGTGGTATAGCTATAGTTACTTTGCACAGAGTTGCAACATTGATAATCCCATAAAAAAAGGAACATGCTGAAGGGAGATTGCATTCGAATTAAAAAATGCCATGGCACCTAAACTCAAAAAGATGATAAAAAATATTTGTTTTCAGGAATATATTTATTTATTTACTTATTATTTTCAGGTAGTCTAATATTTTCCATAGCTTTTCTAAACTTTGAACTAACCTTGAATGATTTGTGCCTGCAATATCGGTTCAAAATGGTAGTGCCATAAAATCAAATTTAATTTGAATTTAATTCAATCCCATTTTGGATTTATTTTGGCACTGATCTTGAAGTAAATGAAATGTTGACATAAAGGATTTATGCTAGTCTAAATACAGGAAAGGTCTGTAAAATCTTTTCTGTGTTTAAACACAGCAATAATTCAGGAACATAAATCTTTGAAGATGCCTAATTATGGTCTAGACTTCCTGTTTATTCATAGTGGGTGATTCTCTTTCTTTATTTTGCTTATCTGAATCTCCAAGCATGACAGGAATGAGCTTCCATTTCCTGAATTTATTCAGCCAACGCCATGGGCATTATAATCCTGCATGCAATGTGTTGTGGGCCTCTAAGCACCAGACTTCAACCTCAAGACACTGCTCAAAATATGTTTCGTTGCACCAATTTCAACACCACTGACTGTAACGGGAATGCAGACGTTCTATTGCATGGCTAGTCACTGTTTCAGTGTCACTGCAACCAACGTGGTCTCTGAGTTTCATGTCTTCAATCTGTCCTGGATGTCCCAAATTCCTCTCTTCTCCCTCTCTGTGAGAGAAGAAAGGTAAGAAAAACCTTCTTCCCCTCCCCCCCCCCACCCCTCCACCCTGTGGGCTTGAAGAGGGACAGCAAAGGGTCCTTATGGCCCATGGGGTGACTCATGCAGATGCCCACGCTGAAATTGGGCTGGTGATTGACTGTCTTTTCACACCTAGTAATGGTAAATGGATAGTTCATCTAGGAGAAAAGTATAAACAGAGGATTCTTCCCACCTTGGGTGCTTCCCACCTTGATAGTTCCCATCTGGAGAGTCCCCTGCCACTGCAAATGACAAGTTCCCACCTGAGTGGAACACCCTCTCTCAGACCCTATTAGTAGTTAGTTGCTGGCTGCCTCCCAGACAGGGGGACCCTAGCAGTTTTGGGCTCTCCCCCACTGTTGTGAGGGCAGCATGGTCCCACGACCATCCCACTCGGGAAGAAGTGCTCAAGACATTTCTGAGTTTGGCGGCTCTGTGACTCATCTAGGAGTTCTGTGGCATGGATCTCTATTATTGGACATTGCTGGTACCGGCACAGGCTGCTCCTGCAGAAAGAATCCAGCAAGGGATCTTTGCCAAGTGTCTATCCCACATCAGTGAGTAGATTTTCCCTCAATCTTCTGCTCAGCCTAGTTGGTAGTGGGGTAAAGTTGTGTTTATAGCTGAGCCTTTTCCATTTCCTGAGTTCCTAAATATCCAAATTTATCTACAGTATCTTTTGTAAGAGATGCCCAATCAAACTGTGTCTGCTAATAAACTAAACTAATTTTTCTATATAGTTTTGGGGGTGGGGTTCCAGGAAAATAAAATAATTCTATTTTTATATATTTCCTGACTCGGCCACGTTAATTCCCTGCCTCCATGGCACAACCTGCAATTTCTTCTTTATGAGAAGCAGGTGTAACAGAGCATCTTTTCTATTCAGTTTGTTAATCACTTGTATCAAGAAATCATCTTCCTTACAAGGGAGTTCCATCTCTCTGATTTGGGGGTGAGGACACTGAGGGGCACTTCATTAATATTTATAATATGTAAGAGGTGAGTGCCAAGAGGGTGGATTCAGGCTCTTATCAGTGATGCCCAATGACAGGACAATGGGTGGATGTTGAGACATAGAAAGTTCCATGCAACTATGAGGAAAAAAAATTTTGCTGTAGAGGTGTTGGAACACTGGAACAGGGTGCCCAGGGGGATTGTGGACTCTCACTCTCTGGAGTTATTCAAGACCCACCTAGGTGCACTCCTGTGTGATCGGGTATAGGTGATCCAGCTCTGGCAGGGATGTTGGGCTAGATGATCTTTCAAGGTCCCTTCCAGCCCCTAATATTCTGTGATTCTGTAATATTGATATATTTCAATTATCTTCTGGACTGTTTGTGCCCAGACATCCCTGGAGGTGTTCAAGAAAAAGACTGGATGAAGCACTTAGTGCCATGGTCTAGTTGACTGGATAGGGCTGGGTGATAGGTTGGACTGGATGATCTTGGAGGTCTCTTCCAACCTGGTTGATTCTATGATTCTATATTGCTCTTCCAACCCGTACTGGTGTTAAATATGCTCTACAAGTATAAGGTCTGTGGTTATGAGGCTTTCCTCAGCTCCCCAGAAAGCACTTCAACTAACATCTCCTCCTAATAATCTGTTCTAATCCAGTTATTTAAACCCTCTCTGCTGTTGTCATAGAAATGACAGGCAGAATAATTCTTGCTATGCATATATGTGTTTGAACGACATGATAAAACTGCAAGTGCCTTTATTTCAACAGTGACTCTCACTAGATTCTACATAAATAGCTTAACTTAGAGCTTTCTAACTTTTAAGCAGGTGACTTTTAGCTATGGTGAAGGGAGGTGTGATGAATCTAATCACGAGCACAGCAGGAAATACATTATGGTACATTATGCTGAAAGTGCACAGCTATTAATCACTTATAAGATTTATTATTCATATTCATTTACATTAAAAAAAATACTTCCAGGCTAAAGATACCAATAAAAATCCATTTGAAAAATTATGTCTGAAATCATTGCTTCATTTCACTTTGAAAGCTTATACTGACATTGGTTATTTTCTTTACATTGGAAAAAAAAATACTACATTCTTTACACTGACAAAAAGATTAAAACAAAAAGACACTTAGAGTGGAATTCATCTACTTCCAGTTAGGTATCAGAAATTTCTTCTTTAGTCCAAGTTTGTGGTTACATTGTGATTCATTTACAGGAGAGAGCAGACACCATCTGAGAGAGAGAGAGGCTGCTGGGGAGCAGCCAAACAGAAAGGGATCTGGGGGTGCTGATCGATACCCGCCTGAACATGAGCCAGCAGTGTGCCCAGGTGGCCAAGAGAGCCAATGGCATCCTGGCCTGCATCAGGAATGGTGTGGCCAGCAGGAGCAGGGAGGTCATTCTGCCCCTGTACTCTGCACTGGTTAGACCACACCTTGAGTACTGTGTCCAGTTCTGGGCCCCCCAGTTTAAGAGGGACATTGAGATGCTTGAACGTGTCCAGAGAAGGGCAACGAGGCTGGGGAGAGGCCTCGAGCACAGCCCTACGAGGAGAGGCTGAGGGAGCTGGGATTGTTTAGCCTGGAGAAGAGGAGGCTCAGGGGAGACCTTATTGCTGTCTACAACTACCTGAGGGGTGGTTGTAGCCAGGAGGAGGTTGCTCTCTTCTCTCAGGCAGCCAGCACCAGAACAAGAGGACACAGCCTCAAGCTACACCAGGGGAAATTTAGGCTTGAGGTGAGGAGAAAGTTCTTCACTGAGAGAGTCATTGGCTACTGGAATGGGCTGCCCAGGGAGGTGGTGGAGTCACCGTCCCTGGAGCTGTTCAAGGCAGGACTGGATGTGGCACTTGGTGCCATGGTCTAGCCTTGAGCTCTGTGGTAAAGGGTTGGACTTGATGATCTATGAGGTCTCTTCCAACCTTGGTGATACTGTGAGACTGTGATACTGTGATACTGTGATACTGTGTGCAGTTCATCTCACCATGGCATATGTCTAGGCCAGCTGAGATGAATCATTCTCTGAGCCCCCAGCTCTTTCCACTGGAGGCTGAAAAAGCAAAGGACATAGAGCAGATGTAGAAACTTTCGATATCTTAAGTGAGATGAATTTTAACCTCCCAGCACAATTTCTGCGTGTTAACCGCAGATCACTTTTTCTGATGTCAGTTCTGCCATCCCTAAAGAGTAAAGGGTGTTCATTTAAACAGGAATTGGGAACTTTGGAATTCTAATGAGCATATTAATGGCCTTTTTCTTACTAAACAGCCTAGGCCCAGAATTGGTTTCCTTAATGTGAGATTCACTAACTTCATGACATCCTATATTTACAGGACAGACCATTGCTATGTAGTTCCTCTGCTTGTAACAGAAATAACCACTTGCATTGAATCAGTGCTGAATATGACTTACCTGGAATTTCAAAGGTGTTTCAAAAAAGTTAACTGCTCTTAGAAGACTGTACAATTTAATTGCCTCATGGCAGACAGTAGCACAGATCTGAATGCAGAATTGTGGCCCTGCTGTGGTCCTTGCAGAATCAGTTATAGGTGCCCATGCTCATTTCTCTATCTACTTCATACTAGAGCTCCTTCCTACAGATACTAAATAGTAGTATTTATAGTGTCTGTAACACAGCTGAGACAGTGTTTTATAGACAAAAACAACCCCAAAGCCAAAACCATCAGAATATATTACCTTAACTTCTAGGAAAGCTTCACTCACACACTGAATTAAAAAATAAGATGTATGAGAAAGAATAGAGATCTGGTCTCATCAATACAGGACTTTAGGAACCTTCTGAGAAAAATAGCTTTACATCCTGTACATAAAAATTACACATTAAAGGTAACTTTACTTTTTTTTTCTCTTTCTCATTTAAACCAGGTTTTGTTTGCTCTCTTACTAGCCAGACCTCAATGCCCTCAGTAGACAGACCTAGCTATACGAAAAGGGTTACTCCAGAAATCATCTGGTGGTTCTCTTCTTTTACCACCAACATAGTTGAGGAGCCATGCTAAAGGTGTGTCAGTTAATGACAGGTAAAGTAAATTCATACTCAACCAGAGATTAACAGTAATGATAACATTTTATATCTATTCTGACACCATGTACATCACAGATCCATCATGATCTGCTTGATTATCTATAGAATCATAGAATCATAGAATCAACCAGGTTGGAAGAGAACTCCATGATCATCCAGTCCAATCTATCACCCAGCCGTGTCCAAACAACTAGGTCATGGCACTAAGTGCCTCATCCAGGCTTTTCTTGAACACCTCCAGGGACAGTGACTCCACCACCTCCCTGGGCCAGTTATATTCATGCCCTAACTCATGAAATACAAGCCAATTCTCATCTGGAAAATATTTTCTTCTTTACTATGCTTCCAGTACAAAACACAGGGTTTTTTTTATTCTTAGACTAAAGGATCTTTGGGAATGCAGCTGATTTGCTTGCTACTATTTTGACATGTAGGTAAAAGTAGAGTTGCCACTGCCTAAATTTATTGGGGCGTTTGGACACTGGACATCTGCGCAAGGTTATATTTCTTCAAAATGAGATTTAGAAGCACATTAAAAATAGATGAGCAATATCTTGGGAAAAAAATAGTTTAATAAAACTAAAATTATGTTTTCATAAAGCTAGAAAACAAAATTGTGAGGGAAAATTTCTAAACAATCTCATTAAAATACTACTGTGGAACTTAAATATTGCAAGACATCGTTTTATCGCTGGCACAGCAGCCCAAGATTCCTGTGGTTTTCACATCACACAGCAGGGAGGTCGCCAAGACTGTGATGGGTTTTCTACACTTTGTCACAACATGCTGTCAATACAAAGGTTAAAGTACATATCTACAGAATGCCTACAGCCAACTCTATCTTTGTAAAAGTCATGAGTGACCAGAATCTTTTGTCAGCTTTCTGTTAACCTCTCTGCACCTAAAAAAGTACTGTACACTCATGGCAACTTTGAAGGAGCGATTTCGCTATAATGCACCAAATTGCTGACTGACAGTGTCTAAAATGATGACAGAGGTTAACAGTGTGCAGCACAATGTGATACTCAGACAAATGGTCTTTCTTAAGATGTACAAATATTCCATACTGGCTTGCTTACTGAAGAGAGTTTATCTCATTTTCTATCCAAAAAGCAAGTTTTCCAATGTGTGTCCTCTCAGTGATGCAACAGATAAGTACACAACTACCCATCCATCAACCAGCAGCAGATGAGCCAAAGCCAGTAATCAAAATCCTGATCCTTTTTTTCTGCTTACTAAATCTTTATTGGCAAATTCAAGTAACGCTGACCTGGCATCATATAAGAAAAAATTCATTTGCATCTTCTGCATTAATACAAGAGGATATTTTAAACTGCTTATAAAAAGGTTGTGAGAGAAGGCCCAGCTTTTTAAACATGATTAAACTGTGGAGGCCTTTGTGAATGGATGTTGTAAAGAATATATGCTTCTTCCTGCTATTGAATGTGCTAGTTTGAGCCTAGCTAGAATGTTTTGGTGAGAAGAATTAGATCATAGGCTGAGAAAAGAAAACAACGGTGACGTATACTTTGCTCACAGTCTTGCTGAGCTGTGTAGAAAGGAAAAGCAAAACATTAGATAAAGTCACTTCACTTGGGCACTTCGCTCTGGGCTGTGCTCTCGGCTCTTTGCCTGCTGGGTAGCTCAGTCTGCTGGCTGAACTCCATCTTGCTTTCTAACCTCACCCTCCATTTGCTTTGGCTGATTCACCTTTGCTTCTTAACCCTCTTGGCTGAACCTCCATTCTTCCTTGGGACTGGGGTAAGGTTGAGAGGGGTAGGGGAAAGGTGAAGGGGTGGTTGAGAGCCCCTCCTGGGGACTCAGGTTTCTGGGAGGGGAGTTGTGTTTCTGTATTACCTTTTTACCTTGTATATTTCTGTCTATAACTGTATATACTGTAAATACCTGCTTGTAAATTGTGCCAGCTGTAAATATAAGCTTCATTCAAATTTCCAGAGGCGTCTGAGTTTAGTCTGGGTGATTTCTAAAGTGTGGGGGGTGGGGAACACCCAAACCATCACATGGTGCATGTTTGGGAGCTAGAGGTTTTGGGAGCAGAGGGAGAGAGAATAACTAAAGGAAGAAAAAATCCAAGTTACTAAATGCAGTAACAGCTCATTGCATATCTCGCCACCATTGCAGGCTTCTATTGTCAACCAATTAATAACTTGGCCTGCTGACATCATCATTACTACACTTTTCCTTCTTTCACTCACAGTTGACTTGAATGACTTTGATGAGCAGATTGCATCTTACAAAGATAATGACAATACTGGAAAAGTAACTGTACAGCAAGCAGCAGCAAAACAAATGAAATGTTGACATCATTTGATCAGGTCTTATGACCAATCAATGCCTGAAGCCAGTCAGCATTCAGGTATGAATTTTTATTTCAAAAAGCTCTCAGCATTCCAATCTCTGAAAAGCTGTTTGCATGTGTCCTGGAAGGCTGATAGGCCTATTAGATGTCTTGGCTTGCCCCACCCTTCTGCTGATGGGGGAAGCAAGGGCAGGAGGAAAACAAAGGCTTGGGCCATTATGTCTCCTCCCAAAGTGATAAACAGGTACCCACAGGTACTTGTTGGAATAAGAGTGAGCAAGCCCTGATTTCACCTAATATGGTCAGTTTTGCAAAGGCCATTTTGATTGGTGAATCTCTGTGGCCAAAGGAGCTTTGCACTCTGGCAAATAATATAAATTGAGCTAAGTTGCAAGCAGTGGAGCTGCTTCTGCCTTGCGGCCTTTTCCTCACTGCTCTTGGACAATGTGTTCTGCTCTGCCTTGTGCTTCAAACCATCTTAGCCCTGATGTTTCAGACTTGAACTACCTGGAAACTTAAGTGTTGAAGTTTCCCAGGAAAAGGCATTAAGTGCCTCATGATGTGGCAAGAAGTGCTACCAACATAGTGCTTTCTGCACATCTGCAAGAGATTCTGCCTGCACCTCTGCAAAACTCTATGCCAAGAGGAACCAGGATCAGAGGTCAGAGATAGTCTGCCTCTTTCCCAGGACCCTGAGAAGATCTAGAAGCCTCTCAATGGCTGAGCAGTTCCAACATTGCCACAAAGGAGCCAGGGAATATCTTGAAATTTCTACCCCACCACAGTGAGTAGCACAGACTTTCCCTAGGGCTCCAGGCTGCCTCTTTGTAAGTGAGGCAAAGCCATTTTGTGGCTAAACCTTTCCAATTTTCTGATTCTACTAAACGAATGAATTACCCATAAGCATCCTTGTGAAGATTTTTCCAACCAAATTAGAACCCAAATTCAACTAATTACTATATAGCTGTGGGTGGGGCTTTCCATAAATAAAATTAACTACATATTTTATAATTCCTGCCTTCTTAATTTCCCCAGCTAAATCAGCATAATGACAGCCTTTTTCAACAATTGCTGGTCCTTATAGCCCTGTACATATTTTCTGTCTTCTATGTCATATACATTGTCCTCATATATTTAAACTGAGTGTATTTCTGTACTTCCTATATACATCTTCTTTTAGTGACATTAATTTTTCTGGGTGGAAAAGAAAAATACTGCTGGTAAATCATTAACAGCTCCTAACGCCTTTTGGAAATGCATTTTCAATGAGTAGAGAAACTAAAACCAGCTCCAGATGTTCCAGATATGAAAAAAGGAGCCTGGGAGGACACGAGAAGGAAGTGTGGCATGTGCTCCTCTTCAGACATCTACTTCTGGTCAAAGTTAGAGACAAAACAGTCACTGGACCTTCAGTGCTTAATTCAGTGACCAATACAGAGGAGTGCATTGTCACTTGATATTTTTCAAGACATCATACAAAAATTATCACCCACTTCTGGAGACTTGTTTTCCTGTACTTCCATGTTAGCATGACGTACATTTGCTGTATTCCAGAATCCCTAGAGGGAAAAAAGTCATTACTCAAATAGACCTGGTAAAATACATTTACACTTACAAATCTTAACATTTAAATTGATGATAAATACTTCATGAAGTCCCTTGTCAGCTAATGCAATTTTGTCCAGGAGTAAGAAAATCTCGCCAAAGTGCTCAGGCATTTCATTTGCATTCTTTGATGCCTTACCCTGCAAGGGGTCCTAGTGGCAGTGACAATTAATGAACCGAGACTTGCATTCTGCATTAAGGATCCTTTCAATATAATTTGAAAATACAATATCTCTGGAGCTCATTTCCTTAATTCAGATAAAGTGGTAAAGATGTGCATAATCATGATGAAATACATACTTTGCCAGGCATGTTCCATATTGCTTTAGTAGTTCTGCTTGACCAATGAAACACAGAATGGTGCAAATCATCTGATGATTTAGCTAGGCAAGATAAATCACCCAAACAAGTGATAATCACAGATCAACTTGGCTACAGGAAGCAAGGTGATCTGAATACCTACTATGGATCCACTTAATGTTTCATCACTAAATCTCATTGTTATCATACACTATAAGTTTGCTGTTATTTGCCTTCTTCACTTAATAACACAGTCCACACACTAAACACAAATGAAGGTTTTCACCCAGATGAAAAAGAAATTTCTGAATTTTTCTTTGTGAAAGAAACTACATTTTCAAACTCTGTTTTAATGCAGGCTAATGGAACTGAAGTCTGGTTTGTAACACAGGCTGTGTGACAATGCCAGTATATAAACCTGTTGGGGAGGAGAAATTAATTGATGCAAGATGATATTTTCCAAAACTAATATTGTTTATTAATGATGCTATTCAGAACTCTCACCACCCCCAACCACTAATTTTAATAATATTTTGGTTCTTACACGGTCATGGAAACATTCTGTGGATAATATCTAAATCTACTAATAACCAGCAAAATATATAAACATTAATTGAACTGGAAGAGAAGATTCCCACAGTCAAATGCTGCTTGCGGTCAATATGTCGCTTGCCCAGTAGATGGGCCCAAGCTCTTTCTGCTCTATGACAGAAGGCAGTAGAGAATTACAAAGAAGCATTTAAGCATTTACTTCCAAATTATTATTATTACCCTCGCGGGGGCTAGCCACAGTCCAGACAGTGCCCAAATGCTTTCAGAGGACTCTGTCTTATTGGATGTTAGGGCTTGAATCTTCCCGGCTTCTGGAGAAAGGACACAGACAATCTCTGACCTTGTCTCCTGGCTTCTTCTGGA
>WAAF01020305.1:35031-55984 GCA_013400475.1 Tricholaema leucomelas
TACGATAGAGTATATGTCCAGGAATTCTAGGCAGGACCTTCAGGTGCAGAAGGCAGGATGTCATGCAGTGCCAGCACGATGTCAGCTGGCCACACAGGCTGATCGCATGCAGGCATCCAGGGTCTGCTTCTGGTAACTCGCAGCAGTGGAGTTTACCAGGCAAGCAATAAGGCAGTGTGCAATAGCAGCACAGCTGGGCACAGCAGAGAGAGCAGGGCAAAGAGCAAGGAAGCAAAAGCAGTTTGTTCACCTGTGTATCTCCTTTTATAAATGTGGGCTGAGATTAATTGCCCTTTGGACACAAGAATAGCCAATCAGGATGGCAGTTAGCCAAACCTTACCATAGTAGGCAAAGCCACAGGCTCTCTTTTCCCTAATTTGGGAAAAGCACAGGCCTTGCACTAGGCAGGCACAAGCTAAGTGTGTGCAACTTACACCACGGGACTCTGGGCAGGCCAGACTCAGTGACTACAGGTTCTTTTGTGTCTGTTTCCCACGCTTGCCTCTCTGGTGGAGCAGAAAAATATGCCTAGGCAAGGTAGGACATGTATAAGCCTATTTTGGGCCTATCAGGCCTACCACAACAAAACCCAAATAGATAAGGATGTAATTTTTCGTGGTTCAACACCCAGAAGGCATTGGCTTAATAAATGAATGAATGAACAACAATTTTAATGCCAATTAAAATTATATGGAAAACACTCATTAGCTCCAATTCATTAAGAGAAACAACATATCAAATCAGCAAAGGGACTTTATGCACCTGAATTTCAATTCATAATCAGCAGTTCAGCAGCAACTAAAAATGTTTTGTAGCACAAATGTCAGTACATTTGTAACCATAAATGTACCATGGTTAATCACATTTGGCATCCAAGATTAAATCTATATGTCTCACAGGACTGTTTTAAATACACAGCAAGATTGGAAAGAGACTGCTATTTTACTGTCTTTTGAAATACAGAAATTCAGTTCAGCTCCCTGCTGAGCTGCACATCTTTAGAATTCGTAACACTTGGAACTCAGAACAGTTTTATTAATCTGCATTTAAAATGTTGAAAACTTTTGATGTTAAATAGTTCATTTAATATGTAACTTTGTAACAGATTCACTCTGATATGGGTCAAGAACTGACTGAAGGGCCGGGCCCATAGAGTGGTGGTGAATGGTGCCACATCCAGTTGGCAGCCAGTCACTAGTGGCATTCCCCAAGGAGCAGTGCTGGGCCCAGTCCTGTTCGATATCTTTATTGATGATCTAGACAAGGGGATTGAGTAGGTTTGCAGATGACACCAAGCTAGGAGCAGGTGTTGATTTGTAGGAAGGTAGGAGAGCCCTGCAGAGGGAATTTGGCAGACTGGATAGGTGGGCAGAGGCCAATGGGATGAGACTCAACAAGGCCAAGTGCAGGATCCTATACTTTGGCCACAAAAACCCCAAGCAGCACTACAGGCTGGGGACAGAGTGGTTGGAGAGCAGCCAGGAAGAAAGGGACCTGGGGGTGCTGGTAGGTAGTAGCTGAAGATGACCCAGCAGTGTGCCCAGATGGCCAAAAGAGCCAGTGGCATCCTGGCCTGTATCAGGAACCGTGTGGCCAGTAGGACAAGGGCGGTTATTCTTCCCCTGTACTCAGCACTGGTCAGGCCACACCTTGAGTGCTGTGTCCAGTTCTGGGCTCCTCGATTCAAGAGAGATGTTGAGATACTGGAATGTGTTAAGAGAAGGGCAATGAAGCTGGTGAGAGGCCTAGAACACAGCCCTGTGAGGAGAGGCTGAGGGAGCTGGGGTTGTTTAGCCTGGAGAAGAGGAGGCTCAGGGGTGACCTCATTGCTGTCTACAACTACCTGCAGGGTGGTTGTAGCCAGGTGGGGGTCAGTCTCTTCTGCCAGGCAACCAGCAACAGAACAAGGGGACACAGTCTCAAGTTGTGCCGGGGGAGCTCTAGGCTGGATATTAGGAGGAAGTTCTTACCAGAGAGAGTGATTGGCATTGGAATGGGCTGCCCAGGGAGGTGGTGTTGTCGTTGTCCCTGGAGGTGTTGAAGAAAAGCCTGGATGAGGCACTTAGTGCCATGGTCTAGTTGATTGGACAGGGGTGGGTAATAGGTTGGACTGGATGATCTTTCATTCTATGATTTGTAGAGTCTTTCACTCTAATTTTGGGAACCTGAAGAAAGGAGGAGTCATTTCTGGGTCGTGGCGTTGCCACCCCTGGAGGTGTTGAAGAAAAGACTGGATGAGGCACTTAGTTCCATGGTCTAGTTGACTGGATATGGCTGGATGATAGGCTGGACTGGATGATCTTGGAGGTCTTTTCCAACCTGGTTGATTCTATGATTCTATGACCATGAAAGGTCTTAGATTAAAATGCATCTAATATAATCTTTCCACTTTGGGAGGATTTACTGAATCCTTGATTGCTATTATTGTTGTCATTGAAGCATGGAACTGAGTCTTTAAAAATAAATAAAATAATAATGATTAAAGGAAAGAGTGTGTAATGAAGGAACAAACATTTCAGCAGATCATTTAGGCTGACAACTGCATTTTCTTTTAACTAGAATCCTTCCGTCATATTTCAGCCCAGGCTTTTTAATGGAAATATTGTAACTCAGTTTTGGAAAGAGCACATCAAAACAAACTGCAAGACACAGATTATACACTTTATAAAACAAGTAGAGCTTATCTAGCAGAGGAATCAGCAAGTGATACTCAAAAGGAAAAGGCAGTAGTCTGACACCATGGATGTTATGAAATATCCACAGCTTCACAGCGAAGGATTTGAGGGTGAAAGTTAAATGGATTCTCTGTCAATTTGAAAACAACAGCAAATATCACAACCCTGATTTATGGCACTGCAAAAGGAAAAAGGAAAGAACTCAGTGGACTGCAATGTTTTTCAGCATAACACATTCAGCAGAGATGGAAAGGATGGTAAAAACACCTCTGGGTTGGAGGAACACCTTACGAAATCATTAGACAGTATCTTAGAAGATAAGCAGATTAAGAGTCTTAAGTAAACATATTACTTAATCATTTCCAGTTCTAGAAAGTTAGGTAAGTACAACAACCAAAATAGAAGTAACAAAAATAAAAGGAGAACAGCAGAAAAGATGAAAGAAAGAACTATGTCTTATACTGGCCAGCTCAGGGACTTTCCCTCTAGGCTGAAATCTTAAGGTAAAATGCCATTTGTTTTGTGGTTTGTAACATGTAAAGAGAAATTCAGAAAGTCAAGCTGTTTATGTTCTTTATCTATTGGGATTAACAAAAAAGTTATCATGTCCCGCTGTGCTTTTCAATTGAGAATTTGTTTCTCAATGACTCCTGAATGTTAGGGAACAAACAAACAAACAAGAGTAGTTTATTTCAGCATAGCAATGCAGTGACTTGGACTAATCATCCTCTATAAGAAACACTTTCCGATCAGTTTTCCACTGGGTGTATGTATCCTACACACCTTTGGGAGTGTAGTGTTCTCAGTGCTATTTTTTGCCCTCTCTTGTGTGATTGTGCACGTGTGCTAGTTTGAAGCTAGCTAGAATGTTTTGATGAAAAGGACTAGATTACAGGCTGTGAAAGGAAAACAATGGTGATGTCTACTTCCCTCATAGGCTTGCTGAGATGTATAAGAAAAAGAAATAAAAACATAGATGCCACTTCTGCTGGGGAACTGGCTGACCTGCATCTCTAACCTCACCCCTCTCTGCCGTTTCTTTTCTAATCCACTTTGCTTCCTAACCCCCTGGCTGAACCTCCATTCTTCCTTGGGGATGGGGTAAGGTTGAGAGGGGTAGGGGGAAGGTGAAGGGGTGGTTGGAAGCCCCTCCTGGGGACTCAGGTTTCTGGGAGGGGAGTTGTGTCTGTATTACCTTTTACCGTGTATATTTGTGTATATAACTGTATATACTGTAAATATCTGCTTGTATATTGTGCTAAGCTGTAAATATAAGCTTCATTCAATTTTCAGAGCCAGATGAGTCTAGTCTGGGTGATTTCTAAAGTGGGGTTGGGGGGGACAGGTAACACCCAAACCGTCGCTGCATGGTTTGAAGCTCCTGTTTCACAAATGCACTTTTGTCTTATTCCAGAGGGACATTGAGAAACTAGCTAATAAACGTTATACATTCAAACTGGAGACAAATAAAGTCATCTTTTCTAGTACTGTAGCTACAATACAATTGTACACAATTTTTCTGTCATTTTCACAGGAGTAAATTGCTTTCAGATCTACTGAATTCAGTTTCATCTCTCTGAAATTACCTTGCTGTAACATAAAGCCTGTTATCCTCCACTTAATGTGCTCTGAACTTCCACAATATTTTTAACTCTCTCCAAATTCTTAGGGAGTCTGTATTCATTTATTCACCTAATAGCTTGTGAAAACCTAAAAGTCCTAAACATTACAGATAGAGGTAACCAGTGAATTCAAGTCCAAAGATTCCAAGGTTCCTAAGTCTTAAAACAAATTGCAAGATCCTTATAGACTGAGGAAAAGTGCATCTAACTGCCTTTGGAAGACCATAACTTTCTTCCAAGCCATAACTGTTTCCATACCCATTTGTACATTAGTTTTCCTCACTCAGTTAAAGCATGAGCTGACTTGAAGCTGCCATGGACTGTCAGTGTACTTCACACTAGCTAACCTCGTTTGCTTCCTGACTTTGAGTAGTGAGTGCTTCAATTACTCTGTGTGATAACATATCTTATTAAGAGTAAGTCAGGAGCTGTACTGGAAAGGCAGTTTAATTTTGGACCACGCACCACCCTACAAGCAGCTACATTCCTTGTTTACAACATTCTGCAGTGCATTACTGAGCAGCAACCACTTGAGACTCAGACTGATTGTCTATCAACCTTCTGCCAGTGGTCAGTCAATCGCTCTTTGTTGTGAGAAGGATGAGCAATCAAGCAGTGCTCAGGAAAGTTATAGAGTACATTCAGCATCGATTTTTAAATCCCCAATGTATTGTTTAGATGAGAGGATAACCTCCCTTCGTGCAACCCACTCATCAATATCATCACAGAATAAAGGTTCTATCTGAAATGCAAACCTCTATGTATAAGGTACCAGAAGCCTTAGAAGACAGTGTCATCCTTGTTAGAGAGGCAGTGAGCTGCAACTCAAAGACTGGTTGTTTTCCATTCGCACTTGACTTGATGAATTACAGTGTCATGTAGCAACACACAGATTTATGAATTGTTGTTTCACTCACCCATCCAGTGTTATTAATTTGTATTGATAAGCAAAACATTCATGCACCTCTCAGTCCTAGAACACAGAGAACCTTGAAATGATAATGATATTCCAGGCTACATTTTCATTGAGAACTGTGGATGTGGAGACCATCTTTCTTTGTCATTACTTACCTACTAACTGCATAAATCCAACACAACTACAAGGGTGCCTTAGCAACAGCAGGTTTTCTCCTGTTTTTTTTCAGACAGAAACATCCTGAGAAGTGAGACAGGTAGCAAAGCAGGAGAGCCTAGGGCATCCTGGTTGAGTGATGTCTCCTGATTAAGGCTGGCTCTGAAACATATGCTTCTCAACTCTCTTACAGGCCAATTATATGCTGAGGCTGACCAGCAGCTGATACCCCTTCTCTGAATTTTTGTAAGGCTACAACACCAAGGTGCAATATTTTCTCAGAATCACTTTATTCTTCACTCTCTGTACCTCAGGCTCCTAACTCATCTGTCTGTTCCTGGTTCTGCATCATTGTGCCCTTTGCAGTGACAAGCTATCTTCTGCAGTCAGAACCCTTTCAGCCACTATTCCTCTTCCAACTTTTCACTTCACATTGTTGTCATTACATCATGTCATCCTGAAGAGGCACTGCTTATCCAAAATCTATTCACATTCCCTGAGCAACTCCCCACCAGACACACATCAGAATGAATTGTTTCATATTCAGAAATTAAGCTTCCTAATATTTGGAACAAGCTGTTGAGATTACAAAGGATAAACATACAGCACAGCAGAGGTGACTGATTCATGAACTGCGTAGAAACAAGAAGCACCAAAGTTATCATGCACCAAATATCCTGAGGACATCTCATCCTGCAAACATTTGTGGTTTGACAGGTACAGCTCCAAACAGAGCAAATTTGCTTCTCAAAATCTATCACATTTTCCCATCTTACCTTTCTCAAAGGAAATATTGCTTTAGGGAAAAGTGATAGCAAAATGTGACGAATCAGAAAGAGATTGGACAAGGTTTTTTCATTTATTGGTTATGTTGCAGTGAACTAGAGTGATTTGACAAAGTCTTTTCTGCTTATTCTGGCTGGTGAGTCCTACTTCTGTGTCACTTTATTCTGAACATTTAAACCTATCAAAACTACATACAAACCAACGTTCCTATCAAGTGAAAATTATTACTATTTTATATATATATATATTTTTTTAAAAAAGGATTCTCATGTCATAGGATTTCAGGTCATAGATTTCAGGATTTCTATGCTATGAAGGAATAGAATAGAATAGAATAGAATAGAATAGAATAGAATNACCTGGCTACAGCCTCCCTTCAGGTAGTTGTAGACAGCAATGAGGTCCCCCCTGAGCCTCCTCTTCTCCAAGCTAAACACCCCCAGCTCCCTCAGCCTCTCCTCATAGGGTTTGTGTTCCAGGCCCTTCGCCAGCCTTGTTGCCCTTCTCTGAACACATTCCAGTATGTCAACATCTCTCTTGAATTGAGGAGCCCAGAACTGGACACAGTACTCAAGGTGTGGCCTGAGCAGTGTTGAGTACAGGGGAAGAACAACCTCCCTTGTCCTAGCTCAGAATTATAAACCAGAAAGTTGCTCTGAAGCCTTATTTTTTTCTTGCAGTTGTGGTCTGATGAATATTTAAATCTTTACCTAAAATGCAGAGTTCCAACAGAAAACTTAATTTTAACCTACTAATAACATCAGAATTTATCACATGAGTAAAAGAATGGATCTATCGTGCCATTTGTCACGAATTTCTTCTGTTCCACTTTCTGGAAAATATAAAAAAGTCCACAGGCACTTTCCAGCAGAAAAGATAAAATGTTACAGAGTTATTGCACACAAAAAAATCCATTTCCAATGTCAAAGACGGAGATAAATAATATGCCCCAACATCTTAGAAAAAGAACACTTGGTTTGAGCTAAATTTCTGAGAAGTGCTAAGCAAGCATGCTGTTTGTACTCACTCTCCAGACAGTCCCCTCTTGCATGAGTTCAGACCCCCAGGAGCTCCCCAGTATGCACTGAGTGGACAAAAACCAGCCAAGAAATGCAGAGTGAGCTTGTGCATGCTTACATGGGACCACCTGTCTGACTGCTCAGTTTGAATGGACTGAAAAATCCCCGTTCTGGACCACCACACTTGGAACTGAGCTCCTGTCACCTAACATACCTAGGAGGAGAAGGCTTCCTGTTGTGACAGGTGATGCTGATTCTGAGCCAACCACAGTCTAGCAGCTCCTAGTTTATCAACAGCAGCCATCATTTTGGAGGAACCAGCCAGACAAGGGCAGCTCAACTCTGGAAACCCCCTACCACACCCAGCATGCACACAACTGGAAAGTGGGCCTGGCTAAGCAAAGCATTCCTGGAAAATGCTAAATGATTCTCAGAAAAACCTGCATATTAATGAGGCAGCCAGGTAAAAGCAGAGATGCTCCAACCTACGGACAGAGCGCTTCCCACCCACTCTCTTCAAATGGACTATCAGGATCACAGGATCACAGGGTGTTAGGGGTCGGAAGGGACCCAAGGAGACCATTGAGTCCAACCACCCTGCCAGAGCAGGACAATCCTATCTAACACAGATCACAGTGGAACACATCCAGACAGGCCTTGAAAGTCTTCAGAGAAGGAGACTCCACAACCTCTCTGGGAAGCCTATTCCAGTGCTCTGTGGCCCTTACAGTAAAGAAGTTCCCCCTTGTGTTGAGGCGGAACCCCTTTTTTCTCCCCCTTACCCCCATTGCTCCTTATCACAGGGAGCAAGTGAGAAAAGCCTGTCCCCCCGCTCCTGGCCAGCCTTCAGATATTTGTAAACATTTATCAAATCCCCTCTAAGTCTTCTCTTCTCCAGACTAAAAAGCTCCAGGTCCTTCAGCCTCTCCTCATTCAGGATGCCAAATGACTCTGGGGTGACCCTTCTTCTCTCTGCGTGGATGTATTTCTTTCTTTTCTTTCTCTTTTCTCTCTCATCTCTCTTACATTTTTCCTCTCCTCATCCCTTACCCTCGTGTGTGTAAGTAGTGTGAATGCAATAAAGCTAGCCTATGCGTTTGACACTGTGTCTTAATTCTGGGCCCGAGAATCTGAACCTCCCATACCTGGGACACCACCGGACTGGGACATCCAATCAGAAAAAGATAACACTCATGAGGTTTACTTCTCCAATAGCAGAAGATATCCCAAGGGAAATTTTCATATTAAAAATAATTATGTCAAGAAAAATAGAAAACATTTTTTTTTTTAAGCAATGGCAGTGTGCACATGCAGCCCAGACAGCAGCTGTGTCCTGGGCTGCAGCAGGAGAAGTGTGGCCAGCAGGGCAAGGGAGGGGATTCTCCCTCTTTGCTCTCGTCAGACCCCACCTGGAGTTCTGTGTGCAAGAAGGACATGGAACTGCTGGAGTGAGTCCAGAGGAGGGCAACGAAGGTGATCAGAGGGCTGGAGCACCTCTGCTATGAGGACAGGCTGAGAGAGTTGGGGCTCTTCAGCCTGGAGAAGAGAAGGATTTGAGGAGACCTTAGAGTGGTCTTCCNCAGACCAATATGTTCCAAATATGTCCTGTGTTTTCATTAAAACTACGGTATTTCACTCTGAGAAGTTTCTTGAAACTTTACTTTGATCAAAGGGCAAAGGTTATGTTCCATTTGCTATCACACATCTGCTGTTTGCAATGTGTTATTATACGGTGTGATTAGAATTAAAGATTTTATTTAAGATGCAACTAAAGGTTTCCTGCGTTTAAAAATCATTACTGAATATGGTAATTGCTAGCATGTTATCACAGAAAACAACTCCCACATGGAAATAGGAAATGACTTATCGTTTGTCAAATGACTAGCAGTTCAAACTTAATATTAGACAGAAGTTATATAATGCTTTTAACTCTAAGGAAACACAAAAGCTACTATCAGCTGCCATTGGAGGACAATGCATTCGAAACTCTCTGTACCCTGTGTTAGCCTACTAAGGCTTCTAGGTACTTACTAAGGTTTGCTGGAGAGTCTGATGGTAATCAATCACAGAATCACAGAATGTCAGGGGCTGGAAGGTGCCAGTGCTGTACCCTGGGATAAAACGACTCCAGAGGAGAGTCCAGAGGAGAGCCACGAAGATGATCAGAGGGCTGCAGCAGCTCTGCTATGAGGACAGGCTGAGAGAGTTGGGACTCTTCAGCCTGGAGAAGAGAAGGATTTGAGGAGACCTTATAGTGGTCTTCCAGTATCTGCAGGGGGCCTACAGGAAGGCTGGGGAGGGACTATTTACAAGGTCTAGTAAAGACAGGACAAGGGGTAATGGGTTTAAACTGGAAGAGGGGAGATTNTTTATTTGCTTACTTGGAAGAGGCATGCACAGCTGACTTTGGTTAAGATTGGTACATGTGGAAGGCACAGATTGGCTTAAGGTTATGTATGTGGTACAGATGGGTTAACATTATATCAACAATCCTGCAGGATCAGCCCCCTGCAGCTGGCTGACCTGGCCCCCTGCAGCTGGCACTCTACCTCCTGCAGCTGCATGTGGGGTACTATTATTTACTGCCCAGTTTCCTGCCTCCAAGGACACTTTGCAGCACAAGTTGCTCATGTTTATCAATTCATGTCCTCTGCTGGTAAGAAACTTGTCCACAATAAGGGGCCTCAAAAGATCATCTGGCCCAGCCCCTGCATTAGATGTTAGTGCCTGTGATCTGTAAAAGGCCAAACTACATTAAGAACTGTTTCTACTGGTTTTATAGGGATATTTTTGTGCTACAAACTCGTTCTTGCTTTTCCAGCATTTCCTTATCTATTACGAAGAACTCAGGAGAACTGACAGGCTAGTGTCTTGTCTTAGCTCTCCTGATGGACTTAGTTTCATTTCTTTTATCAGTACAAATCAGCTTCATGACATGGGGAAATGTTCATTGTCCTGATATCCTTGTTATAGCCAGATTCTGTTCATTTCAGAAAACTACTAGCCTTATACACATAATTGTCAGTTGAAACAAAAAGTGAAATGACTTAATCCATTTTGGCTCAGTGCTATGCATGATATATATGGAAAAGGAACTCCTTTCTTTTTCCCATTCCCATTACATGTTGGATAGCTATTCCCCACCGTTTCCAATGGAATTGCATATGGCTATGTGGGTCTGCAAGACAGGAGCTAGCAGATAAATTACAATAGCAGCTAAGAAGCAATAGCAGTGAATCAGGCATACAATAGAACTGTGAGGAATAAGAAAATAATGAGGAGTAACAAATCAGTTCAGTGTATTTTGGGAGCTAGCTCTCAGGAAAGCAAGCAAAGTGCAATTCTAAAAATCTCTGTGCAGAATTATGGTTCTAAGGAAAAATTTCTATCTGAATTACTGATATACCTCACAAAACTTCCACACAATGCCCAGCTGAAGACATAAGTGACCATTTGGTCTTCAAAAGCTCTTTAGGAATCAGAGGACACATTTGTGTTTGAGGAACTCAAATCCTGACCTAGCCCAAAGTGGCTCAAAGTAGACCTTCAGACTACCCACAGAGGAAGATGTTCTTTGCAAAATAACCCATGGATTTAAAAGTATTTGGTAGAAAACCTGGATCTGATTTAACAGAATTAAATATCCCACAAATCTGGGTGATCTTCTAGTCACCATCAATGGCATGAAAAGTGTTCTGAGCAGCAGATGATGTCTCATCTTGAGATATAATTTATGGCACACTTGCATCTTCTGGCACTTATTATTTAATGGCTTTAGTGTCCTAGTGCTCTATGCTCTGGCTACCATTTAGGGTGCTGGCATATCTATCCTCTGGAAAACATGCAAGGAAATCACATCCCTAAAACATGCACACAAATCCTTTTCTGGAAGCTCAGTGATTATCAGGCAGGTAATGTTGAGAATAGGAGGCAGTTTGCTTTGAGGTACACTTTATTTCACCCTTTATGTTTTTGATGTTACTAGAAGGCTTAATAGCTGTTTTGAAAACTCCTGTGAAGCATTTTTGTGTGTGTGTGTTTATATATATATATATATATATGAATCTATAATGCATCCATACAAGACAAAATTTGACCTGTGTGTATCATAGCAGCTTTGTAAAAGCTGAATCCACTGCAACATATCCTGCTTTGTTTAGCTATTCAGAAAGGACTCTGCTCGAAGCTTCCCAGGGCTTCTCTGCATTGCACATAATTGTTTCATGTGAGCTGCAAGCCAGTACCAGAATCTGATCTTGTGAAATTGCATTAGTGGATAAAAGTACTGTTTTACAAAGCTTAAAAAAAAAAAAAGAAAAGAGGAAGACAACCAACAAAATCAAAAAACAAAGAAAAAAGAAAGTATGACAGGGAAATAAATATAGCATAGCCTGAGCTATCCTTATAGTTCTGCAAGAAAGCTCTGCCGTTTGAAGACTCTTATCTTGCAACTCTCCAAAAGAAATTGCTCCACTTTCAAAGGTGAAAGTTTGTACAAAACAAGAATAATTGATTTAGATAGCACTTAACCTAGACAAAACATTGAGTTAAGTGTTCTTATTATATCATGGGTTACATTTTGACATTTTCTGAAATCTAATCCCTTAGCTTTTCATTTTAGAATCATTTTAGAACTTGATTTTTTTTTCATAGCATTGATAATATTTGAGATATAAAATAAAGTTTTTAGCCTCATCCAAAATGTGTATTTTCAGCTGTTCCATGGAGACAAGCATTTGACACTATCCCATGTGACATCCTGGTCACCAAATTTAAAAAAAACAACTCATAATTTATCTGTTAATATCTTGAAAACTTATATATTAATCAAGATTGCCTTTAAACTCCATAGAATCATAGAATCAACCAAGTTGGAAGAGATCATCCAGACCAACCTATCACCCAGCCCTATTCAGTCAACTAGACCATGGCACCAAGTGCTTCATCCAGGCTTTTCTTGAGCACCTCCAGGGACAGTGACTCCACCACCTCCCTGGGCAGCCCATTCCAATGGCAAATCATTCTCTCCGTGAAGAACTTCCTCCTAACATCCAGCCTATACCTCCCCTGGCACAACTTGAGACTGTGTCCCCTTGTTCTATTACTGATTGCCATGTTCTGGCAAATAAAAGCTCATAAAAACAAAAGAGTGTTCATCACATATAAAATCTTGTCAAATCTGCCTCTTTAAATCAGCATGATCTAGCAAAAATGAGAATTCACCCAGTCACACACACTCACCAACATCCCAAAATGGGGAAATCCCTCATGCACATTCAGGACCAACATTGAACCACATACAATTACGACGTTTAGATATTGATGCTTTACATGTTTTAAAGTTAAGGTTCACATAGATGTTAATTTCAAAGAAAAGTATAAACTAAAATATGAAGTGTAGCCACCATTAGAGGCAAGGAGGCTTTCATTCAATACTTCATTCAGTGTAGCAAACAGTTGTTTAACAACCAGCTAGGAAGAGAACATGACTAGTGCTGTTGCAGAAAGAGACTTTGATATTTTCTACAAAGAGCCCTCATTTATCTGTCTTCAGGCCAGAGAGGAAACAGAATGAATTTCATGTTGAGAAAAATAAGCCTCTCTAGATCCTTTGAAATGTTTCAAAGGAGAAATTAGCTAAAGGAGCTAATGCCTGATAACTAGTGGGAATAAAAGAGAAAGACAATACAAGTCCTGAACCAATCTGTAAGTGCACTCTGAGGTCTTAACTGATAACAGAGTTCTGTTTTATGGGTATGTTGTGTGGCAAAGCCTTCAAATATGTGTAACCTATGGATCAAGTGAAGTACAAAGCATAGACTTCATCCACCACTGCGTCAGGTGACAATTATGTAGGAGAATCAAGTGTAGAGAGATTGGGATCTGTCCCTGGAGGTGTTCAAAAAAAGCCTGGATGAGGCACTTAGCGCCAAGGTCTCTAGTTGATTGGCTGGGGCTGGGTGCTAGGTTGGACTGGATGGTCTTGGAGGTCTCTTCCAACCTGGTTGATTCTATGATTCTATGCAGTTAATTGAGCATAATGATATTAGATATCATCTTTTTAGATTTCACATCTGTTTTGTCAGCTTTATATACTATTGTCTTCTGATTTTTAAATTGTATGTAATTAAATTTCTTCAGATAACAAGGTATTTCCTGCCTAACAGTGTACCTCTGTAGACTGAGACTCTGGGATCTGCTGTAGTCCACTGGACCAACTAAAGAACACCCAAAGCCTATTGTAATTGGCACAAGCATATTAGAGAAAACTTAATTCCCACAGACCACTTATCCAAGTGTTTGAGGAACAAAAATAAGTTGGATGTGTGATCATGTAAACTAAGTATGTAACAGCCAACTTTTCATAAATTCTATGGAGTTTTTTCCTTTCTATGTAGCAAAAACATACTAAAGAAAACGCAAAAGTGTTAAGCTATAGGTTGACTAAAAGCTTGCATAAGAGCTTGAATTGTTTTCTGTCAGAAGAACAGAAATGTGCCTTTGTATGGAAGGGATTCTCACAAACAATTTTTCTAGTAGCTCCTATTTCTCAGTTCGATCTCAGAGCACCATAGTAAAGTCTAGAAGCAGAGATCCCTTTATGAGCTGCTTAAGCATTCTTTTTGAGCAAACATCCCACAGTGTAGCTCCATGTGGGTTGCTTTACTGTTTTGTAATCCAGATCCCTAAGGAGTGTCAGCAGGCACTACTCAGGCAACCATCACTGATCATACTAGAACATGTAACATGTCAAGTCCTGCACCAGCCTGCACTCCATGCCATCACTGCCTTCTAGGAGCTGCTCCTGGGTCATGGCTTGTCCTTGAAGATCTACAGAATATGCCATTCCCATTGGCCCTTGACCAGGAGAAGATACTGCCCTATGATTCATCAGGTCAGAAATGCAGGGTAATTTGATCTATGAGAATTGTCCTGTGCCTTACTTAGGCTTATGTTTTGGGATAAATCAGTGCTTTTGGGGTTATTAGGTTGTGTGTTCTCTGACCCAGAGGGTGATCAAGAAGCAGACGGTGACTCAGACATTGTCTCATCGGCACCCTCCCAGGTCTGAGGTAGGAGGAGCACTTCCCTCAGGAGACTCTCTCCTATCCAGAGAGAAAGAAGTCTGAACAAGTTCTGCAGAAAGCATGCTTCCCCCCTACCAAATGTAAGAGGTATATACAGTCCAGAGAGGGAATGTATTTCTGCATTTGCCTATGTAAATTAAGCCACAGGTCAGTCCTTTTCTTCTATTAGAATAGCTGGTAACTATCAGGTGTTTGTCTTTTATGGTGCTATTTTGTGCCTTTCACTTCTCTGGGGCTAAAAGGTTTAACGAAAAAAACAAATTTGTGGTAATAAGTGTGTCATTTAATCCTTTCCACATGGAAAATCCATAAACTCATGCTCTTCCAACCCCTTCTGCAATCACTAACAACAAATGAGTTAAATAAGGCATTTAGAATAGTTTTAATTACTGCCGAAACTGAAGGGAAAAGAGTAAGGATAGAGCTCATGCTGGAATTTTCTTTCAGTGCTTTTAAACTGATTCTATTCTATTTTTACCCTTTTTGTTTCTGCTTCAGCTTCTTATAATTATGGGGCATTTTGCAAGGCATAAATAAAAGCTCTTAGTACACATAGCAACGACCATGTGTAAGAATAGCTGACATTCAAGGGTTTATCGTTTTCTTTCTTTGTTCCAGCTCAAAAGCATGTCACCACCCAGTTTAGCACAATTAAACACCCATGCTAATGTCTCACTACAGCAGATTAACAAAACTGAGCTCAGCCATGGTCTTATTCCATTTGTGCTGTCCTTGCCTATGTTCCTACACAGTCAGGTCTCATTTCTGAGAGTTCTAACTTACACAAACACTGAAATTAACTTTAGAAACCACACTAACAGAACAAAGTCTAGCCCAACCTGTTCCATTTTGTTCTTCTTTATTGAATTGAGTCTCAAAATTGGCAGTTGCATAACAATATGTGACTAGACTGTCACATTACAGAAGCCTTTTTGGTGTGCATCTCACATTTTCCCCAGGCTTTCTATCACTGAATGCTGACAGCGTGAATGGATGTAAAGATTTACTGACTGACACTGCAAAGTTGCCATTGTCAGAAGAGGCAGACACCCTAATGATGTGCAGTGTTGCTGAACCTAAAAGGGAGAGGGAAGGAGGAAAGGGAGAGAAAGAGACATTGTTTCCATGGCTACACAATAATACTTCTTTCATACCTCTTCTTACTGCTTTGCCATCTGTGTCCATTCTGCAGATAGCAGTTGACTATGTCTCATTAAAATATTTAATGTCTCCCAAGTTATTAATTAGTAAAGGTTCAGATAGGATTGCACCTTTCTGGAAAAATTATTCATACAGTAATTTTGAAAAAAAAACAAACCAACAACTTATATGAAGGAAATAATACCACTCTCTACCTAATTCAACTCTATGTATACCAGGACATCTTCCAGCCTGTTGCAGTACAATGCCTCAGTTAAGAATATCATAAATCATAGAATCATAGAATCAACCAGGTTGGAAGAGACCTCCAGCATCATCCAGACCAACCTAGCACCCAGCCCTATCCAGTCGACTAGACCATGGAACTAAGTGCCTCATCCAGGCTTTTCTTCAACACCTCCAGGGACGGTGACTCCACTACCAAACTGGGCAGCTCATTCCAGTGGCAAATCACTCTCTCTGGGAAGAACTTCCTCCTAACATCCAGCCTAGACCTCCCCCAGCACAGCTTGAGACTGTGTCCCCTTGTTCTGTTGCTGGTTGTCTGGGAGAAGAGACCAACCCCCACCTGGCTACAGCCTCCCCTCAGGTAGTTGTAGACAGCAATGAGGTCACCCCTGAGCCTCCTCTTCTCCAGGCTAAACAACCCCAGCTTCCTCAGCCTCTCCTCATAGGGTTTGTGTTCCAGGCCTCTCACCAGCTTCGTAGCCTTTCTCTTAACACATTCCAGTATCTTGACAACTCTCTTGGATTGAAGAGCTGAGAACTGGACACAGGACTCAAGGTGTGGCCTGACCAGTGTTGAGTACAGGCGCCAAATAACCTCCCTTGTCCTACTGGCCACACTGTTCCTGATATAGGCAACACCGCTGACATGATAGCAACATCGCTGACATCTGAAATGCAGAAATAGTAAAATTACAGTAATTAAGCCTCAGCCCTTGGTATAGCTCCTCCAAATGTTACAGAAACTCAAAAATCAGCTGGGGCCAGTGTCCATTCTCAGTCAGTGAGGAAAAGGTAGGCAACTGCCATGGATATTGCAATCTGCTGTTCAGAAGAACCTCCTCTTGTAGAGATCAGTTGTGCAGTCTTCCAAGGCCACCTACACACTCCTGAGTGGTAAAACCAAGCTGAGATATGTAAATTGGGTGAGCTGACTTAGATGTGCACCTTCCAAAATGGTTCAGCAGCCTTTTACCCACCACTCACACTTACTATTTGTTATCTTGCTATAAGCAGAGCTGTGGCAACTATGAAGAATCAATACTATGAAAGAAAGGATTAAAGCACTGGGGAAGCTATAAATATGGGGGGCTGGGGCATCCAAATATAGCATCTTCACATTTTGAAGGTGCAGGTGACTCATTTAGAGATTTTACCTTTTGTGGAGTTTGTTACTGAGGAGTCCTTTTACATGATTCAGAGAAATTGAGTATGTTTAGCAGTATCTTCTTTTTGCATTATTCTGTATTTTTTTTTAGTTTCAGTTCTCTGGAGGCAACAGCATTCATTCCACTGAGCTCAGTTAATCTGGGAGGAATATAACTACTGATTGTAAGCAAAACCATCTAGACAGAGTTAAATCACATGCATTGTATATATACTCTTTCTTATTAAGATGCTTTATAGCAAAATTTAAGGCATAAGGATGTTTGTATATAAAAGATACAGGTCAGGTTTAGGCTGAAAAGGTCAAGATAAAAAACTAAGTGAAAAGACTTGAAGAATGTCTCTTAGAGATTATGCATACATTTACAGCATGATTTCCCTTTTAACGTTAGTGGGAAATTCTCCTGTGACAGGAACCAGAGACCTGCAGTTTTCCTACAAGATATGATTAATCTTTAATGGGAGCATTTGTGGCATAGAAATACAAGCATCTCAAGAGCTCGAGACATAAGACTCACTGTTTGTATCGTTTCTGAGCAAAATGAAGCTCTTCAGGCCTGATCCTGCAAATCTTACTGGTAGTGTGTAGGTCTTGAGCTCAAGTGAATCATCTCTGCGTACAATGAATCATCTTCAATAAAAGATGCAAAAGAGATTCTTAGTTGTCCAGTCCTTATGCTGAGAAAGAGATGAATAATTGCTGATTAGATGTCCAACAAGACCACTGTGTGCCTTGAGCCCTACCATGCTTTTTTTAGCATTGTGCATATGCAATAAGATCTGACCCGGAATTTCCAAGTAGAAAGATGGTGACACTCTGTGTTGATCCCTGCCCACATTTGATTAGCTGAACAAATCTCAAGCACGGTGTACATTAGTCAACTAACATAGAATTTATATTCACAATTTCCAAAGTAACATTCAGGCTTCTGAAGATACAATATGCTATTTTGAATGTTACTGTGCATGTCTGCGGGGACTGGTGGATGAGAAGCAAGATATGATCTGACAATGCTCACTTGCAGCCCAGAAGACAAACTGTATCCTGGGCTGTGTCAAAAGAAGCATGTCCAGCAGATTCAGAGAGGTAATTCTGCCACTCTGCTCTCATAACACACTTTACTTGGAGTACTGTGTCCAGCTATGGGACTCCCAGCACAAGACACCTGATGGAGTAGGTCCAGAGGAGGGCCACAAAGAGGACCAGAGGTCTGGACTACCTATCCTACAGAGACAGGACAAAATAACTGGAGCTGTTCAGCCTGGTAGATCTTTTAACTACATTGCAATACCTGAAAGGGACCTACAGGAAGGCTAGGAAAGGACTGTTTAGAAGGGTTTATAGTGATAGGACGAGGGACAGTGGTTTTAAACTGCAGTAGTGCAAACCTAGTTAGAAATAGATTCTTTACAATGAGAGTAGTAAAACACTGGAACAGGTTGCCCAGACATGTGGCTGAGGTCCCATCTCTGGAGACCTTGAAGATCAAGTTTGATGTGGTCCTGGGCAGTTGTGACAGTTTGGGAGTTACTTGCTCCCCCTTCTCTTATGAAATCACCCAGACTAGACTCAATCATCTGGAAGTTAAGGAATGAAGCTTTATATTTACAGCTTAGCAAAATATGCAAGCAGATATTTACAATATATACAGCTATATACAGAAGTTATATACATATATACAAGTTAAAGGTAATATAGAAACACAACACCCCACTCAGAAACCAGAGTGCCCAAGAGGGTCTTCCAACCACCGTTCCATCTTCTTTCCACCCCTCTACCTTACCCCAGACTTCGCCTTATGCTCAAGGTGAGTTTGAAGGATTGGCAAGGGGGTTTAGAAGTAGAACTAGTTGGGCGACAAAGGGAGAAAAACACATGCACCGACTGCAACAGAGACACACACACTGACACACTGTCTTATCTATGTTTTGTGTTCATGTTTTTATACATCTCAGCAAGCCTTTGAGTGAAGTAGACATCACCATTGTTTCCTTTTCACAGCCTATAATCTAATTTCTCTCACTAAAATATTCCAGTTAGCCTCAAACTAGCACAAAAGTCTGATCTAGTTGGAGGTGTCCCTGCTCACTGCAGGAAGTAGGACAAGACAACCTTTGAGATTCCTTCCAACCCAATGCAATCTGTGAATCTGTTTATGAGCAGTAAGTTCATGAGACTAACAGTAAAATTGGTCTCTGACTGGCACCAACTCCACCACCTCCCTGGACAGCCCATTCCAGTAGCCAATGACTCTCTCAGTGTCTCCTCACCTCAAGCTTAAATTTCCCCTGGCGTAGCTTGAGGCTGTGTCCTCTTGTTCTGATGCTGGCCACCTGAGAGAAGACAGCAACCTCCTCCTGGCCACAACCACCCCTCAGGCAGTTGTAGACAGCAACAAGGTCTTCATCCCTTCAAAAGAAGAAGCTTTTATTTGGTTGATTAATTTTTTTTTTATTTCATTGCTTATTGGGTTTCTTCTGTTATTTTGATTAGTTTTGTTCATTTTATTGGTTATTGGGTTTGTTTTGTTATCTTTCTTTCCAGACTATTCCTCTGAAGTATATTACAGAGTAGCAGTAAATAACTAGGAATTAGTTTCCTGGCTGATATATGTCCCTTCAGGCTCCTTTAACTTCACTATGGAGACATGTAGATTCTTCAGGCTGGAAGAGCAGATTTTTGCTCTGACACTTTTACTCCATGGTTTAATATTATGTTAGCTCATTTGGATGTCTACTCCACTCTAGTGAGACCCCACCTGCAGTACTGCATCCAGTTCTAGAGCCCCTATTACAAGAGAGATGTGGACATGCTGGAGCATGTCTAGAGAAGGGCTACAAGGATGATCAGAGGGCTGGAGCAGCTCTACCCAACTGAAAGAGTTGGGGCTGTTCAGTCTGGAGAAGAGGAGGCTCCAAGGTGACCTTATTGTGGCCTTCCAGTATCTGCCTACAAAAAAGCTGGGAAAGGACTTTTTTAGGCTATCAGAGAGTGACAGGACTAGGGGGAATGGAGCAAAGCTGGAGATGAGTAGGTTCAGGCTGGATGTGAGGAGGAAGTTCTTCACTATGAGAGTGGTGACAGTCTGGAATGGGTTGCCCAGGAAGGTGGTTGAGGCCCCATCCCTGGAGGTATTTAGGGCCAGGCTGAATGGGGCTTTGGCCAACCTGCTCTAGGGTAGGATGTCCCTGCCTGAGGTAGGGGGGTTGTAACTAGATGATCCTTGTGGTCTCTTCCAACCCTGACTGATTCTATGATTCTATGATTCTATGTCTGTATTGTTTAGATGCTGCTGTAAGCATGTGTTGAATATGATGAATGTACTTTGTTTGTAGGGGTTGTTTCATTAAATTCAAATAGTTTCCTTAATCTTTGGATCATTACATATGTTTCAGGGAGTAACTTCTTTTCAAAAGGAGCAAAACTGTAATATTGAAAAGGAACAAATCACCTGAGTATGTCACATAACTGAATTGTTTGTAGAAGACACTAACAATAGATGCAGGCCTGGGTAATGTATTTTGTTCTTATTTTCAATAGGGCTAATATGAGTTCTGGGGACTTGCAGATCATCTTTGTAGTGGTTGGTATTACAGAAAATATCAATACGGTTATGGATAAGCTTCCTTAAACAGAATAGAATATATGAATTCTATCTTAGTTAGCTGTATCTGTCTTAAAATTAAATGCCTAGACTAGAGTTATACAATTTTCTTTATTTTTATATCAGCAAAATGATGGCCAATAACATGTACTAAATTTAGACCTTACTAAGAGGGGACATTTAAACTAGATGTTAGTAAGAAGTTCTTTATAGCAAGGGTGGTGAAACACTGGGAGAGGTTGTCCAGTTTGATTGTAGATGCTCCCTCACTGGAAGTGTTCAAGGCTAGGTTGGATGAGGCCTTGAGCAACCTGTTCTAATGAGAGGTGTCCCTGTACTCTGCACTGGTTAGACCACACCTTGAGTACTGTGTCCAGTTCTGGGCCCCCCAGTTTAAGAGGGACATTGAGATGCTTGAGCGTGTCCAGAGAAGGGCAATGAGGCTGGTGAGAGGCCTCGAGCACAGCCCTACGAGGAGAGGCTGAGGGAGCTGGGATTGTTTAGCCTGGAGAAGAGGAGGCTCAGGGCAGAC
>WAAF01020305.1:56027-137914 GCA_013400475.1 Tricholaema leucomelas
GTGATACTGTGATACTGTGATACTGTGAACTGTACGTATCTCACTGATAAAGGTGTTTGTTTTTTTACTTTACTTTGCTGGCTGAATTCCTGCATTACAGTATTGAAAACCTAGCTCCACTCCTGATGCCTTAAAATAGGTCCACAAGCTTCATTAGTATGATTCTGAAATAATTATGCAAAATATTTCAAGAGTAAAAGAAAAAAATTTTGAGTCAAAGTCTTTAAGAATCAATGCACATTGGAAAGGCAAAAGCAAAAGCAATAAAGAAAACATTTCTGCCCTATAGCATCCTCACAGATAAAAGTTAGTAGAAACACCTAGTATAAACCTAGCTCAATTAATTCTGCTCTGTTAGATTTGGAGAAGTTGTCCCATTACTTTGTATGATTAATTCTGCAAGTCTCTTTACCTCTTGTAGAGTCTACATTGAGAATCTCTTCTCTTTATTTTTTTCCCCTGTCATAATAGCCAGTTTGTGAATCATCACAATCTGAATAATACAATGGCATCCACTGTACAATTTATACCTACGTTATTAGTGCTGGAGGATGTAACAACCTTTTCTCTCTGGGTAATATTTTTTCTTGGTAACCTCCAAGCTAAAACTAAAATAATTAGGTTTTAATAAATTCTTTGTTTTCGAGGGTCAACTTTTACATTTTCCAAGTCCCCAAATCTCACAGTCATTTTTCTGCTTATGAAATGTAACTTTGATACTTTTGCATGCATTAGAGCTTGCTTAGTTTTAATTTACTGTAGCAAAGTAAGTCCAAGTATGTTGAAATTTGAGCAAGTATGCACTCAGTTTAGGATTTCAAGCAATCAAACTGGGAGCACCTAATACTCTGATTTGGATTCTGTCCATAATGCACTCAGAATAAATGTAAGCAAGCTGAAAGAGAATTAATGTTGAGTCCTCTTTTTACTGGTATCTTTCAACTTGGTGTGCTGCAAATCCTGAGGTCTATAGTCCAACCTCATGCTCAAAGCAGTGTCAGTTATGGAGTCAGACCAAATTACTTAATTCCTACACCAAAGGTAACAGTGTCAGAAAAAAATTTGAGCAACCTGCTTTATTGCTTGGCTTTTGTCCAAGGCAAAAATCTTCATGTTTTAGCTTACTTTTAAAGCATGAACTCCTGGTCCACCTTAGGCAGATTGTACTTGATCTTCAGTTGGTGTCTCACCCTGAAAATATATAGAATCATAAAATTATTTCAGTCAGAAAAGATTTCCAAGATGTTAACTTAACACCACCTGACTTTGAGTTTCAAATCAAGTTACAACCACTTTTAAAGCTACAGACAGGAAAAGTCAAGAGACTTCACCCTAATTATAGTGTGCCACCAAAATAAGATAATCAATCATAGAATTCATAGAATCAACCAGGTTGGAAGAGACCTCCAAGATCATCCAGGCCAACCTAGCATTCAGCCATAGCCAATCAACTAGGTCATGGCACTAAGTGCCTCATCCAGACTTGTCTTCAACACCTCCAGGCATGGCGACTCCACCACCTCCCTGGGCAGCCCATTCCAATGCCAATCACTCTCTCTGGGAAGAACTTCCTCCTAACATCCAGCCTATACTTCCCCTGGCACAACTTGAGACTGTGTCCTCTGGTTCTGTTGCTGGTTGTCTGGGAGAAGAGACCAACCCCCACCTGGCTACAGCCTCCCTTCAGGTAGTTGTAGTGAGCAGTGAGGTCGCCCCTGAGCCTCCTCTTCTCCAGGCTGCACACCCCCAGCTCCCTCAGCCTCTCCTCACAGGGCTGTGTTTCAGGCCTCTCAACAGCTTCATCGCCCTTCCCTGGACACATTCCAGTATCTCAACATCTCTCTTGAATTGAGGACACCAGAACTGGACACACTACTCAAGGTATGGCCTGACCAGTTATGAGTACAAGGGAAGAATATCCTCCCTTATCCTACTGGCCACACTGTTCCTGATCCAGACCAGGATGCCATTGGCTCTCTTGGCCACTCAGGAAATGTATTCTCATTAACTTTTCATTTTTACATTATCAAACAGTGTGGTGGTGTATAGATGAAGTTTGAAAGAAAATGATTGCTTGTGTTTCATTTGTGAAATATCAGACGGCTAAGGCTCAGGGTAGCTGCCTACCATGCAGGGGCTGACAGGGCTGGCTCCAGGCACACATAAAATCATAGAATGGTTTAGGTTGGAAGGGACCTCAAGGATCATCCAGCTCCAACCCCCTGCCTTAGGCAGGGACACCTCCCACTAGAGCAGGCTGCTCAAGGCCTCATTTTGATCAGCAGGCTGTGCACACACATCCAAAACACAGGGCTCCAGCATGCCCAAGTTCAGCATACCTGTTGCTCTCCACATCTGAGGTAAGAGTTAGTGGCATCCCACTGAAATAGTTGCTGTCTCTAACTCTCTCAGTCTACCTGCTGACAGAAAGAAATGTCTTTCTCTTCAGGATCTTCCCCCCTCCCTTAGTGCTATTGCTCCTTCTTTTTGCATTACTCCTCTTCTTTTTCCTGTGTGGAAGGAGGCCTTAGCTCTGATGGGGCCCTAGAACCTCATCACTGAAGCAGCACAATTCAGTTTTGCTTTCAGTGCTGACAGTAGTTAGCTGGCTCTGTATGTAGGTCGTGGTTCTTCCCTTGCTATATTTATGGTACTGACCTTAAGGTAATCTGAAGAGGTTGTTTGGATATGTAGAGAACTGATGTTCCTTTAAGGAGAGCAGATATAGAATACCTAATTACAATGAAATATGTCAACTTACAGTCCTAGACAAATCTAAAGCAGAGACTAAGATGACATTGCTTACTTTTTTAAGAACAGCAGTCAAACCAAATTTCAGCCTGAATTTAAAGACACAAACTCTTGCATTTTAGAAATGCTTATTTAAGCATTACTATTTACCTTCTTGGACACTTTAATATTTGGCTTTATTTCTTGCCTATAGTACACTTTAACATGCTAGTTGCTCTAAATCATAGAATCATAGAATCATAGAATCATAGAATGGTTTAGGTTGGAAGGGACCTCAAGGATCATCCAGCTCCAACCCCCTGCCACAGGCAGGGACACCTCCCACTAGAGCAGCTCGCCCAAGGCCTCATCCAGCCTGACAAAATAAATAACAAACTTGGAAGCCTGTTAAAGCATGAGATACAGCAAGAAGTTTCAACTTAATATCCTTTGTTATCAGCTTTTAAAACAAAATGAAAAACATAACAAACAAAACAGTATAACTAATGATTTTGTTTCCATGTAATGCAGGATTTACATAAGGGACATTTTCAAGCATACATTTAATCAGTCCTATGAATTACAATCCAAATATCTCCTAGCATCAATATATCACACAAGATGGAAAAGCAACACTGCTATAAACTGCAATAATTTGCAGATTTCCTACTAAAAAGTCACCTTGGGCTAGAATGCTTGTGAAGAGTGTAAAATAATCCATGGGATGAGAATGTCCATACTAAGAAATCTTCCAAGTCTGTGTAGCCTATCTGCCTGCCTAAACATATTTTTTTTTTCACTAGAAGTTAAAACTTCATGAATAAGGAAAAAAAAATCAAAATGCTGAAAGACATTTCAAAATACTGAACCTCAAAGATACTTATTTGTTTATTTATTTACACACACATGCATTTTGGACAAATCATTTAATAAATAGTTAAACAAATGAGAAATAATTAAACAATTAGGAGGACAGTTCACCACAGAATGGAACTAGTCTCACCTAGTTTCAGCAGTCTATCCAGATTAGAGAAGGATAAAATATAATAAACATAGAGTAGGATGGTGGAACAGGATTCAATTCAAGACATTTAAATTTAAATGTCAACATAAATTAACTTACAAGACTAAATTTAACTTGTCCAGAAGCATAAAAGCTGTCTAGACTCTCATTACAGGCAGTGAAGATACAATCAACACAGACACAAGGGTCTAGAGCAAATTCAGCTGACCACGTGAAGGGGTGAACAATGGCATGTGTGGGTATTGTTTGCTCTCCACTGACTTTATTAAATAGAATAGAATCAACCAGGTTGGAAGAGACCTCCAAGATCATCCAGTCCAACCTAGCACCCAGCCCTATCCAGTCAACTAAACCATGGCACTAAGTGCCTCATCCAGTCTTTTCTTCAACACCTCCAGGGATGGTGACACCATCACCTCCCTGGGCAGCCCATTCCCATGGCAAACACTCTCTCTGGGAAGAACTTCCTCCTAACATCCAGCCTATACTTCCCCTGGCACAACTTGAGGCTATGTCCCCTTGTTCTGTTGCTGCTTGCCTGGGAGAAGAGACCAAACCCCACCTGGCTACAACTTCCCTTCAGGTAGTTGTAGACATGAATGAGGTCACCCCTGAGTCTCCTCTTCTCCAGGCTAAACAACCCCAGCTCCCTCAGCCTCTCCTCATAGGGTTTGTAGATAGACATCTAGAAATGCTAACAGCAGCTTAGACATGCGGTTGACCTATGATTATGTGGTTTATGTGTTTAGGGACAAGAAAGTCCAGTCTTAAACTGAATCTTGTCAGTGCCTTTTTAAATGGCTAAAAACTACATGAGATAGATCACAAAATGTGAATTGGATTGGAAGTTTAAAGGCAACCAGTAGCAAATTTAGATAACCAAGAGTGAGGAACACCAGTCATATGTACAGTGTGGTGAGTTTAAGTACTGCTTTCTGTCATAGTTGAGAGAGAATAGAGTAAACTGTGAGTGCTAGCACACCATGCATTTGTGTAGCTGACAGGATGTCCATAACTCATAGGCAACAAGTCTGTCTCTTACTAGATACAACTGTTAGGCACTGGCTGTAAATTTTTATAACACTTGGACTAAACATAAGCTTAAAATCTGAAGAGACAAGGGACAGAAATTCCAATTGATTACAAAGTTGATCAAATGTTAGCTTCTGCTTAAACTGGGGAAATTGGGTTTGTGTTCTGAAAGAATACCTAGTGATGATAATAAAGTTTTGTGAAGAAGTGGTCTTAGAAAGCAGAAGGGGGGCTAGAAAGAAGGAAGTGAAGATGCCACCTGGAGGAAAGGTCATGGAGATACATGAAGTCAAATGCTAGCAATACCAATGGATTTTGGCCAATAATATGCCAAAGAGGTATATGTGAGAATATGCATGTCAGGGAGAAAAAAGACTCTCTTCCCAGCCTGCCCAGCCCAACAATGATCTATCTACTGGGAAGAGCAGGCAAGTGCTGTGATTATAATGCTGTGCAAAGTAATGAATGAAGATATGAAATAAAAAGAGTAAAAGCTCTCATCCTGTTAGTTCTAATAAAACAGCAGTATCCAGACTGGCTCCCGGTGTCAGCTTACTTTTGTCTTACCTATGAGAGTTTGGAAAACAGCTTTTGGAAGAAGATCAATATGCTTAGTGGATAATGTGCTTACACCACGCTTTTCTGATTCAAAACTCCAGTGGAATCATGCAAAACTAGCAGAAAACTAAACAAGATCTATAGGGAAATCTTCTTTTTAAACCATTCATAGAAACAAATCTAGAAAAGGGTACGGGGTGGGGGGGAAGTAAGTGAGAATGATTGAAAGATAGAAGAAACTGCCTCCTACTGTGAGCCTCGTGGAGCTCAGTTTATCAGTGATGAGTGCCTTTGTAATGTTAAAATGCTGAAGTGCTGAAGAATACATCACCTACTCATGGATATTAAGTGGCTAGAAACAAATCTTAGCCTATTTTATGAGAAGAATCATAGAATGGTTTAGGTTGGAAGGGACCTCAAGGATCATTCAGCTCCAACCTCCTGCCATAGTCAGGGACACCTCCCACTAGAGCAGGTTGCTCAAGGCCTTGGAGGAGATGAATATATATACATATGTCTATGTATATCTTTGTATAAATACTTGCATACGTATACATGTATGTTGTAGGGATCATATACAAAATTAACCCACTGGTAGAAACAAACTTTTAAAAGGATGCCAGTTTTCCACCCTTGGATGACTTCACAGCAAGATAAGACATCTCTTAAGGTGGTAGGTTTTTATTCATACAGGTGTTTTTGAGCTGTAGAGGAAGTAATTGTTTTAAACCTAACAACTTCCAGTATTTAAGCTTCATTGGACTCCTTTTGTTCTCACACATTGTCAATTCGCACATGATAGATTAATTTGACTGCCAGTGGAAAGATTCTATAATGGTTTTTAATTGGACTTTTGATATGTAATTGGAAGTGAAAACTTCTAGTAAGGGGTGATTAAAAGCATGAAAATGCATAACAGCTCTTTGTCCAGGCTGGTATGAACATCCTCCAGGAATGCTCCAGGGAGTAGGTATGACTGAGGGACAGCTGGAGCACCAGGAGGAACCTCCAGGTGTGACCTCAAGCAGGGTTTCTTATTTGCATGTGCTTTGCATGCTGTTGTAGACAGCATCCTGAGCTGATCTAGTGCTGGAGAACCCCAATCTCCATCTGGAGAGAGTTGCAAGAAGAGAACGCAGCTGGCTCAAGAGGTGTATGTGCCTGAAACCCGTATAATCTGTGTGCCAGTGTCTCTCTCTGGGTATGCGTATGTAATTAAAATTTGAATCACAGCAGGTATTCCAAAACCTGCACCTTCTTGTTCACACCTTGTAAGTGTTGTAGTTTATCCATTTTTACCACCAACATGGATCCTGAATGCGTTGGTCAATAATTGCCAGTTAATTATGTTGTTAATGAATCTCTAAACTTCTAGTTCTCATTTGATTCAGAGTTCAAGAGAGAAGAATTTTTCACAGGTGACACCTGTGCATGTGTGTCTGTCAGTGACATGCAGTTATGTTGATGTGTGTGTCTGGGCAATATGCACTCTAAGTATTTCTGAATCTCACTATATACATGCAGAAAAGGCTACTAACAACAGCTAAATATTTCACATGAGCAGGAAAAAAAAAATACTTCAGGTGGAAGTGTGTTTATATCACAAAAATAACTCAACAACTACAAAAACATCGTGATGGGAAGGAATGCTAAAGTGGATGACTAATCTCAAATAAAAATGCCTTGAAGAACACTCAAGTGGTATTGTGATACCACAATATTCAGTGGTATTCAATTGTTCTGAAGGACAACTTTCTCTAAGAAGCCTGCTTACTAATGTAGAATTAGTGCACTTTTTACTCAGTACAAAATGACTTTCTTAGATTATCCTCCCACACTCCTTTTAAAATAGGTCCATGAGTTATAAAGCTTCTGAATAGCTAGATTAGGTATTTTTAAAGGTCATAGTGACATCTGAAAATAGTCCCTTAACATTTTTTAATGTTACTGAAGCTTAAAATATTACATTACAATAGGAAAATAACATAATTAAGACTATCAAGAGAGGTACCTGCTACATAAGCACAACCTTATAGCTTTTTGTGTGGATTTTTAGTATCAGAAAGCTAATGGGAAAAAAATAAAAGGTCAGTTTTAGTAATCTCAGGTTGAAATGGAAAAAAATAGTCTCAGTGTAGTTTAATGAAGATTAGTGGGTTTTTTGAAAGAGAAGGCAGGCAGGCAGGCAGGCAGGCAGGAAGGAAGGAAGGAAGGAAGGAAGGAAAAAAAAGCTCTTCAATATTATTTCCTTTAACTTCTTTCTTCCTTCTAAATCCTGAAACTCTTTGCATAAACCAGTAATACAGTTTTGGAGATATAGAAGTAGAAAAAATTAGGAAATCTAGATGATATCTTTTCCCAAGCAATTTGAAATGGGAAGGGACTAACTCTCATTAACCTTCGGTCTATTACTATATTTAAATATATGCTCAACTCCAAAACCAAAACCAAGTGTCATTTGCTTGATCTACATTAACACACTGCTTAATTTAAACTCCTGTCTCCTGCTCTAGTGAGAGGTGTCCCTGCCTATGGCGGGGGGTTGGAGCTGGATGATCCTTGAGGTCCTTTCCAACCTAAACCATTCTATAATTCTATAATAATTCTATAAAATGAAGCTGGAACGTTAAAGATTAGGCAGATTCTTAAGGGTTAGCTTGGTTAAACATGTAATCACTCTGTTGGTGCTGCAGTAGCAGTATACATGGTATACCTGAGGTTTCTATGCATAAGGTTTAGCTTGCATTGTAATTCGAATGAAGATTCTGTCCCTGTATTATTATGGAGCTAGATCCTGGTCTGGATTTCAGCTGTGCAGTTTTAAAACTCACCTGCTGTCCTCAGCTGCTGATTGCAGCACTAATGACTCTGACTGAAGGAGATAATTGATAGTTTGGAAATTCTTTCCAGAAATCAATAATTGGCAAAGTACCTAAGGAGAAAACACGTGCTCCGACTTCCCTGATTAGAAAATATCAAGAAAAGGAATTCTAGTGCCTAGAGAGGAAGGAAAGATTCAACTTTTCAGTATTACATTGTACAAAATATACTCTAAAAAAACCTGGCTTTCATCAGATTGTTTCTAATAGTTTAATCCTACATGCTTTGGTACGCACTGTGTTGGCAAAAACAGCAAAGGATTTTACTGTTTTAAAGACAAAGAGTAAACAGGATTTTTTTTTTCCCCTAGGCTGAGAAGATGGAGGAGTTTTTATAATGCTGTCAGAACAAAGAAAATAATTCTTTAACAAATTTGACTAGACTTTTGTTTCTCAAATAGTACTATAAATTAAGTAGTGCTTCAAATTGTTGTATGAGATTATTATACAAATGGATTCAATCCTATATTTTTAAACCACTTTTAACCCCCATGTATAGGGTAATTATTTATATCTGAAATTGCTAAAGAAACATAGATAAGTGAAAGAAACAGACTCCTGGAATTTTTTTGTTTGACTATCCGCTGGGAAAATATGAAAAACTTAGATACTTGACCTGAGGGTTTTTTTTAATCTGAGAGGAAAAACTGAGTTCAGCTATATTCTGTCTCTCCGATCTAAAAACTACTTTAAATTGAAATGTAAGCATTGCCACAGCTTTACAAATGCTTACATTTTATGTATTCATTGAATTATGTATTGAATTCAATGAATTACGTATTCATTACCTATCTTTTGTCACTGGAAAAAAAAGCCAATAGAAATTGCTTGTAAAATCATGGAATCATAGAATCAGTCAGCATTGGAAGGGACCACAAGGATCATCTAGTTCCAGTCCCCCCTGCCATGCCCATGGACACTCTACCCTAGAGCAGGCTGCCCAGAGCCTCATGCAACCTGGCCTTAAACACCTCCAGGCATGGGGCCTCAACCACCTCCCTGGGCAACCCATTCCAGGCTCTCACCACTCACATGCTCAACAACTTTCTCCTCAGGTTCAGTCTGAACCTACTCATCTCCATCTTAGCTCCGTTTTCTCAAGTCCTGTCATCACCTGATATCCTAAAAAATCCCTCCACAGCTCTTTTGTAGGCCCCTTTCAGATACTGAAAGGCCACAAGAAGGTCACCTTGGAGCCTCCTCTTCTCGAGATTCAACAGCCCAAAATCTTTCAGTCTGTCCTCATAGGAGAGGTGCTCCAGCCCTCTAATCATCCTCCTGGCCCTTCTCTGGACATGCTTCAGCATGTCCACATCCTTCTTGTAATGAGGGCTCCAGAACAGGAGGCAGTAAATGGAGAAATGTATTGGGTAGGGTTAGGGTTGGAGAAATGTAAATAGTAATGGAGAAATGCATCACAAAAACAAAACACCTCTTTGTTTCTGAATATCAGAAGTGAATATCCCTTTGAAACAAAGCAGTTAAAAGGCATTTTCAGTGCTTTTAAAAGTTCATTTAAAAAATTTATTTCTGCTTACCATAACCATTAATGGGCAGTCTGTGATTGCTTATGCCTTAAAGACTGGACGCTGGAAAAAATGTATTTCGTGTTCAATTGTCATTGCTTTCCTTGGGGTACATTAAGCTGCAGAGGTGTTATATTAAACTGCAGACATGCTAGCCCTGCCTGTGGGGGAAAAAAACCCACAAGTTACGAAAATTTAATAACCTCTTTTATAGTGTTTCCATGAATTCATTAAGAAACAGAAATCCAATGCTCTAGTACATCCTTCTTGTGAAATATTAGTTTAGATGAGTAGACATAAAAGAAAAATTCTCAGTTTTCTGTAACAATTAGATCTCTTCATTCCTAGTGCTTGAGAGTGCTGGTGAAAACTCAAGAGACCCTTCAACACTGAGATCAGTTTCTGGAGGGTTCAGCCATTCTAAATATGTAGTCTAGTCTATGTTCTAAAGCAGGGGTCCTCAAACTTTTTAAACACAGGGCCAGTTCACTGTCCCTTGGACACTGTCAGGGGCCAGGCTATAGTTTGTTGGGGACCAGACTACAGTTTGGTTCCAGCCCAGTAGTGTCAGGAGCCAGACTATAGTTTGGTTCCAGCCCAGTCCTGGCGGGTGCTTGGGGACTGCGGAGGCTAGCGAGCGGATTAAGTGGCGGAAAGTGGCTGCTTGGTTTCCCCCACAACCCCCGGCGGGAGGGAGGGTGGGGGTGGTTCTGTAAACACCGGCAGGCCAGAGTGAGGACCCTGGGAGTCTGTATCTGGTCCGTGTGCCGTAGTTTGAGGACCCCTGGTCTAAAGGATACAATCAGCATACCAACAAGTGTATTAAAACGTAATAGGAAGATGGAACAAATATGCAAATTGAGGAATTCATATTGTAAACTTGTTGATGGGGCTTTAAATCTAATGAGTTGTGCACAAAAATGGGTTTTGTTTATTTGTTATAGGAGTTTTGTTTATTATAAGTTATACTGACAGACATCCATAGACACTTACTTATAAGGCATCATACGCAACATGTTATCTTGATTCTGCTCCTTAGATGACATTGAGAATTACTTTGTCTCATTTACGTGGAATTCTTTTGTCATGGAAATGTTCTTATTCATTGCAAGGACTAGGATAACCACGTCGTGGAATATAAATATTGTTAATTGATTCACTCAAGTTCATTCTCTGGATTCTTTTCTTTCTCTTGTTTTATGCTCTGGGCAGATTTGTTATGTTGGACATATTCTGTTACACAGAAAACAGCTATGTGTGCTGTGTAACAGCTATTGATTCCATCTGGGTTTTTGAAATCACAGATAGTCCAAGTGTTACTTATAATCTGTTTGTTATTAACAAACTGCTTTTATGAAGGCACGGGAATGGTTTAGTTTTGAGTTTTTGTTTGTTGTATTTGTTGTTTTCATTTGCCATTTTGGTTGTTTTCATTTGTTATTTTTGTTGTTTTGTTGTAGTATTTTTTGTTTGTTTGTTGGGTGTAGTTTTTTTTTATTAGATACCTAAAATGATGTGTTGGAATGCATAAAGTAAGGTATTTATCAATGCAAATACAGTAGTAATGGTAAAAGCAACCATATCTTTATTACAGTACTATGAAGTCACCTCTATCCAAGTAGCTGAATGTACTGTAGACAAACAGAGCAGAAAAAGAGAAAGACAGATTTAATAGGCCAAACTGCAAAGGACCATGAGCTATCACATTATTTGGGTGAATAGTTTTTAGTATATAAATCCATAAACGCTCACACACCTTTCTCTTACCTTTCTCTCTTTGCTTACCTTTCTCTTTGTGGGCTAATGTAATTTAAATCTGTGGGTGAAAGATTTCATTAGTTTAATGAGTGTTAAATCATTTCTACCTACAAAATTCTCCCTTGCTGGTATAAACATAATCACCACTGTGTGAGAGAGCACTTTACAGACACTGAGTCCTAGAATCATAGAATCAACCAGGTTGAAAGAGACCTCCAAGTCCAACCTAGCACCCAGCCCTATCCAAACAGCGAGACCACAGCACTAAGTGACTCAGCCAGGCTTTTCTTGAACACCTCCAGGGATGGCAACTCCACCACCTCCCTGGGCAGCCCATTCCCATGGCGAATCATACTCTCTGTGAACAACTTCCTCCTAACATCCAGCCTAGACCTCCCCTCGCACAACTTGAGACTGTGTCCCTTTGTTCTGTTGCTGGTTGTCTGGCAGAAGAGACCAACTCCCAACTGGCTACAGCCTCAGCCTCCCTTCGGGTAGTTGTAGACAGCAATGAGGTCACCCCTGAGCCTCCTCTTCTCCAGGCTAAACAATCCCATCTCCTTTAGCCTCTCCTCAGAGGGCTGTGCTTCAGGCCCCTCACCAGCTTTGTCACCCTTCTCTGGACATGTTCCAGTATCTCCACATCTCTCTTGAATTGAGGAGCCCAGAACTAGACACAGTACTCAAGGTGTGCCTGACCAGTGCTGAGTATAAGGGAAGAATAACCTCCCTTGTCCTATTGGCCACACTGTTCCTGATCCAGGCCCACATTCAGAAAACCTATGCAGAGGAGCTGGTTATCAAGGCTGTTCATACTTACCTACAGGGATCTTGATTATACTATGTACATTCAAATGACTGATTTGCAAATGAGAGAACAGATCTCATTGAAGGATATTCACCTTATCTTCTGTCTTCCAACAGGATATTGTAGACTCTGTTCATGTTGGTTATTGAAGGACATCAGGAAACCGCATCTTGCAGAAAGTGTGCCTGCATGTGGTTGGCAGTTGGATGAGTTCTCCTGATGACTATTACACCATAAATGGAATAGTTGGGACCTAGGACATGGTGGTGATCCCTCCGTGTTTTTCATCTGTGTGATAAGGCACACAAGGCAGTCTTTACTGCAAATGTTGCTCATGAGTGTAATAAAAGTCTTCCTTTATCAAAGCAGACCTTTTGCTGCTATTACTAAAGCGCAATACCATAGTAAACATCTCCTGTGCTACCAGTAACAAGACATTCAGTCCACTGGAGTTACAACCAGAAAGCTGTTGTCACATCACAGAATGACAATATTCAGACTCATCCAAAAATTAGTTTTTGTTCAGTGTAGATACTGGAGGGGGAAAAAAGATTACTGAAATTGCTTCTTCAGAACAGTGTCTATCAAAGTAACACAAGTTATTATTTGATAGCATTTATTAAAATTGAATTTATGTACATTTAATACTGAGGCATGTTTGAGGTTTGCCTTTTTTCTTTTAGTAGTGGGTTTTCAATTAGCAATTTTGACATGGATTTTTTTTTTTTTAGCATTTAAATTAACTGAGAGGCTGTTTCAGTCGACCCAGATGAGTCTAAAGAAGTGGTTTCACCTGAATTTCATCCATTCAAGGGAATTTAGATATTACACAAAGAGAATACAGGAAAACAGTCAGTGACACTCTAAAAAGATTCATGAGACACTGTAAAAAACAAACAAAGCCAGGGAACAGCACAGCAAGAGGTGAAGCTGAATATGTACCAAACCATAATGCTTTGGGAAAAGTCCTCCTATGGTGTTTAGACCTCATCCATATGGTCATGGCAATTTGTACTGAGTTCATGTGGCAAGGTTTTGGTAGCAGGGATGTTGTAGGGATGGCTTTTGTGAGAAGACACCAGAAGCTGCTCCCCTGTTGAACACAGCCAGGCTCAGCCGTCTCCAAGATAAATCTGCTGCTGCCCAGAGCTGAGCCAGTCAGCAATGTTGGTACCACCTCTGTGATAACACATTTAGAAGAGAAGAGAAGAGAAGAGAATCAACCAGGTTGGAAGAGACCTCCAACATCATCCAGTCCAACCTAGCACCCAGCCCTATCCAGTCAACTAGACCGTGGCACCAAGTGCCTCAGCCAGTCTTTTCCTGAACACCCCCAGGGACGGTGACTCCACCACCTCCCTGGGCAGCCCATTCCAATGCCAATCACTCTCTCTGGGAAGAACTTCCTCCTAACATCCAGCCTAGACCTCCTCTGGCACAACTTGAGACTGTGTCCCCTTGTCCTGTTGCTGGTTGCCTGGGAGAAGAGACCAACCCCCACCCGGCTACAGCCTCCTTTCAGGTAGTTGTAGACAGCAATGAGGTCACCCCTGAGCCTCCTCTTCTCCAGGCTAAACACCCCCAGCTCCCTCAGCCTTTCCCCACAGGGCTGTGTTCCAGGCCTCCCACCAGCTTCATTGCCCTTCTCTGGACACGTTCCAGCACCTCAACATCTCTCTTGAATTGAGGGGCCCAGAACTGGACACAATACTCAAGGTGTGGCCTGAGCAGTGCTGAGTACAGGGGAAGAATAACCTCCCTTGTGCTGCTGGCCACACTGTTGCTGATCCAGGCCAGGATGCCATTGTCTCTCTTGGCCACTTGGGCACACTGCTGGCTCATCTTTAGCCTACTATCTACCAGCACTCCCAGGTCCCTTTCTTCCTGGCTGCTCTCCAGCCACTCTGTCCCCAGCCTGTAGTGCTGCTTGGGGTTGTTGTGTCCAAAGTGCAGAACCCTGCACTTGGCCTTGTTAAATCTCATCCCATTGGCCTCTGCCCACCCATCCAGCCTTTCTAGGTCCCTCTGCAGTGATTTCCTACCTTTCAACAGATCCACATCTGCTTTAAAGTAATGTGTGCTGTGTAACAGCTGGGAGAGTGGAATGAAAATATATCAAAGAAACAGCTCTGCAGACATGAAGATCAGTGAAGAAGGAACATGAAGGGATGCACTTGAAGTGCCAGAGATCCCCTGCAGCCCATGGTGAAGATCATGGTGAGGCAGATTGTTCCCCACAGTCCATAAAGGTTAACACTGGAGCAGGCATTGATCTGCAATTGTGGAATACCCGACAATGGAGCATGGGGTTGTGTCCCAAAGGAAGCTGTGACCCCGTGGAGAGTCTACACTGGAGCAGGCTCCTGTCAGGACTCACACTGGAGCAGCCTGTACCTGAAGGACTACATTGCCATGGAAATGATTCATGCTACGGCAATTCTTGAATTACCCTGTAGAAAGGACTCAACACTGGAGCAAGGGGACAGTGTAAAGAGCAAGGAAAAGAGAGATGAAAAGTTTTAGGTATCTGTGATATCTGTAGTGGTGACTACAGATCTCAGTGCCAAAGAAAAAGAAATTGCACTTTCAGTAAACCTTTTTAAATGCAGTGGAACATTCTGAATGTATACAAGAGACTCTTACTACGGGCAAGAGTTATCCTTTAGTCTTCCAATCTTCAGATTAATATTTTTACTATTAATAATAATTTCAGTTGTCCTAATGACAAAATCAATGCACTTGCCTTCTAGCTTCTCTGTTTCTTTTCTCACCATGTATTTATTTTGTGGTCAAGAAAGGAGTGCAATTTAAGACCACCGAATAGAGATAGAATGCTGTGAGGGTTTTTTTGGCTTAACATTAAATGCCAGTAGCATCTTCTCATTTCCTTTTGTTGCAGATATTTCTGTGTTTCTCCATCAAAATCTTGTTTGTAGAGCTAACAGTCTGGAACAAACACCTAAGCCATACTGGGATGGGAGAGAGAAATTGTACTCACAAAGGAAGGCAGAATGAACACAGCTGTTTGTGTTGCTGACTCACTGACCAGCAAATCCTCTATAGTGACACCATGATGCTAAGAGATTATTTACTTGTTTGTTCTTTTCCTTGTGATAAACAGAAGTTTAGAAGCAGCAATGTGAGTGTTGTGGAGGGGAAAATTAATTGATGTGAGATTATATTTTTTCCAAAATTAATATTGTTTATTAATGTTGCTATTCAGAACTCTCACCACCCACGACCACTAATTTTAATAACATTTCTGTTCTTACATGGTCATGGAAACATTCTGTGGATAATATCTAGATCTAGTAATAACCAGCAAAATACATAAACATTAACTGAACTGGAAGAGAAGGTTCCCGTGGTCAAATGCCACTTGCGGTCAATATGCCGCTTGCCCAGTAGATGGGCTCAAGGAGCTCTTTCTGCTCTATGGAAGAAGGCAGTGGAGAATTACAAAAAGGTATTTAAGCATTTACTCATAGATTATTATTACCCACTTGCAGGGCTCAGCCACAGTCCAGACAGTGCCCAAATGCTTTCAGGGGACTCTGTCTTGTCAGACGTTGAGACTTGAATCTTCCTGGCTTCTGGGGAAAGGACACAGACAATTTCTGACCTTGTCTCCTGGCTTCTTCTGGATGATCTGTATATATGTCCAGGAATTCTAGACAGGACCTTCAGGTGTAGAGGCAGGATGTTGTGCAGTCTCAGCACAATGTCACATTGGCCACACAGGCCAATCACGTGCAGGCATCCAGGGTCTGCTCCTAGTAACTCGCAGCAGTGGAGTTTACCATGCAAACCATAAGGCAGTGTGTAATAGCAGCACACAACGGCAAAGCACAGAGAAGCACGGTAAAGAGCAGGGAAGCAAAGCAGGTCGTTAACCTGTGTATCTTCTTTTATCAGTGTGGGCCAAGATTAATTGCCCTTTGGACACAGAATAGCCAATCAGGATGGCAGTTAGCCAAACCTTACCATATTAGGCAAAGCCACAGGCTCTCTTTTACCCAAATTTGGGAAAAGCACAGGCCTTGCACAAGGCAGGCACAAGGCAGGCACAAGGTAAGTGTGTGTACCTTACCACAAGATCCTGAGCAGGCCAGACTCAGTGGCTACAGGCTCTTTTGTGTCTTTTTGTCTTCTTCTCCTGCACTTGCCTCTCTGGTGGAGCAGAAAAACATGCCTAGGCAAGCCAGGACATATATAAGCCTATTTTGGGCCTGTCAGACCTACCACAACAGTGAGTAACACAAAATACGAAAGAGGACAAAAAATGAAAACTGAGAATAAACTCTTAAATCCTTCTAAGACAACAGTTAAAAGATTTTTCCCATTGAAGCTAAGTAGGAAATGTCTGTCTAAATATTGATAGTTCCTTCCTTCTCTGCTGATTATGTTGGTAAAATATGTTGACACCTTTTTCCTCATAAATTTGAAAGCAACATATTAATGATGCTGATCACTAATTAGTTAGAGGTCTCTCCCAACCTAGTTAATTTTTTTAAATCACTACACTAAGGAACGAGTTTTCTGAAGATATTAGGTTATCTCTAACTGTACCATAGTTAATGAAAACAAAACAAAACACAAACAAACAAACAAAAAAAAAAACCAACCAGACAGACCTTAAGGACCAAACAGTCTTTAAAATAGATCTGGATGAGTTGTGACCTTGCCCAGACAAGAACTCTACCACTGTGTTATTCTATCCAAAACAGAGCATCTGTTTTCAGAGCCAAGAAAAGGTACTCCTGGCTATTCTCAGACTCTCCAGTCATCTCTGCTCTTCCTCTTGTTCACTGCTGTAGATGCAGATATTATGCTAGAGCTGCTCAGAAGTGTTTTTGAGGAAGCAACAGAAAGGAAACCTTGCTCACTTCTACAAAAATATGTAAAACTTCTAGAGTAATGTAGGCCAAAGCTGAGAAGAAAATACTTTATTGCAAGAGGTTTGCAGCTTACCTGGCTAACTGCTGCTCTGCTTGAACTCCTAGGCTAGAGAAAAGTAAAACATATCAGCTAGCCAGGATAGAGGCAAGGGAAGTAAAAATTTCAAACTGAGAGGGCTGAATAGTGATCATCCAAAAGAAAGTGTGCAAAATGTACAAAAACTTCTACTTTTCCAACTCAATACTCCTGGTCTTTTTCTTAATTACCTCAAACAAACTAAATTGTTGATTGGATAGGGCTGGGTGATAGTTTGGACTGGATTATCTTGGAGGTCTATTCCAACTTGGTTGATTCTATGATTCTATGATATCCAAAGGCTTTCCCATAAATCAGAACAGATAAGCAAACTAATGTAATAGTTAGCAGATGGTAAATTTGACGACTTTTCTGGCATTGTTCCTGCACTTCTAATGAATCTTTACTATAGTGGAAGAAAGATGAATTCTACCTCCTACTCGTCATAATTTGACTTAGAATTGCAATTAGTCCAGAACAAAGCACTGAATGTAGCTTAATTGTCCTATGCTCCTGAAGACTGTGACCTGAACCACATGGTGTGAGGGCAAGTATTTTATAGGAAGCAAAAATTTTACATTATAAGTGGGAGTGTGCAATAGATACAAACCCAACAGTCATTGGTGCTCTTGGAATCAGTAAGTTTAAGCTTTGCCTTACTGAGATGCCTTACTCTGTTCTTAAACTTAGGGACTTCTTAAAACCTGCCAGTCAATGTCAATAGCCTGGAGAAGAGGTCAGGAGTGACCTCATTGCTGTCTACAACTACCTGGAGGGAGGTTGTAGCCAGGTGGAGGTTGGTCTCTTCTCCCAGGCAAACAGCAATAGCACAAGGGGACACAGCCTCAAGTTGTGCCGGGGGAAGTATAGGCTGGATGTTAGGAGGAAGTTGTTCACAGATAGAGTGATTTGCCATTGGAATGGGCTGCCCAGGGAGGTGGTGGAGTCACCATCCCTGGAGGTGTTGAAGAAAAGACTGGATGAGGCACTTAGTGCCATGGTCTAGTTGACTGGATAGGGCTGGGTGATAGGTTGGACTGGATGATCTTGGAGGTCTCTTCCACCCTGGTTGATTCTATGATTCTATGAATGACAGTTAGGTCACTTAAAGTCTTTGTTGAACTGAAACCTGAGGACATAAGTAAAATTACAATAATTCTGAAGACTTCCATTGTCTTTTGCTTCATTTAAAATAGGAATAAGTGTGTAATGTATAATATATATGTCTATATGAGTGGATATAAATTCTGATAGCATTTTGCTCTCACTATATTATATGAATTGACTGTTCAGGGTTAACAGTCTGCCTCTTCTTCCTCAACCACTGGATCTTAGAGAGTCTGTGGCATAATTGAAATAATCTCATTTGAGGTTCAAGCATATTTTTCTTCTGTAAATATTCCGATGTGCTTCATTCCCCTGTCACTGTTTGGGATTTTTCTTTGGAAAACTCAGAATATTTCTTGCATTAGTGGTTCTTTCTTCTTCATAAAAAGTTTATCACTTGATGTTACAGGGCACCATAAATAGACATGTTTTTCCTCTATTCTCCTAATCACACTGCTCCAATATCCATATTAAGGTAATGTCCTTTATCACAGCTTGTGATGCTTACATGGGACATTTGAGATTATCTCCATAACAAAACATCTATCTCTCCTTGCAAAAAGTCATCATTTCTGTGAAATCCTCCTGATACTCGTGTTTTATTGTACTGCCTGAATCTAAGAACTTGTTAGAGTTCTTAGAAGTAATGCTACAGTTTCCTTGGCTAATGAAAGAGAGGAATTATCAGCTGAGAAAAGTCCCAACTGAAGTCCCACCAAGCTGATATTAAGTTTTCATGTTTGTGAAAACCAACATGAGGGTGAGTCTTTGACCTTTGGGCTGACGCTATTTGTACTCAGAAAGTTAAACCTCGTGTATGTAAAACAAAAATCAAACCAGAGCTTTTTCTGGATGTTAAAACCTGTCTCCTCAAGCCAGAAATTCAAGTGATTTTTTTTTTTTTTTTAACTAGGAATTCTTTGTTTTATCTTCTGTAAAATACATATTTGAAGATAATTTATCTTTATTTCGAAAATGCTTTTGTCACTGCAAAGTTTTGTGATTCTTGCTGTTCCGTATTAGCTTATGTTGCATGGCATGAGATCAGGAGCCAATTCTTTTGTCATATCAGACCTGTACACTTGCTAAGGCTTAGAGGAGATTATTGGCCCATTGGTCATCCATACCTACTAGACACTTTGCACCCCATCTAGGCATCACATTCTGATCCATAAAAGAGAGCATGCAGCAGAAAGGGGCTGGATTCATGCTTCCACATCTACTTAAGATGGAATTAGAAGTCATGATGTGCTGCTGTATCCACCAACTTGGACATTAGATCATCTGAATCTAAATATTGGGAAGAAAAATGTAAGAACTTTGATTTCTGGCTTGAGGAATATACTTCTGGTAAAAAGAAATGTATAGGACAGCTCACCTGACAACTGTGAAAACCAATTTAATTTCTCTAAAACATAGTCTCTTTTCTATAGCTACTGTGTAGGAATCAATGTGTTCTGTGCCTCTCCTGACACATGAGAAGTCATTTCCATTTGCTAGTATAATGATGGCATGAATCTCTCGTTACTTATCTTGTTGACAGTAATAGTTTTTAATTCTCTGAGGCAAAGTTTTGCAGCCAGGGTTTTGGTTTTGGTGTTTTTTGTGTGTGCGTGTGTGTAGTTATCACTCTTTATTCTGCCCACATAGTTAGGGTTGTATTACTTTTGTGTTCACTGCTACAGCCATTCCAAATCCTTTCAGGTTCCTGAAGGGATGTCAGGTGCCTTAACTAGCAGATGGCCTTCTTTAAGGTTTGTTTGTTTTTTTAATGGTAGCATCCCAGTACAGGCTGGGAGGTGAATTGCTGGAAAGCAGCCCTGTGGAGAGGGACCTGGGGGTCCTGTTGGATAACAAGTTAACCATGGCACAGCAATGTGCCCTTGTGGCCAAGAAGGCCAATGGGATCCTGGGGTGTATTAGGAGGAGTGTGTTCAGCAGATCAAGGGAGGTTCTCTTCCCCCTCTACTCTGCCCTGGTGAGATTTCATCTTGAATACTGTGTTCAGTTTTGGGATCCCCAGTTTAAGAGGGACAGGGTCCAGCAGAGGGCTGCAAGGATGATTAGGGGACAGGAGGGCATGGCTTATGAGCAGAGGCTGAGGAACCTGGGGCTGTTTAGTCTGGAGAAGAGAAGACTTAGAGGGGGATTTGATAAATGATTATAAGTATCTGAAGGCTGCCAGGAGAGGGAGGACAGGCTCTGCTCACTTGCTCCCTGGGATAGGACAAGGAGCAATGGGTGTAAATTGCAGCAAAAAAAGTTCCACCTTAACACAAGGGGGAACTTCTTTCCTGTAAGGGTCTGAGAGCACTGGAACAGGCTCCCCAGGGAGGTTGTGGGGTCTCCTTCTCTGGAGCTTTCAAGGCCTGTCTGGATGTGCTCCTCTGTGATCTGTGTTAGGTAGTATTGTTCTGCTCTGGCAGGGGGGTTGGACTGGGTGATCTCCTTGGATCCCTTCCAACCCCTAACATCCTGTGAGCCTGTGATCCATATCACAAAAAGAATTAAACCTTTGAGGTGCTTTCTGCCTGAGCTAATATCTATTTTTAAAAACTTGTAATGATTTGCATTGGGATTTGGCATGTATTTGAATATTGATTACACATCACAAGCACACACTTGTAGGAGAAATATTGGCTTCATTGTGGCTATTCCCAGGCTTGTATTCATGGTATTAAGTGTTTTGCCATGGAAATTCCACTATTCCCACCAGTTGTAACTGGGTTGGGTTCTGAGCACAGCACTCAATTTTGAACTATGCAAATAAACAAAGACAAATGATCATAAGATCTTAGCACACTGAAATTTTTTATCATATCTTTTTGACCTTTCCACAGAACTCTGACATTTCATTTTCAGAGCTGGAAATGTGATGAATATTCACTTGCCTTACAGGAGATTTTATTTTCACATATACCTGTAGATATAAAGCCTGGAGAATGTAGTGAGAAGTTGGTATGCAGAGAGCTGATAACTCTTGGGAATGTCACCTGAGCTTCTGTGATTTACTGCTTTTCAACCTATAAGCTGACTGAATGGAGGTAAAGGAAATTTAAAACAGTAATATCAGAGACAAAGTTGCCCAAACTTACTCCTCACTAAAGTGTTCTGGATGAACACATTTGTCAGTCTGTTTAAGCCAGATGGTTCAGAAAAAAAATGAATCTTTCAGAGCCTCTGTTTTTACACAGCATGTTTGAATTTTATCATCTTATTTGCCTCATTTGCCAAGGGCTCATCAGATTAGTATGTCAGCCTCAAGGGAGTCATGTGAAGGCCATTTAAGAGATCTTTATTAACTCTCTCATGATAATAAGCTCTTTGTTGAGAGACATTAGAGACATGTGAATTCCACATTTATAAGCATCAAATTAGTCCTCAACTTCTCGTTTTCAAGTAGCTGAGAAATCCAAAAGTATATTGACAAGCCACAAATGGAATTCCATCTGTCCATATGCGGTTGAACTGTCACCAAAAGAAAACTTTAAATTGTTTGTGGAAACAGCAGGGAAAAACATGGCTTGTTTTTTTCTCAGTCTGCTAAAGGAATTAACATGTTCCTGCTGCTGCTGTATGTATTTTCCCATTAATTTCATTGTCATCACAGCAGTGGAATTGAGAAAAACAGGGTCCATATTAACAACTGAAAATGTATCCTAATCTTTTGTGGATGGGCAATGCTTTTCATTCTTGTGTTTTATGGACCCCTAGGAAAAAAGAATCATAGAATCAACCAGGTGGGAAGAGACCTCCAACATCATCCAGTCCAGCCTATCACTCAGCCCTGTCCAGTCAACTAGACCATGGCACTAAGTGCCTCATCCAGGCTTTTCTTGAACACCCCCAGGGACGGTGACTGCACCACCTCCCTGGGCAACCAATTCCAATGCAAATCACTCTCTCTGGGAAGAACTTCTTCCTAATATCCAGCCTAGACTTCCTCTGGCACAACTTGAGACTGTATCCCCTTGTTCTCTTGCTGGTTGCCTGGCAGAAGAGACCAACCCCCACCTGGCTACAACCTCCCTTCAAGTAGTTGTAGACAGCAATGAGGTCACTCCTGAGCCTCCTTTTCTCCAGGCTAAACAACCCCAGCTCCCTCAGCCTCTCCTCACAGGGCTGTGTTTCAGGCCTCTCACTAGCTTCATTGCCGTTCCCTGGACATGTTCCAGTATCTCAACATCTCTCTTGAACTGAGGAGCCCAGAAATGGACACAGTGCTCAAGGTGTAGCCTGACCAGTTTTGAGTACAGGAGAAGGATAACCTCCCTTGTTCTACTGCCACACTGTTCCTGATACAGGCCAGGATGCCATTGGCTCTCTTGGCCACCTGGGCACACTGCTGGCTCATGTTCAGCTACTATCTACCAGCACTCCTAGGTCCGTTTCTTCCTGGCTGCAGGAATTCAACATCAGAGCCTTTGTTGATGAGGTACAATACAGATAGAAGCCACAACTCACCAACATCAGAAAGACAGGTTATGAGCAGGTTGTCCCAGACATCAGATATAAAGCTATTATTCTTCTACACAAGTTCTTTAGTGCATTGTCAATACAGAGATTGGAACTGACTATGCTGGCTGGTAAAAAAGGAGAAAGATGCACTGGACCATCAGGTTTTATCAGCTGCTGCTGGGGTTCATAACAGGAAGAAGATTGCTAGGGACGCACATCAAATGGCACATTAAGATCCTCTGACACATACTTTACTACAGGGAAATTTACTACAACAATTAAATTTCTTATTGTAAAATGGATTATTTCTCCTTTTATGAAAATGTAACTTGAAGTATAATTGTATGTCATTCTACTGCAGTTTGATGATTCTGCTTATATTCTCACCAAAAGAATACTTCTCATGTGATGAAACTAATGCATGCATGTTTAGTATTCATTTTATAGAGCTCTAACTTACACAACTGGACCATTCAACCTTTGTTTTCTAGCCCTGTTGTTCAGCAGTTATTCAATAATTTTATGAAACTGTTCAGCATTTACCAGGTTTTTCACATCTTATGCTTCAACAGTACAATGGGAAATATCTTCTTTCTCTTCTTCATATTTTATTCACATAAAGAAAAAATATGAGGCTGCTCTCAATGTTGGCAGTTAAATATACTTTGTTTTAGGTGAACAATAAAAAATAGTGCATGCAAAATTCCACAGGGAGGAAATTTTCCCATTATTTTCCTAACAACCCAGCTTCTAGAACGACATGAGAACCTTACCAAAGCAAAACACAGGGGGTTGATTTTTGGGGAAATTAATAAATTTCAGAGTATTTACCATGACCTTAACTCTGAGGTTACTTTTGAATGCCTGAAAGCTGCATAGAAGAGACAGAAACTCGGAAGACCATCAGAAGAGGCAGCTAGTCTTTTCCTCTTCAGCAAAGCCAGATCAGTCTGGCTTTTCCCATGGAAATGGCTGTGCAAGAGAAGAGATTTTTACAAGCTTCTTTATCTATAGTTATTTATTCTAGACATATGTTGCTGAGTAAGAAATAAACTTTGTTGTTGTATTCAGCTTTAAACCCAAATTATTTTGCTAAGTGACACTGTAATGTTTGTTTTGCTGTAGATTTTTTGAATGCTATGAATGAAAACAGCTCTACATGAGCATGAGAAATGTGCCAGGTCTTGGTTTAATTCTACTGGTGAGACAGCAGCTCCCAAGATAGAAGCAAATGAAGGAAGCACAAGGCAAAATTCAGATTAGACGCTGAACAATTCCAAAGCTCTCATCATTTTTACAAGTACCTTGGCATCCATGTCCAAGCATGGACACAGGCCTGACCCTCACTTTTTTGTGTCTTCACCCTAGCCAGAGCAGCTGATGTAAATGACAGTTTCAAAATGACAGTGTGAATACATAGATGGTAGGCTTTCTTCTGAAAAAAAAAAAAAAGCAAACAACAAATCAAACTAGCAGCTGTAGCTGTCCAGACCAGTGTCTATTTGGCACTAGGTGGTTTGATATTACTAAAGGCTTCCTACTCCCTCACCTAGTGCTTTTGTCAGGGTGTTTTTCCTCCTTTGAGGGAGTTACAGGCTTCCTAAGCACAGGACAACATGCCTTTCCCAATACATGTCAGCCTGTACTCCTCAGAGTTTACAGAAAGTTGGAAGAGGAGCATGGGGAGAGAGGACTAGAGGTGTTGAAGAAAAGCCTGGATGAGGTGCTTAGTGCCATGGTCTAGATGATTGGACAGGGCTGGGTGACAGGTTGGACTGGATGATCTTGGAGGTCTCTTCCAACCTGATTGATTCTCTGATTCTCTGATTCTAAAGGAAACCTTCCAAGACTTCTTATTTTCCTCAGTGCTTCACAGAGAGTACTCTCCAGGTGAAGGTGGTATACGGCCCCCCATCATCGAGCCATCAACCTCTCATTATTAACAGGCTCCTAGTGTTTCATCTGGAAGGAATCCAGCTCCAACGTCATGCAAGTTACTCTGCATTTCTCAAGCAGATTATTTATGAGAAGGTGCAAGAACTCCTGAAGGCAACATTTTTTCCCTGGTGGTTGCTCCTTATTTCTAATTGCTTCCATTAATTATGTTGCATTGTTACATTAAATTCATTTTAATCTGCTAGGAAGTTTTCCAATGCTAGAAGATGCTCCTGTTGAGAGAGGCTTTAAATAGTTTGAAATTTCTTGGGCTTTGTCTTCTTTAAAAATCCAACAATATTGTTTGTCTTTCAAAATCCTTATTAAATCTATGTGAGACAGGCTTACATGCACAGAGATTTACTATCAGGGTCCTTAGATGATAGCACACCTAAACTCCATGTCAAAGTTAGTTTCAGGGGAAAATGAAAACTAAAGGAGAGAGAGAAAGAATAAAGAAAACTCCGTAGTGGCCAACTGAGAAGTAATTGATATCTCAAAGGAGCATCTTCTATAGGCTACTTTCTAGCATGCAAAGCCCCACAACATTTTTCCATAGGGATTATATATTTATCATCATGACTCACTCATCCTTCCTGTTGGAATTTGCTTCTGGTGTTGTCAGTACTGGCTGGAGCATGCTGTCATCTGAGGCTGGTGCTACAGACAAAATAGCTGGTAAGTGATGCACGTTCATGTGATTGGGTTCCCCAACAAAAGGACTAGGAAAGGAAAGGGAAAAGGGTGATTCTGATGCTGGGAACAATTTATTTGCCAAGAGAACCCATGATAACTGTGCTTGTTTGGATTTACAAGAATAGGTTATTGAGAATAATAGCATGAAAATAAGGGAGAATCTCTGCCACAGCATCCTAGATGAAATTTCAGAGCTTCAAGGAAAAGGCAGGTGACAGAACACAGCTAAAAGTGCTTTAGTATTACAAAAGTGAAGGCACTTAAAGCACTAAGAAACACTTCTGCATTTGGAAAATGGTATATTATGCATTCCTCTCTATGAATTCACTTTTTATGCTTTCTCTGATAAGTAAGAGCAGTCTTTTTCTCCCTCCCTCTTGATGCCATTCTCTCTTTTCACGCTCTTTTAACATTTCTGCCTGCTTTTTTTTCAATGGAGTTTGTCAAGGCTAGCACAAACCTATGCCCTGCAGTTGAAATCAGTGCTTGGCATTGACAAGTACCTTCTTCCTTGCCCAGAGTGGACATTGTAATATAAAAGTATCCACCCAGCTTCTAACTGCAAAAAGCCTCCTTTCCAACTTTGTATGAACAGCAAAATTAATCTTTTGTGCTTATTAAATAAAACAGATCTATCAGCTTTGCAGCCACCTGGCAGGACAGTTCCTGTTCTCCTTAATGACTTCTTAACTGATCATGAAACATAATGAGATATCGAACACTTGGGAGCAGCACGACCTCATAATCAAGGATTATAGAGTATGGCTACGCTATTTACACCTCTACAGCATTTCTGGTTGACCTTACACACATGAACTGGGCATTGTACACTACAGCCTCATGTCATATTCTGGGCTCATTGAATTCAGAAGTGCAAGCATCTCAGCAATACCATGCAGGATTCTACAGTGAATAGGGAGCTGTTTCCTTTGCTCTGTTACTCAGCAACAGTTGGTAACTGATGCAGTGACACAGGACCTCGCTTGCAGATCCAAAAAAGGTTTTCCAAATTGCATTTTAAGGCAAATACCCAGTGAGTACATTGAAGGCTAGAAACAAGCCAAAATTACTCCCATAGAAGAACTGGTATGTTGTTTCTTGCCTTTTTATTGATGCCAGGAAGAGCTCCATGAGCTGAATAAATTAAATTATTTCCTTGATTCCTAAGTACATGCTCAGATTTATGAGACAAATGTTATATTTTCTAAGTCAGGTTAAACCCAAGAACTACTGAAGAAGTGTGACTTGTCAATTGATGTGAGACTATGTTTAATAACACCAAACCAAAAAATGAACATAAGAAAAATATAATTCTAAGTCCCAAGAAGAAATTACAATACTTCAAAACTTTTAGAGAAAGAAAACAACAAACCAACAATGAACTTTCCCAAACAGTGCCACTACTTGAGCACAGGTTCTGAAATTTCATTGCCTGCAGAGTTAATCTGTTAGAATGGCAGAGTGTTAGCTGGTCCTCAACAGGACCAATAGGCAGCTATGGCAGGGGATTGGAGCTGGATGATCCTTGAGGTCCCTTCCAACCTAAACCATTCTATGATTCATTCTATGATTCTAAGTAGTTCCCAGCCAGAATCTAGGTACTTTCACAACAGGCATCTTGGGTGCCATTGGAAGCCTGAAGAGTTTAATAGCATATGCTTGGCCAGACTCTGACTCTCAGACTGAGTGCTAAAAAATGGACTCTATACCAGTTACATTTATTTTCAAGAGCCAATATAAATACCTAATGTCAATTCCCATCTCAATCTTATTTCGGCCAAGTCAAACAGATCCAGCTCTTTATGTCTTCTTATAAGATATTGTCTCAGATCTACCTAAAATTATGTTTCATTCTTCTTCTGCTTGTCCTCTATTTTAGTTCATTTTCATAGTAAGGATGCAACACATTAGCAAAACTAGGTAAAGAAAATACTATACTTCTCAAATCCCATCTATACCAAACAGTTATTCATTGCATAATATAGATGATAACATTCTCTTAGTACCCAAGGATGTAATAGGAATCTCTTCACTCTGGTCTCTGAATTAGAAAAACATCTATCATTTTATAGAAGCAGCCTTTTCTCACACAAGATGAGCAGATTCCTGAGCCACTCTCTCCCTGTCATTGCACATCACCATATTTACCTTCGCTTTAGGCTCGTGTTTGTGATATTTAATGAACTGTTTACACAGCCTTAATATCCTGATCATCTCTGTAGGAATTTTTAATTTCTTAGATCCTTTCTGCTCTAATGGTGTCAGGGGTTGATTTGAATCTGCTGATATGTATATCCAATACCACATTGCCATCATTTCAGCTTCAAAATCAAAGTGCTGGCTGAAGGGAATTATCATGGGAATTGAAGTTCAGATTGTAATGTGAGAGGTTTCCTGTTCTGGTTGCTGCTGGTGAAGGGCCTGGAGCACAAGCGTTATGAGAAGAGGCTGAGGGAGCTGGGGTTGTTTAGCCTGGAGAAGAGGAGGCTCAGGGCTGACCTCATTGTTGTCTACAACTACCTGAAGGGAGGCTGTAGCCAACTGGGAGTTGGTCTCTTCTGCCAGGCAACCAGCAAGAGAACAAAGGGACACAGTCTCAAGTTGTGCCGGGGGAGGTCTAGGCTGGATGTTAGAAGGAAGCTCTTCCCAGAGAGAGTGATTGGCATTGGAATGGGCTGCCCAGGGAGGTGGTGAAGTCGCCATGCCTGGAGATGTTGAAGAAAAGCCTGGATGAGGCACTTAGTGCCATGGTCTTGTTGATGGGATGATGGGTAATAGGCTGGACTGGATGATGTTGGAGGTCTCTTCCAACCTGGTTGATTCTATGAAATGTAATTTCTGGGTCTGGTATGTTGGTCTTTTCTGCTGGGCAGGCTGCAGCTGTGGGGCATAGGGGAGGTCAGTGGCTTCTGCTGCTGCTTCTGCATTTTGCTGCCCTTTTCTGCAAATAGGCTAAGGTAATTGTACGTTGTATTGTCTCATGAGATTCTTTACCTCAATCCAGAGAGCTTTTGTGGGGGCGAGCTGTGTTAAGCCAGGACAACTGGTCTACATCAAGATTTTTTGTGACCAGAGACATTATAAAAATATATCTTTACAACAGTTACTTGAAAGATTCAAACAGAGTAATATTATGGCAAATCACACATTTATTTTGCAATTGCCTATTATTGAAAGGCTGGAAGGAAGTATTAACACCCATGTGAGTGGCTATATATAATGGAAAGTATTACAAGTCAGTGCATTTCAGAAATGCCACCAATATTGTTTGGTTTGGTGCCACATTCTTGTAATATTCTGGTACTAATCACTGCAGCTGAGGAGGTGGATTTGAAAAGTAGAAAGAGGAAATGGGATAATCACCAACTACACTGATGAAAGGAATATGAATGCAGCTTTGCTCATCTGTGTAAGCTGGGTGGCTTGCAGAACTACTGTGCCTGAACAACTTCAGCAACTTTCATAGGAGTCCCAAAGCTTTATTAGTCATTATTACTTTTTTTGCATCAATATTTTGCAGTTTTCTTTCCTTCTGTTATCAACAACACATATCAAAGCTATCTAAATTGAGACTCCTTGAATCTAGTGACATTTGGATGCTGATGCTGAGTTACTTAGTCAGAAAGTCCTCACCATTTAGAGATGCTGGCCAGCAACAGAGTGGGAAGTTTGTTATTGGATATTCAAGTCAGCTTATCTTCTGACCATCCTGGAAAAACTATGTCTAAAAGGTAGACTCATTTAAGGTAGAATCAGTAACTCTATGTAACATTGTGTTAGGAGAAGCTGAGCATTATGTTTTCCTTCTCAACAAACAGGCTCCAGGCTCAATGAACAGCGTCAATATCCAGAGAAGGGCAACGAAGCTGGTGAGGGGCCTGGAACACAAGCCCTATGAGGAGAGGCTGAGGGAGATGGGGGTGTTTAGCCTGGAGAAGAGGAGGCTCAGGGGTGACCTCATTGCTGTCTACAACTACTTGAAGGGAGGCTGTAGCCAGGTAGGGGTTGGTCTCTTCTCCCAGGCAACCAGCAAGAGAACAAAGGGACACAGTCTCAAGTTGTGCCAGGGGAGGTCTAGGCTGGATGTTAGGAGGAAGTTCTTCCCAGAGAGAGTGATTTGCCATTGGAATGGGCTGCCCAAGGAGGTGGTGGAGTTGCCATCCCTGGAGGTGTTGAAGAGAAGCCTGGATGAGGCACTCAGTGCCATGGTCTGGTGATTGGCTAGGGCTGGGTGATAGGTTGGACTAGATGATGTTGGAGATCTCTTCCAACCTGGTTGATTCTGTGATTGTATGAAGTGTTTCCATTGAATTGTTACCCACAGACCTGCCCAGTCAAGAATAAAAGAGCCCTTTTCAGTCTGAGTTATAGGTTCTCACATAATAATTCTCTAGTACAGAGTACAGCTGACTTTGTGGGTCATGAGTCTGGAAGATCCACAGACAATTTGCTCAGCGTGATCATGTAGTCTGGGACTTGCATCTGAAGGCCTAGGGAGTGAAATGTCTAATTGGCATATGGATTCCAGTGATGGGGGAAGGCACTAGTTCTCCAGCATGTAAGTTTGAAATGTCTTTAAAAATTCTGATAGCTGTTACAAGAGGCTGGAAGCAGCAATTGTATTACTAGCAGTTATTATTTACTATTTATGGTAAAAGGCTTTTTTATGGACTGAAAATTGTGATGTTAGGCACTCCCAATACAACTGAACGTAGCAAAAGAATCTACAATCACATAGACTCCAGAAATAACATATAAAGATTAACAAGTGTGATGGTGCACTAACTGTAGTTAGTGCTTTAGCTTGTGAAAAATGTACGAATGTGTGCCACAAGGAAGAAATTGCTTAGCAAAACAAAGAAGATGAAAGGCTCTGAGGGAAAAAGATCAAGTAATTGGAGCATGAAAACACAATACTGGTAATTAATACAAGAAGCCACAGGTGAAAAAAAAAAGGCTTACAAGGGAAAAGAATACATAAGTCACTCAAGCTGGGCAGTCAGAGTGCCAATAAAAGCTCAGTAGCTAACATAAGGAAAGGAAAAATCAAACTGTGGCTGAAGGAACTCGAGAGTTGCATTGACAGCACAAGTCCGAGTAGGCAGATCTAAGAGATGGATGCATCTTCCTCTCTCTGTGAGGTCAGTCAAGGACACTGGCAAAGAAAATTAGAAAGGAAAACAAAACAAAAAGAAAAAGCAAAACAGAAGGAAAAAAACAAGACCCTTAAGAAAAAAATAGAAACACAAAACCACTGACCGCCTACCCTACCAATTATATTTTTTTTTAATCCATAGACTCCATCAAAAATCATAGCAAATTGTTTTTTTCTGAAGTCTATTGAAAACAAAATTGGCCTGTTCTGAAAGCAACCAGCTAACAGCTCACTAAGAAGTTCAGATTTTCTTTTCTTTCTTTACTCTCTCTTTTTCTTCCCCCTGAGGAGAAAAGACCACATCTCATCAAAACAGCAGCTGAAGTCATTTCACCCTTCCCCACTTACACAAAAATAGCTAGGTGAGAAGGGTAGAACAGCATTATTCACAGGAAATATTATTTCTGCAATAATGAAGGAATATCAATTTTTCTCATGAAGTTGACTTAACCAAGGAAAAGGTTAAAATTTACCTGCAATTCTTCTGTATTTTACCTCTCAAACTCTTCTTTTTTGATAATTACCCAAACGAGAAAAGGGATGGAATTTGTTTATGGAACTCACAGTGGCATCTAGCTATAATATTTCTTTTAAAGTGGTACTACATCTTAAATATCTACTATCCATCTGCCTCTCTCTACCTCTTTCTGTCTGCTGTGTCATGTATGGAAAGATGGATCTTATTTACAATGTACTGGACAAGAATCAGTTGATCACAAAGCAAAATGCTCAATATATATTGATAATTAGGCTGCCCATATCTAAACACTCACAGAAAACTGAGCGAATGCAAATACAGGAAAATGTCTTTTAATCCATTCTGTTCAGAATTTTAAAGATAAAATATGTTCATCAGTAAATGTCTTTTAATCCATTCTGTTCAGAATTTTAAAGATAAAATATGTTCATCAGTAAATAAAGGAAATCCAAAGTGTCATTTAAATAGACTTCCCTCTGAAGAAATGTGATAGTAATGTTCAGGAAGGCTGCTGCATGATTCTCATCCAATACACAGATTTGCTGAGACATAGCTGAGAGTATGACACTTGGCAGAAAGGCAGCAAGCCATTTAAAGCAGCATTTAAAGCTCTTCAAGGAACTGAATAAGAAGAAAATAAACAGACTAAAGAATGTACATAAACTGAATTGCATCGTCTAGTTAGTAACGTTGAACGTATTTCATTTCAGTCTTCTTGTCGCTGTCAAACTGTTAATCAGACAAACATTGAAAATAAAATAGTGCCTTGACTGAATATTTCAAGTGCAATAATGCAGCCATTGTAAGATTTATTTTCAGGAGAAATGAAAAATAAGCATCTACTTACCACTTGCAGTCACCTACTCTGGCATTTTGGTGTGCCTAACAGCTTAAACTCTAATTACATGGGGAATGCTCGGCTTGGATGATAGCACAGCATAACGATGTAAGGTGGCATCACAGTCAATTTAAGTTCTATGAGTTAATTAAAGCCTTGAGCTCCATGTGGATGTCAGGCAAGGAAAATGACAGCAAAAATTGCATGCTGCATTCTAGGAGACAACAAAAAAAAAAAGTTTACAAATAGAAGCATACAGCAGAAGTCATGTCTTGCATTCTTATGGGAACATTGGAAAGGTGAATTGGGGTGCAGTGGATCTGAAAAGGAAGCTGTGGGATTTGGTTTCTGTCATGATATTTCCATTATATAACCAAATTGTCTGGAGTCTTTTTGAAAGCAGTATTTAAGATGAGAAAAGCTGACAGATGTGGATGCAACAGTTAACATGGAGACCACAATACACATTAGAGTTTGTAGCAGAAAAGCAAGCTAGTTCCAGGTCAAGTTTATCTTTTTCAAAGATGCAATTTTCATTTCTAGACTATCAAAGTTTCTTTCTAGAGTCCTCAGAAGTTTGATGTTGTGGTTAATTCTGACACATTCAATCAGGCACACAGCTATGACTAATCACTCTTTGTGGAATAGTTTTTATATTACAAATTGCTCTGAAAATCTTCCTGGGTAATTCTGAAATGTAATGAAAAGTTTTGCAGAATCATGTCTCTGCTACTAGTTCAGCATCTTGCCATTTTCAAATCCTCCAAAGATAGGGAAAGCTTCTTTACAGTGAGGGTGGTAAGGCACTGGAACGGGTTGCCCAGGGAGGTTGTGGATGCTTCCTCCCTGGAGGTGTTTAAAGCCAGGCTGGATGAGGCCTTGGGCAGCCTGCTCTAGCGGGAGGTGTCCCTGCCTATGGCAGGGGGTTGGAGCTGGATGATCCTTGAGGTCCCTTCCAACCTAAACCATTCTATGATTCTGTGATTCTATGATTCTTCCAGATCTTTAGAGCAGGCTCTATAATATTCCGTTTATATTCTTAGTGGCCTTTATGACTGTGGCATCTGACTACCTTCCAGGCCACTGTTACATGATACAACTTCAGTTGCAAGGCTCTTACATAATTTTATCTGCTTGGAAGAAAGGGAAGAGTGCTGCTTTTAAGCTATTTAAAACTGCCTGGCTTGTCTGTTTATTTTTAGCCAGAGAGGTGCCTCTTGCACAGGGAAAATGAAGCTTTGAAGCAATTCTTCATCGCAGTGAGTGCTGATTGTGTAACCGAAAACCATTACAAAACCCAGGACCTAAATAAATGCTTGCTTCACAGACTGAGACTTGGTTTGGATATAGCTTGCAGGCCAAGCATTTTGCCATGTCCTAATACCAGCCCACTATTAATGACTGAGCTGTTGCTAGTTACAGAGATCTTTTAGTTGTTTGTTAACAGAAACCCTGGGGAAAAAATATTTCTGGTCATGTTCTAGAGAGGCCAAAAATATGAACCAGTTACTGCAATTGCATTGACAGATAATCTCTACAAGAAAATTGAGGGTTGAAATCTTAATAAAGACATACTAAATGAGGGTACTTATACCTCAGTGTGATGTTTGTGTTATACATTAGCAGCAACAACGTGAAAAAAATGTGGATAAGGTACATTAGGCAAATTTTCAGTGATAGGGGTTTTTTTTGTTTCAAAGCTCTTCATAGAGTTCCAAGGACCAGTGCAGTTTTGCATGCATCACATATCTCTTTTACTCAGAAATTGTATAGTGCTGTATCTCAGAAATTTGACTGAGGATAATTGACATCTATTTAGGAAGATTTTAGACAGAGCAACCCAAGGTTTTGTGCTGTGTGACACTTTTTGGAGACTCTGGCCAATACTTCTGCAGATTTCAGAACATAATAGTTCTGCTCAGTGTCTCTGTCAGATAACTGTAAAACTTATGGAAACACGAGGTCTCATTTAATATGCATTTCTAAATGACTGTAAGCAAAGTAGACCTAGAGAAAATTATCATCAGTGGTAAAAGAATACAAAAACAAGGGGCTTGGTTTTTTGGTTGTTTTGTTGTTGGTGGTGGTTTTTTTTTAATTCATTCCATTTGCCTTTAGCTGCCCAGCTCTGTAAACCATCAGAGACAGACACTGCCACCAAGAAGCTAAGTAAAAGAATCTGTAAATACAAACAAGCTGACCTGGGAAATATAAGGAAAGATGGCAATCAGTACCAAGAGCTGAACACTTCTTTGTCAGGTTGAAAAAGCTCAATTCCACTGCTTAATCTAGTGTTGGTGTCCAACTACTGAAGAGCAGGGGTTGGAAGACTTTTTTAGACACTGATCATATACCATATGCTCTTAGGCTTCTGTGTCAGTGCCATGTATTGCCATTGGTATCTAAAACATGAAAGCAAGTCCCAGATATTACCAAATGACTTTTCCCAATATCCAGGGTTGGCATCTCTTCCATACCAGCTGCTGAAGTGAGGTCAAAGTAAGGGAACTTATCAATGAAGAGTGATGGCAGCATGACACTCACCACCACTGTCAGGGACAGTCAGCCCAGAGCAGAAATTACTGTCCTAGGCTGCTTTTACCCCTTTGTTCAGGAAGGATTTCTTTTCAAACAGCAGTGATATTCCCTAAGGATTATTAAAGACACAACTGATACATTGCATTTTCCCCTTGTTCACCTATTGCCAAGCAAAAGCAGTGGCATGCCCTCACTGCTGTATGTCATGGTTTGCTGCCAAGAACTGTCTCTCATGCATGCTCGCAGTTGTATTTCAACACACTCTCAGTGCAAAGCTTTAATTGTACAGAAGAAGTTAAACACCATATAGATTCTCAGTTTTCTTTCTCACAAAGAGCTTTTAGAGAAATACTGCAACACACTTATAAGAAGGACTCATCCTGTTCCTCAGACTAGATGACCTTTAAAGGTCTTCCACTTCTGAACAATCACAGCTATAGTTAATCACTGCTCTGAGCTTGCCATTTCCAGAGTCTCAAATCTCCTTGATAGAGGTGACCTTGAGAAAACACCTCCACTGAAACTATACTTACACTTTTACAATCCAGGTAAAAGTTACCCATAGCACAATGCTCCACAAACCATTAAACCAAAAGGTGGATAGCAGCATAAAAGATACCCACTATTGCACTTTCTATCCTCTCAGAGTGGTAAGGCAGCTACAACATGGAGAAGCTGAAGAAACAAAGATAATACTGACCATTCATGGTTACAGCTTGCATTGGTGGCCCCAGAGAGGCTTTCAGACAGATTTCCTCCAGGACCTCTATGAAAATGGACACAAGGGTACAACTGCCACAGCCTCCTATTTGCTTTTGTACCAAGTATCTGTCAGGCACAGAGAACAATTAACTTATTTATTTTCCTATAATCTGATAGCAATTTATAGCTACAGTCCTATGCTATAAGGAAATGTAGGCTGATCATACATTATTTCACAGCAGGTACTATAGTCTATTCCCCCCTCTTTTCTCCTGATGAATTCTGGCTATATAGAAAACAAATAATTTTCAAACTCCTCTGGAGACTAGAAAAGATGCTTTCTCATCACAGTAATGACTAAGATAAATAAATTCAGCTTGATTCCTCTCCCCCCTCTCCCAGATTAGAAAAAAAGATCTATTTTCTTCAGCATTAAAAGCAGAAAGACAAATAATCAATTGAAAGGGACCTCTCTTCCTGGTATCAATTCATATTAGGGGATGAGGTGATTGAGAACAGCCCTGTAGAGAAAGACTTAGGGGTACTAGCAGGTCAAAACCTAGACATGAGTCAACGATGTGCACTGACAGAGCACATGGCAATTTGCATCAAAAGAAGCATGGCCAGCAGGTCAAGAGAGGTGATTCTGCCCCTCTGCTCCACTCTGGTGAAACCTCACATGCAATACTGTGTCTATTTTGCTCTTTTCAAAGCAGCTTTTGCAAACTGCAGTTGCCCCAGAATCTCCCACTGGAGTTCTGGTGTGTTTCTTCTCCCACACTGTCTCCCACAAAGATGGCATAGCTTTTCTATGCACCCCATGCTATACAATGTTCACTTCTCAGACCACCTCTTAGTTTTGCTGGTAATCCCACTTAGTTTTCACCACCAGCCCTGATTTTCTTCTCTCCATCTGTAACAGAATTTCTGGTTCTGTACCTTTTCATTTCTCAGTAATAAAGGCTACCTTTAGGGACTGAGTAGCCCTAGTCCACCCAATATGTTTATAATAAATGAGAATTCCAACTTTCTAAGAAAGTAGAATATAAAAAGCCCTTTTCATCTGCGTAATCTTTGACAGGCCCCCTCAAATACTGCACTTCTTTGTTTTGGAAATGTTAAAAAGAATTTGTAGTGGTAGAAAGGGACCTGAGGATACTGTTAGATAGTATCTGAAGATGAGCCAGCAGTGTGCCCAAGTGGCCAAGAGAGCCACTGGCATCCTGGCCTGCATCAGGAACAATGTGGCCAGTAGGACAAGGGAGGTTATTCATGCCCTGTACTCAGCACTGGTCAGGCCACACCTTGAGTACTGTGTCCAGTTCGGGGATCCTCAGTTCTGGAGGTGGGGAGATTTAGACTGGATGTGAGGAGGAAATTCTTCAGCATGAGAGTGGTGAGAGCCTGGAATGGGTTGCCCAGGGAAGTGGCTGAGGCCCCATCCCTGGAGGTGTTTAAGGCCAGGCTGCATGAGGCTCTGGCCAGCCTGTTCTAGGGTAGGGTGTCCCTGCCCACGGCAGGGGAGTTGGAACTAGTTGATCCTTGTGGTCTCTTCCAACCCTGACTGATTCTATGATTCTTGATCACTACTGATAGCAAATCCTAAGCCAAAACGTACTGTCCCAGTTTGAGGGCTTTAAAAAGACTGAGTGTTCCACTTTGCCTAGCTTTGATGTGCAATCTGCTACTCCCTATGCTGAGCACAGGAAAGCTTTATGACCTTTCCTACCTCCTGAATTTTCAGAGAAGTTTGAAGAAATGGCCCCTGCAATGCATAATAAGTTAAGCTACTTTGTCACCAATGATCACTGACTTGCATCTGTCTGAAACATTCTTGATTCTGGAAAAGGTTTTTGCACTTAATCAGCACTGTAGATTGATGCTAAGATCTATTAAGCATGGCTTTAGAAATTAGTGAGACTGAATCCACACAAATAATTGGCATGCAAGTAAAGCATCTAAATCATACCAGCAAACTCACAATCATTCATTATATATCTTACCTGGCACTTCAGGTCCAAGTGTAATGCATCTAAAGAAAAGTGTTTGGCAAGGTTCAACATCTGCTGCAGGACCGAGGAGAACTTGGAGTTTGGGTACTTTTATCCCTTGCTTGTTTCTGCAATTACAGGGCCAAGCTCCCAAACTCTGATGTATGGTATTGACAGACCTCTTTGTTAGACCAGTGAAGTTGTCTTCACTCCCATAAGTGACTCCAAAAATATCTGAAGTATATTTGTGCAAGCCTCCTCCAAAAGGACTCAGATGAATCCGTTTTCTATTAAACTACAGGTCTAGTAACCCATGAACTCAAATATCCTCATATTTCTTGTTCAGTGTTTGTTTAGAGACAGGACTATTTCCTCAAACATGTGAATTTAATTATGACTTTTTTGTTTTAATTCTTTGTAGGCAGTACATAGTTGCATCTCTGCTAAAAATAATTTGTTACACAGATTTATGGGCATAAATTAGGGCTTTAACATACATCATAGATTTTTTTTTTCAGAAGAAAGATTTTAGGGACATGGATAATGAGATTAATGGCATTGTTGTCAGTTTCTACAAAACATGAAGAGCTTCAAGACTTTCAAATATTGCCTTGATGCTGTTCAGCTGAAAACATAAATGCTTGTTTCTGCTACAGGGAGAGGAAAAACACACCAAGAATATTCAGTATATGGTAATGGGATTTGATCTATCTTGTCTTTCTTTCTTCCCTTCCTCCCTTCCTTCCTTCCTTACTTCTTTCCTTCATTCCTTCCTTCCTTCTTCTTTCCTTCTTTCCTTCTTTATTTCCCTTCTTTCTTTCTTTCCTTCTTTTTCCCTTCTTGCCTTCTTTCCTTCCTTCTTTCTTTCTTACCTTCGTTCCTGCCTTCCTTCTTTCCTGCTTTCTTTACTTCTTTCTTTCTTCCTTTCTTTCTTTCTTTCTTTCTTTCTTTCTTTCTTTCTTTCTTTCTTTCTTTCTTTCTTTCTTTCTTTCTTTCTTTCTTTCTTTCTTTCTTTCTTTCTTTCTTTCTTTCTTTCTTTCTTTCTTTCTTTCTTTCTTTCTTTCTTTCTTTCTTTCTTTCTTTCTTTCTTTCTTTCTTTCTTTCTTTCTTTCTTTCTTTCTTTCTTTCTTTCTTTCTTTCTTTCTTTCTTTCTTTCTTTCTTTCTTTCTTTCTTTCTTTCTTTCTTTCTTTCTTTCTTTCTTTCTTTCTTTCTTTCTTTCTTTCTTTCTTTCTTTCCTTCCTTCCTTCCTTCTTTCTTTCCCTTTTCTCTTTCTTTCTTTCTTTTTTCTTTCCTTTTTTTTTCTTTCTTTCCTTCTTGCCTACCTTCCTTTTTTCTTTCTTTCTTTCCCTTCTTTCTTTCTTACCTTCTTGCCTGCCTTCCTTCTTTCCTGCTTTCTTTACTTCTTTCTTTCTTTCTTTCTTTCTTTCTTTCTTTCTTTCTTGGAAGAAAAGTAATTGTCCTTCCTCTGAAATCTGCATTCATCCATTTAAAGAAAACAAAACAAAAAAGATGGTGCTGAAGACAGGGTAGGGCAGTACCCTGATCTTCACAGGCTACCATCACAAGAAAGGTTTACAGTCATGCTTTCCTTCTAAGAGCTTTGAGTTTCTGGGAAGTGACAATGATGCCTACACAGGACAGTGCAGTTCTAAGGCTCAGCAAAAGGGATTTAATGACACTGAAAAGGGAACAATTTTTTTTCCTGATAAAATATTCCTAATATAGTAGGTATCTTTCAGAATATTTGCTTCATTATGTAAGGAAGGGTCAATTTATAAGCTGTTATTCTATTTTTTTAAGAGATATTTTAAGGGGCATTTACTTTCCTCTCTGTTTCATTAGCTGACAGTAAGAGAAGAGCACAGGACAAAACCTTCACATTTTTGTCATTACATCTCAGTAGTTACTGAATTTATTCTCCCTGAAATACTTACATCATAAGATTTACTCTCTTTTTTGTTATTCTATTTTGAAACAGTCTTGTATATCATTCATCTTCACATCAGAGGAAGAAGTAAAATACACTCAGCTGTGAAAGCACGAGATTAAGATTTCCAGTTTATAATATCCTAACTGGATGTCATTCTCAGCGCATCAGCTAGAGGTATGGTTGGTGAACAGGTTCTACATGCTTTAAACACTTTGCAATTGGGAAGACACACCAGCAGTTTGTAGTTCAAGATACCCCTGTGTGTATACATTAACAAAAATTCATTAAATGTATCTATTTTCAGGTGTTTTGTGAACATACAGATAAGAGTGAAGCCATCCTTCTGCAGACCCTCAACACAGTATCAATAGCTTTCATGCTTTAACCAAAACCAATTATCTTCTAGACCACCTCCAGCACTTGAAAATAAGTCTTTCAGCCTTCACTTAACTAAGAAACACAGTAAGTTGGAGAACATGAAAAGATGGTTAGAGTTCTAACTACTGACAGTTCTTTGCAGAAAAGGACAAGAGTGTCTAGCTAGAGCATTGAGTATGCGCTGGATAAGCTATTGTGAAATACATCCTAAATAAGACCCTGTCCTCAAAGAATCGAAAACAAGCAACTGAAAAGGAAGAGAAATTAAACTAGGTATATAGCTGAGAACAGACAAGGTATATAATTCTTATCTAGTTATCTTTATAGTCAAGAAATCACTTTTAGCATAGCCCTGTTTTCGGTTTTTCTGTGGTACTCAGATGGATGTGATAAAGCAGATATCACAGGGAAAACTTCAACCTGTACTCTTCCTTTAGCTGCTCAAAATCTATTTCTGGGGGTGACAAGAGATGTAAATTTCAGGGACACAAAATGTTACTACCATTTGCTCACAATTTCTGGTTGGAATGGACTCTGTGAGAAGCAAATGGTTCTTCATTTTTCCTGATATCCTTCATTAAAGTTAATTCATGCAGCCTAGATGTTTCTACACAGTAATCAAGCAATCTATTTGTAAGGATCCGCTAAAAGCTCACATGGAATTGCCAAGAACAAAAGATGTCAAAACAACCTGATTTCCCTCTGTGAGAGGGCAACAGGACTCATGGATAGAAGAAGAGCAGTGGATGTCACATATCATGACTTTAACAAGGCTTTTGACATTGCCTGGCATGATATTTAAGAGAACAAAAGCAGTAGAGTGTGAGTGAGACAGGTCATTATGCTACTTGACAAGAAGATATCATTTGTTTGTTGACATAATGGAAGAAGGTAGCAAGAGGGATTTGACATGGATCAGTCCTAGATCCCCTTCTACATAGTATATTACTTTGCGTGCTTCACATTACTGACTTTTGAGTTTGTAAGGAGGATTACCACTTTGGAGGGCAGGATTATACTTCACAATTATTTTGCTAAGCTGGAATAAGTAAAAAAAAAATATATGGTGCAATTCAAGGCAACTGAATGGAATAGCAAAGGAATGATTTCCTCATGGAAATCAGGATCCAGATCCATGGAAATTTCACTTTCATCTCTCAAACATGCAAGACAACTTTAGTCCAAGCCAAACAGATTTCCTGTTCTTTTATTACAATTTCACAGTATCACAGTATCACAGTATCACAGTATTACCAAGGTTGGAAGAGAACTCATAGATCATCAAGTCCAACCTGTTACCACAGAGCTCAAGGCTAGATCATGGCACCAAGTGCCACGTCCAATCCTGCCTTGAACAGCTCCGGGAACGGCGACTCCACCACCTCCCTGGGCAGCCCATTCCAGTAGCCAATGACCAGTGAAGAACTTTCTCCTCACCTCAAGCCTAAATTTCCCCTGGTGTAGCCTGAGTCTGTGTCCTCTTGTTCTGGTGCTGGCTGCCTGAGAGAAGAGAGCAACCTCCTCCTGGCCACAACCACCCCTCAGGTAGTTGTAGACAGCAATAAGGTCTGCCCTGAGCCTCCTCTTCTCCAGGCTAAACAATCCCAGCTCCCTCAGCCTCTCCTCGTAGGGCTGTGCTCGAGGCCTCTCACCAGCCTCGTTGCCCTTCTCTGGACACGTTCAAGCATCTCAATGTCCCTCTTAAACTGGGGGGCCCAGAACTGGACACAGTACTTAAGGTGTGGTCTAACCAGTGCAGAGTACAGGGGCAGAATGACCTCCCTGCTCCTGCTGGCCACACCATTCCTGATGCAGGCCAGGATGCCATTGGCTCTCTTGGCCACCTGGGCACACTGCTGGCTCATGTTCAATTTCACCTTAATAAATATAAATCAAGTTTTAATATAAACATAAATCAAGTTTTAAAAGAAATATAAATCAAGTTTTAAAATCCATCCTAGAGTACAGTCTGTACAGTCAATGTATTTTTAATGGCCCAGTATTTTTCAACATAAAAAATTAAATCTCATTTAAGCATAGTTGTCAACAGATTTGTTGAATATCTGACTCAACAATAATTTCATGGCAAATCAGAACTTTAAAAACAATAAAAAACAGTAAAAAGATGAATTTCTCTTTTTTGGAGTGTCTCTATATGATCTTTCAGCCTCAAATGATTCACTTCAAAAGTGTTTTAAAACAAACTATTACCTATCAACACTGTAGTCTAACTGGACCTTATGAACCCTTTTAACTTTCTGCTTCAAGGTAACTTTTCTGCTTTCAAAGTCAGGGTGGACACATCTCCTATGTTTTAATTACCTGCTCTACTCTTTGCACTCGTGAGCTAGAAGGAGTCACTGTCCCTGGAGGTGTTCAAGAAAAGCCTGGATGAGGCAATTAGTGCCAGGGTCTAGTGGATTGGCTAGGGCTGGGTGCTAGGTTGGACTGGATGATCTTGGAGGTCTCTTCCAGCCTGGTTGATTCTATGACTCTATGATTGAATGCATATTTCATACAGGAAAAAAATAATAGTGTGTGACAAGGAGAACATATAAATCTTTCTGCAATATAATAAAACTCAGTGTACTGATTCAGTAACATTTCTATTCTAAAGATATTCTAAAGACATTCTACTCTAAAGCATTGCCCTGCTTCACAGTCATTAAAATATCCCCACAGGTCACTGCATCCTTTGGAGAAACATAACTACTCACATTTCACAGATGAACAAGCAGAGATATAGGTACACACATTTGGTAATTCTAATTATCCAGCCACCTTGTGGAATATATGACCCTAGTTTAGATAGGTTGTCCAAGGGCTATGAAGACTTACTCATACCTTTACCATGACATAACAACCCAGAATATAGGAGAGACAAGATCTGATTTGAAATTTACACCAAACCCACTGATACTTTTGCTAAAACTGCACAAAATCTGGAGTGCATAGTCCTCAGAATAAGAAACCACAAGCATCTTAGTGTGAAACCCATGAAGTATACTGTTTCCTAGAATGAAGCAAAGGAGTTGAGTTGTCTAATGTTATCCTTCCAAAACTTAGGTTCCCAAGATAACCTAATCCATTTTTAGTCGAGTGGCAAAACTGGAACTGTCAGAGATCAATTTGTCCCCACTGTATATGGGTTACAAAACACTGTCTCCTCTGTTCCTTTCAGTTCTCAGGATAAATATGTTACTTGCACACCAGCTGGGTCTGTGGAAACACTTTGATTTTCTCATTCTTCCTCTTCTCTCACATGACTCTTCTTAACCTTCAGACCACGAAATCTTATTGGTGAGAAAGAATAACTTAGTTTTCTACTGCAGATGTTGAAGCTACTGAACTAGAGTTTGTATACATACTAAACCCCTGACTAGAATCAAGATCTCTTTACATCCTCAGTTCAGTGCTATGACCATTAGACTGTAGAATTGGTCTCCTGCTCACCATCTGCCTTAGAGATTATTTCAGTATCCAGCACAGTGTAGATCAGCTTTGAAAGGATAGGAAACGGGGGTGCCTTCCAAACACCACTGACACAACCTACAAGGACCAAGAAAATACAGGTGGCTGTGCAGTCAGACACCAGCGGGATTCTGAATGGCAGTATTTTGGATCTAAGCAACAATCATTGGCATCAGAAAGTGTTTTATGAATATAATATGAAATGTCTGCCTCAAGGTTACAGTACACTGAATTTATTACAGAATGGGGAATTAGTCCTGGGTTGGGATTAGTCCCAAGACAGCAGCTTCTTCTTCAGGCCCTTATTGTCTCCTGAGTTGGTGCTTGTGACAAATAAGGACAGAATGAGTTAGGACTGTTCAATCTGCAGAAGAGGAGGCTCTGAGGTGACCTTCTTGTGGCATTCCAGCAACTGAAAGGGGCCTACAAAAAAGCTGAGAAGGGACTTTTTAGGCTATCAGGTAGCGACAGGATTAGGGAGGATAGAGCAAAGCTGGAGGTGGGGAGATTCAGACTGGACGAGAGGAGGAAGTTGTTGAGCATGAGAGTGGTGAGAGCCTGGAATGGGTTGTCCAGGGAGGTGGTTGAGGCCCCATCCCTGGAGGGGTTTAAGGTCAGGCTACATGAGACTGTGTCCAGCCTGCTCTAGGGTAGGGTGTCCCTGCCTATGGTAGGGGGGTTGGAACCAGATGATCCTTGTCCCTTCCAACCCTGACTGCTTCTATGAGTCTATGCAGTGTTTTCCTTTCTGCACAAATATATACAATTTCAAGACACTCATAAGGTGAAACAAAAAAACCCAACAACAAGAAAAAAGAGATAAGAAAGCAATTACAGAAAAAAAAATACATTCACCACAAATCCTGTTACTGTTACCTCTTAGAATGAAAACAATTATTGCAGTCTCACCTTCTAAGCCCAGGTTATTATCTCCATTCAACTAAATTCCTTTCCTCCTTTCTTCTGGAATTAAAAATATGGCTTCATCATTTGCAATTTACTAAATGTATTTAACAAACTTTTGAACCATCTGTAACAAGAATTACATCAAAAAGCTACAGCAGTTGTCGTGAGAATATTCAACACAAAAGCATTCAGTTAAGACTGGGAAAAACAAGAATAAAACCAAGAAAGCTAATCCCAGTCCAATAGAAAGCCTCAAGAGATTTCTATATACAGATTGAATCTTAATGCACTCAGACTCTGAGTTGCCCACTTGAAAAAGGGTTCTTTTGTCTATATTGTCTATTTTCCTGTGGCATATTCATAGATCCTTCACAACAATTTTTTCCTTTTGCTATTGAAAATGCTCATTTGGATATACCTCTACACTGTGAAGCAGCTTTTTGCATGATTTCAGGAAAGTATTTTGAGGTTTTGTAATCTTTCTTATCTGTTGCTTGTATACGTGACAATAGAGAAGCAATACAGAATGCAGATCCCACTAGATTCTGATTGGGGAGGAAAATATCACTGTAGGAAGAAAAAGAATTGGGGGAGAGGGGAGGGGAAAATAGAAGGAGTTTATATCTACAGCCACATGAGAAGAGAACAAGATCCTTCTGTGCTCTATCAGGAAACCGGGGACCTCAGTTAATGCAAGGAAGACAACATCACAGAGTCTGACTGCTCTGATGGGATTTGATTTTATGATGGCACCTACAGGTTCGACATAAGCTTAGTGATTCCATCTACATTCTAGTGAAAAAGAATACTTACCTCAGCCAAAAAAAGGCAAAATGCTATTTAATTGCTACCTCCTATCCTTCAGCTTAAGGCAAATGTAGCTTGGAAATGTTATGGTCTGAAAAATAAAAAACTAAAACAAACCCAACATTTCAGTTCAGATTCTGGAGACAAGACTTGGCTAAATTCCTACTTCAGCTTGTATTTTGGGCAGCTTTTCTCGTAGTTTCATGAACCTCTATTGCATACATGAGTTTAACTGCTATTACATTTGGGCTGCCTGAATGGCTAATGATCAACATACTAGCACAAAAGAATGTTATTTAGTCCCTACCAAAACACCAACAGAACTTCCACCACAGTGTGCAGGCTGCATGTACAGAGCAGGGTTTCAGCTACCTGTTTAGGTAAATCCTTCATCAGCAGTGGCAAAGCACAGCATGGTTTTGAAGGAACATAATCTCCCCAAACAAAGATAATAAATTAATCAACCTCCATCTTGTGCTAGACCTACTTCCATGAGAAATGAAGGAACAGTTCTTTGGAGGTCTGGCTTTCCAAAGGGACAGAAAACCTTAAAAGCAATCACATCATTGTAAAGTGCTCATCTCTAAGAAGCCGATATGTGAAGTCCTCTGCATTAAGCTTTTCAGAAACTAAGGTCCATGGGATGCAAACAGGATGACATGTTTGTAAATTCTGCTTCCATTTTAAGTACAATATGATGAAATTCCTTTTAAGAAACTTCAGATCAATTTCTCTGCTACGAGAAAAAGACTCAGAACATTCAATGCACAGGCAACATAGGACGGGAATGCTCATCTGACTGTTTGCCCTTACTGTGCTGCCACTCCTGCTATGGGGTGAGAACCAAAGAATTCTTTCTGACTCATTCAGTAACATCTCCGTAGCAAGGGTCTGAGCATAATAACATGTAAAAGACTATCCCCAGTCATTTCTGTATTTTCTATGTGAATAGGAGAGGAGGTGGAAGGAGGCAAGTTTCAGAACAGGCCACTTCTGGAAGGAAATATGTGTGAATTCATAAGGAATAAGCACCATACAAGATATTACACTTCCAACCTGGAGGTGTTCAAGGCCAGGTTGGATGAGGCCTGGAGTGACCTGTTCTAGTGGGAGGTGTCCTTGCCTATGGTGGGAGGTTGGAACTGGATGATCTTTGAGGTCCCTTCCAACCTAACCCATTCAATGATTCTAACTGGTTTCCAAAACCAGCTAGAGAGACAGCTGTAGCTCACATCTAATCAAGTGTTTTCAGGCTGAGGACTGGAAGGTGGGATCTGTAAGAACTCCTGAAGGAAAGAGGCCCTTTGTGATATACCACTACGAAATGTTATGCTGAGGTTAGCAGAAGCAGAAAGGCTTGAGGATGACAGAAATCCCACTGCTGTTGAGATAGTCACCAGAGAATCCAATGGCTCAGCTGTTCCAGGCTCTTTGAATGTCTTTTGGAGAAACATAGCTCAAGATACCTTATTTAGTCCTTGTGTTTGAAAGATGTGCTTGCTTGCCTGGCTCCAAACCTTGCTTTGCGTGACCCAGTAATAATAGCAGGTCTTGGGGTGCTGGATCTTCTCCATTGTGGCACAGAGCAATATTATGGTTGCCTCTACAGAGAAGCTGTCGGTCCAAAACACATTTTCTGGCTGCTGCTGCTAAGGAAGAGACAGAAAATCAGAAAGGGCTAACCTCAAGCAGAGAGGAACACTGGTCTATTTTCACATCGTGCCTCTGTCCAGTGGACCACAATTGCTGCAGACTTGAGAAAGAGCTAATCCTTACTCTCCTAGGAATGTGTGTGCTGCCTCTGAGCATGCAAAACACCATAAACCCCTTGATTTTATAATATTGCCCGTACATTTGTTCAGAGTTCTCATATGATAGCTATGATCCATGTAATTTTCAGCTGGTTTAGTGGAGAATATTGCTTATTTCTTAACTATTCAGATCTTCTGATTATTTTCAGAAAAAAAAAATCAGCAATAGGCAGCAGTCATAAATTATTGCCTTTTTAATACATATCTCTGGTTTTCATAGCTTTTGTACTCACTAGGGCAATCTTAAATTGCACCATTGTGATATTCCTCCAACAATGCATCTTACTGGCTTCCTTGATTGCAATACGTTTCTAACAGGCTCTATTTAAGTTATCATAACTAAAAGAGAATAAACAACAAACAAGCTGCTTCTCTGTGTCTCTTGTTTCTTCTAATATTTTGCTAAGAGGGAAACAAAATTGAGCTTTTTTTATCCAGACCTCTGGCCTATCATGTCTCTTTAAATTTGTTTTGCTGCAATGCAGTATTTTGTTTACTCTCCAAGAAAGGAAGTAAAGGACAGTTCTAAGTAGCTACAAACCCAGAGACTGCAGCATAGAGTCCAAATTGTTGTGATAGCTCATGTTTTTAAGGTATCCTCTACTTTGAAAAGGTTTAGAAAGGTTTTCTGGGGGGGAAAACCCTAAGTAGCACAGTTAAAGAGTAAAATACAGTTTATTCTTCACATGGGAGAGTAGAGAAATTAGTTACTATAATTCCTTTCTAAAAGAAAGGGACAATAAATGTAGGTGGCAATACCAATGCTGGTATAAAGCATGATGATTACATAAAGAGTTTAAGATGCATATTAGTTATGTAGGTTGATGCTTTTAGGGTTTTAACTGATAATAGCAGCCCAAAAAAATGGGGTTGTGATGTTTTTTCACTGCTCAGAATTACTTGACTTTATGATGACTTCATGCATGGATGTTGTATGTGACAGAAATACATCCTAGGGTGCTGATAGAGCTGGCAAATAAGCTGGCCAAGCCACTGTTCATCATTTATAAACAGTCCCAGGTCACTGGAGAGGTCCCTGGAGACTGGAAGCTGGCCAATGTGATGCCCATCCACAAGAAGGGCTGGAGAGAGGAACCAGAAAATTACAGACCTGTGAGCCTGACCTCAGTGCCAGGCAAGGTCATGGAACAGGTCGCTTTGAATGCAATCACAACGGCCAAGGGATCAGGCCCAGCCAGCATGGGTTCAGGAAGGGCAGGTCCTGCCTGACCAACCTGATCTCTTTTCATGATCAAGTTATCTGCCTGGTGAATGTGAGACAGGCTGTGGAAGTAGTCTACATGGACTTCAGCAAAGCCTTTGACACTGTCTGCCACAACAAGCTCCTGGCAAAGCTGGCAGCTCGTGGCTTGGACAAATTCACTCTGAAACAGGTTAAGAACTGGTTGGAGGGCTGGGCCCAGAGAGTGATGGTGAATGGTGCCACGTCCAGTTGGCAGCCAGTCACTAGTGGTGTCCTCCCAGAGATCAGTGCTGGGCCCAGTCCTGCTCAATATCTTCACTGATGATCTGAACCAGAAGATTGAGTCCATTATCAGTAAGTTTGCAGATGACAAGAAGTTAGGAGCAGGTGTTGATCTGTTGGAGGGTAGGAGAGCCCTGCAGAGGGACCTGGACAGGCTGAATGGGTGGGCAGAGGCCAATGGGATGAGATGCCAACTGGATGTGGCACCATTCACCACCACTCTCTGGGCCTGGCCCTCCAGGCAGTTCTTGACCCATTTCAGAGTGTGCATATGCATGGCTAAGTATTAATAAACAGAAGCTTTATGCATTATATCAGGTCCAAGAAAGACATACACATAAAAAGCCAGTTTCTGGTAACGTTTTGTTGCTGTTTGCATGGTTTATTACTGCATCCAGTCATACTGTGGAGATATGATCAGCTGATGACCTGAAGTCTCTAGCAGCAGACCTGCTTTTCAATGAACACACTACCAATTTTATTTATAGGAGACATATTTTGCTAAACATTTACAGGCAAATGTGCAGACATATGTTACAAAGAGTTAACTACAAAAATAGTCAACAGAGATGTTCAATAGCCAGACATAGAAAAAAGGAAGAGGAAAGAGATAACAAGGGAGTTCCCCAAACGATGGGAAGCTGAGGATGGGCAAGCCTCAGAATAGAGGAAACAGAAGCTCTCTGCTTCCCCCTGTAGGAGAAGAGACAGCCTTAACAGGTCTGATTTGAACATAACTACTTTTATCAGTATGTAAGTGCCCTCCATGAGACAGTGCTGTCTGCTGTGCTCTATTTCACAAATTAGAAAATACAATGTATGTAAATATGTTTGCCCAAACCACATCATGAAGAATCTGAGAGGCGACAGCGAAAGCAAATAGGTTACCTTTAGCTACAGCTGTCTCCACTTGGGCAGGCATCACAAACCCAAGTTTGGTGAAGGCTTCGTTTCTTTAACTTGTTATGCAAGAATCACGTAATGTGGTTCTGCTCCTTTCTTTTGAAGGCTTTTAAGTATTTAGTAAAGTTTTGAGTGAAATTTTTCCGTTGTTCCCCTTTTTTTTTCCCTTCCTTGCTTTCCTTTTACCTCTGGTTAAATGCAAAATGTTTGCTTTTCCTGTGTTATTTATAAGCTCTGTATGAGATCTTCCGTCTGTTTTTTTACACTTTCATCCTTCTTTGTTCATTTGCAGTGGAGATATAAAATTTAAAGTAGCAGATTCACACAAGAAAATCACTGACTAGTGTAGTTTATACTAAAACCCCCCAACAAATATAGACATTAACCTAGGGTAGTACTTCATCTCATTTACACCCATCTATGTGGATGAGAAAATATAACTGAAATAAGTAATTCTGAGACCACACTTTGGTTCCTTTAGCCTGTCTCAGACACCCATAGTGAAGTCAAAACACCTAGGATTTAATTTTTTTTTTTGCAATCTGATCAAAAACCCAGTAAGTGCCACCAGAGAATGACTCAGAGCACTGGGAAGTGCATGACTAATATCTGTGTACATGAATATTCCCTGAAATGTTAAAAGTAATTACCTCTACATAAAAGTACAGATTTATGTGGATGTCAATGCTTTCAAATATTTAAGGTTGCCATCTGCTTTAGAAGGGATTCATCTTATCAAAGACTGTTATACCTGAGCTACTCAGCCTTAGCTGCCCTAAATAGAAATGTTCTCCAAACATGTATTTCATCTCATCTTGAATGAGATCTCTCGAATGAAGTATTATGGTAAATTATGCCACAAAGAGGCGTACTGCTTATCATTGACCATGAAGACAGCCTAGATACTACTAAAGGTGTACCTACTTATGTTACAAGAGTCTAAACTTAGTCAAGATGGCTTTAACAGATTCTCAAAGTGCTTCTCACTTTCAATAGTCTCCTACTACTCAAACATCATTACATATCAACAGTATGGTTCTAGGCATGGCTGCAGGACTCCTTATGTTTTTTATATACCTCTTGTTCTCACTTCTTGAGGAGCAACTGCAGTGTGCTGCTGTTTACCTTACATGCAAATGAATATCCAGCCTATGATCATAGAATCATAGAGTCGATCAGGTTGGAAGAGACCTCCAAGATCATCCAGTCCAACCTATCTCCCAGCCCTGTCCAATCCAATAGACCACGGCACTAAGTGCCTCATCCAGGCTTTTCTTGAACACCTCCAGGGATGGCGACTCCACCCCCTCCCTGGGCAGCCCATTCCAATGCCAATCACTCTCTCTGTCAAGAACTTCCTCCTAACATCCAGCCTATACCTCCCCCAGCACAACTTGAGACTGTGTCCCCTTGTTCTCTTGCTGGATGCCTGGCAGAAGGTGTCATAGAACTGTGGCTAGAATACAATATATGAAATTAATAAAGTAATCTTGCATTACATTCTGTGAACAATCTTAGTTTTTAGTTAAAAAAAAACCCAACAACAAACACTTTCTCTTGATCTGTCATCTCTTCACCTCATCACTTGTCCAGCCTACTCTAGGCAAGATTATATGCAAACCCTTAGCAAAATTGTATTACCTACTTGTGCCTATAAAATTCTCTGATTGTTTCAGTTAAATTATTTATGTTTTGTTCTCAGTTCAAGATAAGATTTTTGATTGCTGTAAGTGGCAAACATTTTAAAGATTAATTAAATGTATTTCTTTTTGTCATTTTCCTTTAGATTATTTTTCTTTTAATTCACTGGAGTCTGATTACTCATTAATAAGCTACCAAGAGTTATTGAGACATTTAATAAGCAATAAGCTAATTTCTTTTTTAAGTGTCCCTTGTTCTAATTCCTTTTCTCATTTTCTTTCTTCTTTATTTTTTGGTGAAGGTAATTGTCCTTTTTTAATTTACTGCTTGTGATGGTAAGCAACATTTTGTTGCTTAACACAGATATTTTGGACCTCAACAAATATTGAAGTATTTATTTTTAAACCAGAAAAAAATAATAATTTGATTTTTATATATTCTGATCAATAAAATGTTCCACTTTATGGGAAACTTTATTATTTTGGTGAAAATAAATTGCCCTTCTTTAATTTACTGCTTGTGATGGTAAGCAACATTTTGTTGCTTAACACAGATATTTTGGACCTCAACAAATGTTGAAGTAATTATTTTTGAACCAGAAAAATAATAATTTGCTTTTAGTATTTTCTGTTCAATAAATTTTTCCCCCTTTAGGGGAAACTTTAATTTTTTGGTGATGATAATGGCCCTTTTTTAATTTACTGCTTGTGATGGTAAGCAACATTTTGTCGCTTAACAGAGATATTTTGGATCACAACAAATATTGAACTAATTATTGTTAAATCAGAAAAAATAATAATTTGATTTTAATATGTCCTGATCAATAAAGTTTCCCCCTTTAGGGAATATTTTTCTGAATTAATCTATGGATGTATTTATGGAAAGATTCATACATATGTGCTTTCTAGCAGGACTTTGCCAAGTAAAGACCAGAGCCTAGAGTGGCTGTTCCCAGGTCTTGAGAAGCAGAGTGGTTTATGTTCCTCTTCATGAGTCTCGTGGCACACGCAGCAGCTTGGTGTGCTGGGTTGCTGTAATTGTGATGTGGAACTCCTGAGGGATATGGTGTGCTAGTTGGAAGCTAGCTAGAATGTTTTGGTGAGAAGAAACAGAATACAGGCTGTGGAAGAAAAGCAATGCTGATGTCTACTTCCCTCATAGGCTTGCTGACATGTATAAAAACAAAAACCAAAACATAGATAACACACTCAGCACTTCTGCTGGGGAACTGGCTGAGCTGCATCTCTAACTTCACCCCTCTCTGCCATTTCTTTTCTAATCCACTTTGCTTCCTAACCCCTGGCTGAACCTCCATTCTTCCTTGGGGACGGGGTAAGGTTGAGAGGGGTAGGGGGAAGTGTAGGGGTGGTTGGAAGCCCCTCCTGGGGACTCAGGTTTCTGGGGGGGGCTGCTGTGTTTCTGTATTACCTTTTACTTTGTATACTTCTGTATATAACTGTATGTACTGTAAATATCTGCTTGTATATTGTGCTAACTGTAAATATAAGCTTCATTCAATTTCCAGAGCCAGCTGAGTCTTGTCTGGGTGATTTCTAAAGTGTGGTGGGGGTGGGTAACACCCAAACCATCACACATAGAGATGGTGCAGATATAACTCAGAAGGTTGCCCTGGTCTCTGCAACAGATGAAAATGGTTTCCTATTAAACAGAGGAATAGAGCCTTGGTGTAGTCACACAGCAGTACCCTAATACCACCTCTTACATTTTTTTAGTTGTATTTATTTGTAATAGCAAAAACATTGTCATGATTAGGAAGAGATTCAGGGTGTACAGAGTGTTGAGATGGCTGTGGCATGCAAGAAAGCCCTCAGCTTCTTTTTATTTCCAGATATCACTCACCAAATTCCCTCTCTTATTTCGATGTGCTAGCAACAGATACTACACTGAGAAAAGCAGGACAGGGGCTTCAAACAAGTGCTAATGAACATGAGCAAGTGAGCAAGAGAGCAAGTGAGCAAGAGAGAGCCACAGTCCTACAGCAGAATTGAATGTCAATTTGTTTTCTCTTTGTTAAAATACTAATCTATTCTAAAAACTCCAAGTTTTACTTCATCCCTAAACTAGCTACACAATCAGTTTCTCTCTCATGGGACTCTGCAATGAGGAAGCCCTCATCTGAGATCCCTGACTTCTACTGCTGACATCTGTAGCTTCATTAAAGAGCCACATTAGAATTCCCTTTGCAGACAAACCATTTTTGTAGCATATTTCCATTACATCTTCAGTGAAAGGGACTAAACTTCAGGTTCTTTATCTGGAAATATGCTGCTATTTTCTTAAATGAGTTTGTTGCTTTCAATAGGTGTCTTTTCTGCCTAGATAAGTCTCCTCACATCTCATTTGAGATTCGCCTCCTTAATATTTCCAAGCCTGTGCAAAAATTGCCAGCTTCTCAAAATGGTACTTGAGGGATTTCTAAGTAACAAGAAAACTCTGTGTATTTGCCATTTCACATTTACCCAGAGATGGTGGCAGGGACTCCCTTGCTTTGCATAGCTTCAGGCCAGGAGGCTTACAACCACACTGGCTGAAGAGTGTCTGCTCTGCGATTTCTATATCGTACAATGATATTTTTAGTTTTACTCTTTGAAGAGTGCTTATGGAAATCACTGAAGAGTGCTTAAGGAGAAGATTAGCATTTATCTGGCATACTTCCCCTGTAAATGACATTTATAATACCAGCTTTAACCCCTTGGTACTTTTAAATGGCAGTGACATTTAGCCAAATCTTGTCTGTGGCAGCCTGCACAAACATAAGAGAGCTTGGAGGACTTCCACCTGGGCTTTCTTCCTGCTTCAGCCTAACAGGGATACAAGAACTATGTAGGATCTGAGGATGGAAAGACTGGATTGTATCCAGAGACCTTGAAAATATGCTACCAGAAGCCAGGAGAAGTGAAATGGCCAGGAGGTGTTTGGATCCTCTCCTGATCTACCATAGAAATATTTCATTTCAAACTTCACAGAAAATGACAGTATTTCTTCATTTCATAGATAAGAGCAGCCACTCTGGGAAGGATTCCTGTATGCTGGAAAATGGTGCCTTTCCCTAGGCTTCTGAACATCTTTGCCCTCAGAGGGTTTGGGAAACCTAAGTGTGACAGCAAAAGAATTTATGGAAACTTTAATTTATGCAGAAATGCTGCAATAGAAGACCTTCTGGCAGAGTAAATTATTGTTTATTTACCCAATCTGTACTGAAATTATTATGAAAAACCTGACCCTAACTTACCTAATTATAACATGACTGGATAGGGCTGGGTGCTAGGTTGGACTGGATGATCTTGGAGGTCTCTTCCAACCTGGTTGATTCTATTCTATTCTATTCTAACATACCCTTTTCAATTTTCAAGTCATTACTGCACGTGGGTTTACCTCTGGATTTTTAAACAGAAATAAGGAAATGCATTACAGTGGTGGCAAGCCCAGAACAGTTGCATTAATTTACTCTCCAATCTGTATAGCATGCATTAAGGGGACAGAATTATCACCCACTTCTTTCTCATATCCAGGACATTTCTTGACAAATGCCTCTACTAAAATACTTCCCTAGTATTCATCACTCAGGTTCTTGATGCTGGTAAGGTAGTTTGTAATCAATCTGTGTCGCTTGACACAGTATCACAGTCTCACAGTATCACCAAGGTTGGAAGAGACTTCACAGATCATCAAGTCCAACCTGTTACCACAGAGCTCAAGGCTAGACCATGGCACCAAGTGCCACGTCCAATCCTGCCTTGAACAGCTCCAGGGACGGCGACTCCACCACCTCCCTGGGCAGCCCATTCCAGTGTCCAATGACTCTCTCAGTGAAGAACTTTCTCCTCACCTCAAGCCTAAATTTCCCCTGGCGTAGCTTGAGGCTGTAATACCCATATAGCAGAAGATATTGCATTCACATGTTCCAAATAAGCATTCTCGATTTGTTCTCTTGAAGTGATTTGCAGAGAGAAATCAATGAGATAAAAGGACAACAAATTCACCTTGAATATGGCCCTTGAAAGGACAGTATAAAGTGCAACAAAGCCTTCTTAATGGACTATGAATAAAAATCAATAGACTAGTTGATGATTGTACACAAAAAGGCAACATCATTGTATAGCAACATTATAATTATTATGTTGCTAGAAATATTTCACAATTCCTTGCTCCAGGACAGTAATTAAAATGTTAATTTAAAAGGAACACAGCATCTGTTCTGGACACAATCTTCCAGATGGTCAATTTTAAAGTAGAAAGGGACTAGAGCTTCCTACTTCCATGTATATTTATACTGATACCTAGAGAGACTCATATAGAGACACAGATAAAAATGCATACTTAAAAATTAGGAGTTATGCCAAGAATTCAATTTATGTACAGCACTTACAATATGTTCATCCTTCTGAAGCCAGTCCTTCCAAATCAGAATTGAGATACAGCAAGCTCAGGCATTTCTGATGTGCTACCTGTTCTGTAGGTGAACTATGAATATCATACTGGGAAAAAAAAAAACACCTCAATGCACAGGTGGAAGGAAGATGAAGTCTGACAAGAATACCTGTAACTAAGAAGATATCTCTGTCATTGATAGAATCATAGAATCATAGAATCATAGAATGGTTTAGGTTGGAAGGGACCTCAAAGATCATCCAGCTCCAACCCCCTGCCATAGGCAGGGACACCTCCCACTAGAGCAGGCTGCTCAAGGCCTCATCCAGCCTGGCTTTAAATGCCTCCAGGGAGGAAGCATCCACAACCTCCCTGGGCAACCCGTTCCAGTGTCCAGTGATGTGACAGTGAACAAAAATTTTAGGTGTTAGAAGCTAGAAACCCTTAAATTCTTTCATTAATCCATCCTTTTCTCCTTTTGCAAGGATTTGGTTGTAAAGCTATGCATGTATTGCAAAACTGCCTCAATTACTGCCTTACACTGTTCACATGGAATAGTCAGATTAGAAATAACGACAAAGATAAAGAGCATGGTTTAGGTCTAAATCAGAATTGTAGAACCATAAAATATCTCAAGTTGCAAGGGACCCATACAGAGTCCAGCTTTCTGCTCTTTCAGTACTACCCAAAATTAAATCATATGACTAAGGGTGCCATCCAGACACTCCTTCAACTCTGACAGGCTTGGTGCCTGTGATGGTTTGGGTGTTACTCGCTCCCCCACACTTTAGAAATCACCCCTAGACTCAGCCAGCTCTGGAAATTTGAATGAAGCTTATATTTACAGCTAGCACAATATCCAAGCAGATATTTACAGTATATACAGTTATAGACAGAAATATACAAGGTAAAAGGTAATACAGAAACACAACTCCCCTCCTAGAAACCTGAGTCCCCAGGAGGGGCTCCCAACCACCCTTCCACTTTCTCTCACCCTTCTCTACCTTACCCCAGACATTGCCTTGTGCCCGAGGAAGAACGGAGGGTTGGCCTGGGGGGTTAGGAAGCAGGTGGGTTAATCAGGTTAGGTCAGAGAGAGAGAAATGCAGCTGAAAGCCAAGGCAGTGACTGAATGTCTTATCTATGTTTGGATTCTTGCTCTTATGCATCTCAGCAAGCCTATAAGTGAAGTAGACATCACCATTGTTTCCCTTTCACAGCCTGTAATCTAGTTCTTCTCACCAAAACATTCTAGCTAGCTTCAAACTAGCACAGTGCCATGACCACTTCTTTGGGGAGTCTGTTCCTAGTGATCAACTACCCTTACAGTAGAGAACATTTTTCTAATGTACAGTATGAACTTTTCTTGACACAGCTTCATTCCTTTTCCCCACGTCCTCTCACTGGTCACCTGATAGAGAAAACCAGCATCTCCTCCTACTACTCCACCTGCCCTTGGTGAAGCTGTGTATAGATTGATAAGGTCAGCCTTCAGCCCTCTTTTCTCCAAGGTGTGATGGTTTGGGTATCCCCCGCCCCCCACACTTTTAGAAATCACCCAGACTAAACTCAGCCAGCTCTGGAAATTTGAATGAAGCTTGTATTTACAGCTGGCACACTTTACAAGCAGATATTTACAGTATATACAGATATAGACAGAAATATACAAGGTAAAAAGGTAATACAAACACAATTCCCCTCCCAGAAACCTGAGTTCCCAGGAGGGGCTCTCAACCACCCCTCACCTTCCCCCTACCCCTCTCAACCTTACCCCAGTCCCAAGGAAGAATGGAGGTTCAGCCAAGAGGGTTAAAAAGCAAGGTGAAGCAGCCAAGCAAAGGGAGGGTGAGGTTAGAAGGCAAGATGGAGTCCAGCCAGCAGCCACGAGCTCCCCAGCAGGCAAAGCTCCCCAGCGAAGAGAAGAAGCAAGTGCACTAATCTTTGTTTTGCCTTTCTTCTTTTACACATCCCAGCAAGACTGTGAGGGAAGTAGACCTCACCATTGTTTTCATTTTACAGCCTATCATCTAGTTCTCACCAAAACATGCTAGCTAGGCTCAAACTAGCACACAAGGTCAACAAGCTTCGTGATCGTAATTGCTCCTTGTAAGACAGCCTCAAAGCCTTTCACCATCTTGGTTGCTCTTCTTATAGTGAAGCACCTGAAACTGCACACAGAACTCAAAGTGAGGCTTCACCAGTTCAGTGTAGAGTTGACAATCACCTCCTTTAACCAGTGAGCTGTGTTCTACATGATTCACTCCAGAACACAGTGTCCCTTTTGGCTTCCAGGGCACTACATGGACTCACATTCAATCTGCCAACAATCCAAGCTCCTAGGTTGCTTTCTATGGGGCTGCTCTCCAGTCTTTTGTTCCCCAGTTTAGGTATACATATACCTAGCATAACCTCTCCTCAGGTGATTTTAGCAGTTGCTGTTGTTAATTTCATATACTTAATATTGCCAAGCCTCTAATCTATCCAGATCTCTCTGTGATGTCACTGTCCTCACGGCAGTCCACAGCTCCTCCTAGCTCAATATTGTCATTGAGCTTACTTAAAGTACATGGGATTCCTATTTCTCTCTAAAATTACTCCTTCCTTAGAAGTTTTTCTAGCTATTCTTTCTTGTCCATAGATGTCATTGATACTTGTCAAGTTTTTATCTAGAACTTTGTCTATATCAAAGATTGTCACTGCTCAGTAGCAGTAAGCCTGTAGAGCGAAATAGTTGTGAGCATCCACACTGTGTGTACCTTGGAGGTTTTACATCAGACTGTGGTTATTTTGGTCACACAAACTAAATGTCCATTCAAAGTTCTGGTGTACCAGCACCCATGGAATGCCTTTCCTGGTTTAACTTTACCTGAAAACAATCCTGTTTCTGTCCTCTGAGACCATTCTGTGATGCCAGCCTATGCACAATAAACTGCATTCACTTTAGAATCACATTCCAGACCCAAACAACAATGTTAATGTAAATGCACCCTGGATCTGCTTACAGACTTCTTTACAGTGATTAAGGGCAATGATCATAATTCTTATGCTGATTCTCTCAATTTACTTCATTTACACAATGAACTATGTCAAGACAGATTCCTTCTCCTATATCTAGTGATGACTCACCAAAGAAGAGGAAAACTTCCTTCCTTATGTGGAGATGATTTGCATTACTGCAATAACTAAGAGCCATGACTGTGTAGCAGACCTGCAGTCTGATAAAAGTTGTGCATATCCAGAGCCAAAAGCCATCACCTTCCCCAAAGGCAATTGAGAGTAAATGGGAAGAAGAAGTTACAGCAGGAGACAATATTGATCAGCAGGACAGATCTTAGTCTCAGCATAACAGCAGACTGACCATTGACATGCCTTTTTATACAACTTAAAAGACAAATGGAAAGGAGAAAAATAGAATCACATTGTGCGTTCTTCTCAGGAGCTCATGAAGACAACCATTGCAGATTCTCACTTAAATAGTCAATAAAGTAGTAAAGCAAGCCATGTTTTATAACATTCTGCCCTTAAATGCCATCTTCTGCAAACCACCTCTTGGCTTTAGATTCACCTTTCATTAGGTCTCATACTAACCATGGTTAATAGGCTGGGGGGAGGGAGCGCAAGAAATTTGGATGATGAGACAAGTGAGAGAAGCTCTATAAAGCTATTTTCTAGTGGTTTAAATTCTTCCAGTACTTTACAGAGCAAAGGCAACAAGTAGATGCAGATTTGGATCACCTGGTCCAGTCTGGGCATTGTAAAACATTCCTGTAAAATTAAACTACTTAAAGCTGAATTAAATTCAGTATAATCATGTTTTAAAACACATAATTGCATCAGGCTTTTATGCAAGTGCAATCCAAGTGGTTTCTCTTTGTTTTGTTTTGTTAGCAGTAAGAAGTAGGAAGGCAACAGGCTTCACAAGTTCTTACCACATAGATAGTGATGGTTAGTATATAGAATCTTAGAATCATAGAATGGTTTAGGTTGGAAGGGACCTCAAGGATCATCCAGCTCCAACCCCCTGCCATAGGCAGGGACACCTCCCACTAGAGCAGGCTGCTCAAGGCCTCATCCAGCCTGGCCTTAAACGCCTCCAGGGAGGAAGCATCCACAACCTCCCTGGGCAACCTGTTCCAGTGTCTCACCACCCTCACTGTAAAGAAGGGGATTTGCTACTGGATGTAAGAGTTATTAACAACTAAAGTCACACACAGAAAAATATCTCAAATTGTGTCTACTCTCTGTGTGAACTGCCAAGAGGCTTCACAAATTGCAACGAAAAACTGAGTCAACAGTTCCAGTTTTGTACCCAGAAGTTGCCTGGAGGCTCAGGGGTGACCTCATTGCTGTCTACAACTACCTGAAGGGAGGCTGTAGCCAGGTGGGGGTTGGTCTCTTCTCTCAGACAACCAGCAACAGAACAAGGGGACACAGTCTCAAGTGCCGGGGGAGGTCTAGGCTGGATATTAGGAAGGAGTTCTTCACAGAGAGAGTGATTTGCCATTGGAATGGGCTGCCCAGGGCAGTGGTAGAGTTGCCATCCCTGGAGGTGTTCAAGAGAAGCCTGGATGAGGCACTTAGTGCCATGGTCTAGTTGATTGCACAGGCCTGGGTGATAGGTTGGACTGGATCATCTTGGAGGTCTCTTCCAAGCTGGCTGATTCTATGAAATTCCATGGATCTGCTTGGAGGGTGAAAATGTGTACCTTTATTAAATATAAAAACTATATTTCTTCATTTGAGCACAAGAAATTTGGAAGAGTCATAATTCTTGGAATCTGGGCAAGGCTATAGAGGAATTTTCAGTATGGGAGCTGTCTCCCAATCATCCTACACCTTTTGTGTAGTGCCTTGGGTTCCTCTCAATAATAAACAAAATAAAAGCCCAAATAAAGTAACATGTTTTCCTGACATAGGAGATTGAAAGAAATGGTGTCATTTCATAGTATTCCCACTTTCCACCTGTTTTTTTCTGATGTTAGAAGGTGATTGTAATATGTTGATGCGATTAAGGGCATCATCCTTAAGTGCCTGTCAAGTATGCTGCTGAGAAAGCACAGGATGTATCCCAGAAAGGCAGTGTTTGCCTAGCCCTGATTAGTGTTTACCATGACAGAACACATCAATGATCTGCATTCTCTGGAAAACAATTTTAGAAGCACTTTGTGGGTTTCACATATTTAAGTAAAACTTCAGAGATGCACTTCCTCATCTGTAGTAAATAACTGCTGCGAAACTTCAAATTCTCTCAGATTTATTTCAGAAGAAAAATGATGTCACTTAAATACTAATATTTTGCAATCAACTGTGTGAAAGAGTAAATCTTACTTCTCTGTTACTGTCTTGTAGCATTCACACAAAAAATATCTTGGCCAGTAGCATTTTTGCAACAAATTGATCCTAGGCATACATATGTTTGGGGGTGTGTGCAAGAACTTAGTATAGTTACACACTCCAAGTGTGATTGCTGTAGATTAGCAGTGATCCTCACTGTTCCTGTCATAATTAGTCATTTCCATAACTTTTTGTTTATTCTGGGCTGACAACTGCACCACTGCTGTTGTTTTCTCAGAACACCCTTTCACTTAAATGCCCTTATCTGCACCAGTGGCAACGTTTTCTGGAGGCTTGAAGAAATGCTCCTGCACCCATGTGTCATTTTAGTTAGATTCAAAGAACCCTTTGGGGAAGGACATCTGGGATTTTTCCTGGGGACTTGCCGTGTTCATGACCCTGCCAAACATCATGACATTTTACCATAGCCAGATATTTTTTTACTGCACAGTGTGTTTAAAGAACCAATCAATCTGCTTTTTCTACTCTGTATAGATGCTTGACACTGTTTATTCACCAGATATTTATTATATCTACTTTGACAGCACTTTCCTCCCACTTCCTTTTTCCAGGCTTGGAACTCTGCCCCCCACACTTTAGAAATTACCCAGACTAGACTCAGTCGGCTCTGGAAATTTAGATGAAGCTTATATTTACAGCTGGCACAAGTTACAAGCAGATACTTACAGTATATACAGAAATATATACAGAAATACACAAGGTAAAAGTAATACAGAAACCTGAGTCCCCTCCCAGAAACCTGAGTCCCCAGGAGGGGCTCTCAACCACCCCTCACCTTTCCCCTACCCCTCTCAACCTTACCCCAGTCCCAAGGAAGAATGGAGGTTCGGCCAAGAGGATTAAGAAGCAAAGGTGAAATCAGCCAAAGCGAATGGAGGGTGAGGTTAGAAAGCAAGATGGAGTTCAGCCAGCAGCCCCAGCTCCCCAGCAGGCAAAGCAGAAGAGCACAGCCCAGCACGAGGTGCCCAAGTGAAGAGCAGAGCAAAAGTGACTTTATCTTTTGTTTTGCTTTTCTCCTTTACACATCTCAGCAAGGCTGTGAGGGAAGTAGACCTAACCATTGTTTTCATTTCCCAGCCTATGATCTAGTTCTTCTCACCAAAACATCCCAGCTAGGCTCAAACTAGCACAAGGCTAAAGAAAAGAAACTTCTCAGAAGCCATTCTTTATGATAGTGTTCTTCAAAGCATTGGAATACTAGCCCCAGGGGGAGTAGGTGTTCTTGAATTGTCTCTTGACTTTTTTAGAGTTTTCCTGGTTTGTTTATTTTGCTTTACTTAATAATACTTTCTCTTCTAAATAAAATTTTCTTCTGAAGTCTCATTGTTCTTGTTTTACATTGTGCATTTCCTAATAAACTCCTTACTTTCTCAGATGGCCATGAAACTTTCACACTGTGAAGTGAACCTCAGATTGGAACATTGTAAAATTTTGAAACTCAGTAGCCTAAAATTGCTGATTTCTGACATATGCTGACAAGTGTTGCCTATTTCATAGAACCATAGAATCAGTCAGGGTTGGAAGGGACCACAAGGATCATCTAATTCCAACCCCCCTGCCATGGGCAAGGACACCTTCTCCTAGAGCAGGCTGGCCAGAATCTCATCCAGCCTGGCCTTAAACACCTCCAGGGATGGGGCCTCAACCACCTCCCTGGGCAACCCATTCCAGGCTCTCACCACTCTCATGCTCAACAACTTCCTCCTCACCTCCACTCTCAATCTCCCCACCTCCAGCTTTGTTCCATTCCCCCTAATCTTGTCACTCCCTAACAGCCTAAAAAAGTCCCTCCCCAGCTTTTTTATAGGCCCCATTCAGATACTGGAAGGCCACAATAAGGCCACCTTGGAGCCTCCTCTTCTGCAGGCTGAACAGCCCCAACTCTTTCAGTCTGTCTTCATAGGAGAGGTGCTCCAGCCCTCTGCTCATCCTTGTGGCCCTTCTCTGGACATGCTCCATGTGCATATGTTCACAGCCTTATGCCTATATTTGAAGATTACTTTGCACAATGGCAGTGTCTAAAAAATAAAAACAAAAAAAAAAAACTAAAGACTTTTCTGTAAAGGGGAATCAATCTCCCATTTTAGGGCCAGCTGGAATGAAGATGATCACTTGACGTGACTAGAAAAAGTCATAAACTTCAGTTATTCAATCTCTGAATTGGACCTACTGCTCCTAAGTAAACTAGGGTGTTTCTTTATAGACAGGTATTGAACCATCCAGATTTCAAATGGAGTTTGCATTCTCTAGATCAGTGTTTATTCACTCTCATTGTAAAATTGCTGTCACTGTTAAAATGCATATCGTATTTCCAGTTAAACTTTGCTGACTCCATAGTAATTCTTCCCAAAAGAGCAACCTTAGCCAAGTGAGAAGGAAAATAGAACAGTCAGAGAATGACAAGGATTCCATTTTCCAAGAAAAGGTTTCAATGGTAAATTCAGACTACTAAGTTCAAGTGTCTAAGTCTGACTAGATTCAATGGATTCTGTCTCATATGCCACAGCTAAGTACCCTTCAATTAGCTGCTGGCTACCACTAGTTCTCTCCTTAGCCTCTTCACCTCACTAGACATGAATACCCACATTCCAGTGACCTGCATATCCCAGATCAGCCTCATTATGATGGTTTGGGTGTTCCCCGCCCCCCACCCCCCCCCACTTTTAGAAATTACCCAGACTAGACTCAGTCGGCTCTGGAAATTTGAATGAAGCTTATATTTACAGCTGGCACAATTTACAAGCAGATATTTACAGTATATACAATTATAGACAGAAATATACAAGGTAAAAAGGTAATACAGACACAACTCCCCTCCCAGAAACCTGAGTCCCCAGGAGGGGCTCTCAACCACCCCCTCACCTTTCCCCTACCCCTCTCAACCTTACCCCAGTCCCAAGGAAGAATGGAGGTTCGGCCAAGGGGATTAAGAAGCAAAGGTGAAATCAGCCAAAGCAAATGGAGGGTGAGGTTAGAAAGATGGAGGGTGAGGTTAGAAAGCAAGATGGAGTTCAGCCAGCAGACACAGAGCTCCACAGCAGAGCAAAGCTCCCAGCGAAGAGAGCAAGCAAGCGACCTAATCTTTGTTTTGTCTTTCTTCTTTACACATCCCAGCAAGACTGTGAGCGAAGTAGACCTCACCATTGTTTTCATTTCTCAGCCTGTCATCTAGTTCTTCTCACCAAAACATACTAGCTAGGCTCAAACTAGCACACTCATTTACCTGGACTCTTCTTCTCCAGGTCACTCTTGAACTGGGGTGACCAGAGAGTAGACACAGGTTTCCAGCTGTGACTTTATCAACACTTTGTGATGTATAACTTCTGCTTTATCTGCAATGATCTTCCTAATAAATCCCAATATGTAGTTTAACTTATTTGTGGTGCAAGCATACTGCTGGTTCATGCTGAGTTTCATTTTATCCTCCAGGTGCTTTTTAGCAGGATGCTACCCATCCAGTGAGTTCCTAATGCATGCAGCTATTTCTTCACAGGTGAAAAACATAATACTTCCTCTTCTTGAACTTTATAGCCCAGCTCTTAAGTTTCTCAAGGAACTTGAAGTTCTGCTACCCAGTGTGCCAGTCACACTCTGTAATCTTCTGAAGGACATTGTTTTTCATCATCCAGGCCATTTATGAACCTACTCAAAAGCATCAGTCCCAGCACAGACTATGGGGTTGCTCCTCTAGTTAGCAGCTCCCAAGGAGGTGTAGAGTGATCTTTGAGACTAATTGTTTAGACAGTTCTAAAATGATCCATTTATCTACCAATCCAGCCTCTTTCTCAGCTTCCAAATGTGAACATGGGATGGAAGTGTGTCAAAAGCACTACTGAAGTCTAGTCTTGTCTTGTCCATTTAACAGTCCTCAAGGGACTTTCCTAAATTATTTTGCACAGATTATAGTCAGAGGCTGCACAATCACATCAGTTAGTGACAATATTCAATTAGGGACAGTATTCTGCATCCCCAAGGACTTCAATACAGACACCTTCTCTGGGTGGTCCTTAAACCACTGTTACTCAGATTTTGGCTCTAGGTCTCTTTTCTGTCATCTCCTGATATGTATAGGAACCTGGGAAAACTGAATTTGTTTGCCTGAAATACTTTTGATTGGAAAAGTTGTGCTCAGCACTAGCAAGCACTAGCATTTTTTCTCCTGCTAAAAGCATTTTCCCTTGTCAACCCAAAAGGTATATCAAACAAACAATGATTGCATTTGCAGCTTAATAGTCTTGTAAACAATGTAACTCAAGCAGATGATCCAAGTTTCAATCACTTGGTAGATTCAAATCAAACAAATGATACCATCTGCCCTGTGCAGGATGATCTTAGCAGTTGATATACTGTGTTAGGTATTACAGTGCACTATATTTGAGGATTATGTTTCCTTATTTTTTCCCCAGGACATTAATGAATACAGATGACACTTCTTGGTCTACAGATGTGACAGATGAGGTTTTCACAAAGTGAAATGTTTTCTAGAAGGGCCTAGGACATGAGTTTTATATATATGTTTCCTGCCAACACTCCTGCATTTCTCTGCAGGTCTCCCATGTCTTCTATCTTATCAAGAAGCATGCCTCAGTGTATCCTCAATGCTATTAACACCTACATCTACATTCCTGTCTCCTACATAGACACAGCTCATGACACAAGGCACATAAGCAGAATTAATCTCAAATGTAACAATTTCTGTTAAATGGCAGTACAGAGATGATTTCAAGCTCCATTACAGTCTGCAGAGATCTAGACAATATATAGAACAAAATTAGACAGCCATTCAGCTCAATCTATTAGATAAAAGGGTCTCACTCTAGCTGGTGGCAGGTAAGATCCTGCTGACTTTTGAGATACCCTTGGGACAGCCACCACAGGGTTTGTAGAGAGGACACAGTCTTGTAGTAGCTCTGTGCCTCTCTAAGGAGAGAGCTGGAGGCCAGTTAAAGTGATCACATCACCTGAAGAAAACACCAAACCCAAACATTTAGGCAATTTCATCCTTTTTATCATAAGTAAGGCTTGTGAAATACTTCCTTGGGTTAAATTGCTCTGAGTAGGCAGAGATATTTTAAAATATCTCTCTTTTATTATCAGCATTCTCATTTGATTGCTGCCTTAGGATTCCATTATGTGATTTTAGTCTATATTGTATTTTAGCTCTCCATCAACTTGGTTATTCATAAACTCCTACACACAGGAGGAACCAATATTAGTAAATCATTCAGAAGTAATAATGGAATTTGACAGATTATGCTAAGCTATTCATACCACCACAAAAAGATGAACATTTACTACTTTTGTAAGGGAGACATTAGGTTAAGTATCAAATTTAAAAAAAAAAAAAAAGGTATCTTTTTTTTTAAGTAAGAAAACTTAAAACTGTCCTCATTCCAATTATTCCTCTGTAGAATTGATATAACTTAGGTAAAATATGCTTCAAACATCTTTATACCTTTTTTAAAACCTACATATTTAATAGAAATTAAAATACAATTGTTATGGAGTTCAGATTTGTTAATGAAAGTTATCTCACATAAATATTGTGAGCACAAAGGTTAAACTGCTGTCTAAACTATGTGATACCTTGTGAGGAGCTGGCAGGCTCATTGCCAAAACCGTATGGAAAGTTCACTGGGAAAGCCAGAATGCTCCTTTTGACATTTATACCCCTGTATATGACAATTATGTCATGTTTGTCTTTAACTGATATCCTGCACAGTATAATAAAATCAACCAGTTAAAGATGTCTGCAAGGATATTCCACAAAGCTTAATGTCATTATTTTTAGACTGGATGTTAGGAGGAAGTTCTTTACAGTGAGGGTGGTGAGACACTGGAACAGGTTGCCCAGGGAGGTTGTGGATGCTTCCTCCCTGGAGGCGTTTAAGGCCAGGCTGGATGAGGCCTTGAGCAACCTGCTCTAGTGGGAGGTGTCCCTGCCTATGGCAGGGGGTTGGAGCTGGATGATCCTTGAGGTCCCTTCCAACCTAAACCATTCTATGATTCTATTTTTCAGGTTGGCTGAGATAATGATTACAACAAAAATGCACCAAGATTCAACACCACCTATTACTCTTCTTTCTATACTGCGTCTCACAGAACTTTGTGATTTATTAATTGCACCTCATTAGCCCCTTTGTATAGCCACAAAGATGTGGATTGAGCCCCAGTTCAACTGGGTTTTATTAGCAATTAAGCTGGTCTTCAGGCTATATAAACTGTCTGGGAAACTTACTGAAGTGAAAATTTTCCTCACCAACTTCAATTTGAACAAAAATCTTCTAGTCAGTAAATTTCTTTACATGTATGAAATATAAATGTCAATGAGCTAAAACACCCTTTGCTTTGATAGTGGTGTGTCTTCATCTTGCCCAAGAAGTACCAATAAGGGGTGATTTTAAACATACTTTTTAGTATTGCTTATGGCTTTTAATTCATTTAGAAATCAGCTCTTAAGATTTCAGCTTGACACATGACAACAGAAACTACACAGCTTCTGTACTTCATATCTAATTTCTTAAAACTGCTCTTTTAATTTGTGTTGCTACAATGTTGGGAACTGGCTGAAGGAAAGGGGGTACGAGCCCCTAGAAGCTTGTACAATCAAGCCTTGGATGTAAGGACTGAGTATTGGGACTGCAGTTAAGTCACAGAGCTGCATGTGAAGAAGCTCAAAGGAATGTGGCCCTGAGCTGTCTGATAAGCAGCTCCCTGGGACTGTGTCCAGGACAGGAGGGAATCTCAGCTATAGCAGTAACCACAAGTGAGGAGGAATATGCAGATTAACAGCACCGCGTTGCATACTGGACGGGTCACCTTTTACCCACCTTAACCAGAAGTTATGAAGCACACCACAGGTGGGGGGAATATGCAAATACAAATCTTTGGATGTACCACACTACATGCTGGACATGCTCACCTTTTCTCACTATGACCAGAAAATTAGTCCTCTGTAACTTGAACCCTGATGCTCTCTCAATAAAGCTGAATAGCCTTGATGCTAGCTCATGTTGGGTTGTCGCTTGGCTTTTCCCAACCCCGCACTACAATAAGATTTCCCACTGAGGTGTTAAGATCTATCTCTATGTAAATTGAATAATATTTCAAAGTAGAAGGAAAAGGAGCACTATTAAACATGAAACTTCATTCCTATAAGAAAGTAAGTGCTATGACTTTCTACAATAGTCAATTATGACCATAGATGTTCATTAAGAAAGAACATGGTGTTGTTAAACTGTCAGCAGTAAATAGGTTACCTTGCATTAAATGGAATTACAGGCATGGGAAAAATTTATCTTCATTATCTTCTTTGTATGTTTTTTCTTTACAGAAAATATCATGTAAAACTGCCATATCTGCTTTAAATCTCCCAATATAATCTCTTGTATCAATAACTGATTCAGTTTATTGTAAGAAATGTGAAATTGTAGATAGCTGATGCAAACAGCTGTCAAGAAGCATCCTCACTGAGCCAGATATATCTATGATGTATAAATACTGGTCATTTCTCTAGCAAATATGACCTAATAATCACAGACTCACAGAATCACAGAATTAACCAGGTTGGAAAAGATCTGTAAGGTCATCAAGTCCAACCTACCATTTAGCCCTTCTAATTAACTAAACCATGGCACCAAGTGCCTCATCCAGCCTCCACTTAAACACCTCCAGGGATGGTGACTTTGCCACCTCCCCAGGCAGCCCATTCCAAAGCCAATCACTCTTTCTGTGAAGAATTTCTTCCTAATGTCCAGCCTAAACCTACTCTGGTGCAGTTTGGGACCGTATTCTCTTGTTCTGTCACTGGTTGCCTGGGAGAAGAGACCAATCCCCACCTTATTGTGGCCTTCCAGTATCTGAAGGGAGCCTATAAAAAAAGCTGGGGAGGGATTTTTTTTAGGCTATTAGGGAGTGACAGGACTAAGGGGAATGGAGCTCAGCTGGAGGTGGGGAGAGTCAGGCTGGACATGAGGAGGAAGTTGTTGAGCATGAGAGTGGTGAGAGCCTGGAATAGGTTGCCCAGGGAGGTGGCTGAGGTCCCATCCCTGGAGGTGTTTAAGACCAGGCTGGATGAGGCTGTGTCCAGCCTGCTCTAGGGTAGGGTGTCCCTGCCCATGGCAGGGGAGGCTGGAACTAGATGATCCTTGTGGTCCCTTCCAACCCTGACTGATTCTATGATTCTAAGATTGCTAGTGTAGTTCACTAAAATGTTGCATGTGGGATTGCTGACAGTGATACAAGCACGAAATAATACTAGTCCTTTGATTATTTGCTCTGGCTCAAATAAAGGAACAGTGCTAGCAAAAATTATATTGGGTTTTGAGGAATTGATGAAAGATAAGGATTAAAAGAATCTGAGAAGAATTAGGTAGCAGCCAAGAGAAAATGCAGTTAAAAGTGATGTGACATACAAAAAAATAATCAATTTCCCTGCAAATTAGCTGAAGGTGCAACGGATTGTGCCAGATATAGATATCTACAGTGGCTGTAACAATCTCAACTACTAAGCTCCCTTAGAGATCTGAAGAAGCAGAAATAAATAAGCATTTCTGGGGTCAATCAGGCTTGTCTTGAAGTAGACATCCAAAATAGGTCAAAGGAATCATTCACTGAAAGGATGATGGGAACCTACAGGAAGGCTTGGGAGGGACTATTGACAAGGTCTAGTAATGTCAGGATGAGGGGGAATGGGTTTAAACTGGAGGAGGGGAGATTTAGACTGGATGTTAGGAGGAAGTTCTTTACAGTGAGGGTGGTAAGGCACTGGAACAGGTTGCCCAGGGAGGTTGTGGATGCTTCCTCCCTGGAGGCGTTTAAGGCCAGGCTGGATGAGGCCTTGAGCAACCTGCTCTAGTGAGAGGTGTCCCTGCCTATGGCAGGGGGTTGGAGCTGGGTGATCCTTGAGGTCCCTTCCAACCTAAACCATTCTATGATTCTATGATTAGCCCAGATAGAAGCATCCACGTATCTAACATTGCACAAGATGAAATGAACATTTCAGTATTTCTTACAAGCTTACTTAAGACCAAAAGGTTAGGAAAAGATTAATAACTTCTTTATAATTGCTAGGCATTGCTTATGCTATGAGCTGTTCCCTCGAGTCCTGGTGTGCTTTATCTGGCAGTGAAGAGGCTATTTGAACTTTTGAACCTGCATTTTTTTGGAGAAGTGGTCATTTTTTGGGTTTGTTTTGGTTTAGATTTTTGTTTTGTTTGGATTTAGGGGGATTGAAATGGGTTTCCGCTCTTCAAGAATGGTTTTAAAATACTAATTTCTTAATGTGTAACTATCAGTGTCACTATTTATCTGGAGTGAACAGATGGGCATTCAAATTCACATAACGGATGTTATATGGATCAGTGCTCATATAATTAGTTGTGTATCAGTGCCAGGACATTAGGTCATGGGGTAATTTTGCTCTCCACCAAAGGATTTGCCTGCATTTAGAATGAGCATCGATCAAAAAAACATGCATTGCATTCTGATAAAAGGTAGTGAAAGACTCCAACAACCATTAGCTAATCTTTGAACTGCAGCAACAATACTGCTGTTTTTCAGTTTCAAACAATAGTAGCAATGAAATGAGACGTTAGCTCTGCAGGTTTTAGATGCTGAAGACTCCCTTTACCAGGGACACCAGTGATGTCTTCACAACCAGTTATAGAAACTGTGCTCTTCTCACCTCAGATGTCTGTCATCATCTTTTCTCGCATATATGACAACTGTAAGAAACAAATCAAGGAAAGGGAAGGTTTCCCCTAGTATGAGACATGGAGCTGCATGAGAATAAAGGAAAACAGATGGTTGTGAACTTTGCTTCTTTCTTTCCACAAGGTTCTCCCTGACTCACCTTTCATTCTCATCAAAAAAAATAATCAGCACATATATTTCCCACAACCTTTTCTGGTCTCCCTTTCTTTATTAAGAAAGCTTAGGTTTGAGTTAATATTAATAATTGATTTATTGGGAAAATTCTTGCTTAGTGAAAGGAGTTTAGTTTATCTGTCTGGCAATGCCTGGGAAGTCCAGATGAGCCCACAAGCGCTAACTGCATTGTCTGAACAAAGGTGTCTCAGGTGAAAGGAAATCAGAAAGCTGTCAGACAGAGAAATGACATGAAACTTAAACAAGGGAAGGTGACCTGGCTCAGGTCCTGGAAAAAAGAAGCTCATCTTGTGGATTGTCAGGTACTGTGTTTTTCAATTACAGCCAGCAAGAAACAAATGTACTGTTGTGGAAACCCTGTGGGTGAGCATGTGTCCAAACTCCAGTGTTCCTCCAAACTGACTTTTCTTCCTCTGCCCATGCTTTTTTGCTGTTTCACCTTCCCCACCTTTCACCTTCACACACATTGAGCCATCTGTTGTCTGAAAGCTGAATTTTGCCCAAATTTTTTTTTATGAATGATCATATTATGGGATGGACACTGATTTTTACATAATCTTAGGGATTCTCACAAATCCAGAACAGTTAGGGTTATAACTTAATTTGAGTGGCACCATTAGCAAATACAGCATCACAGTATCACCAAGGTTGGAAGAGACCTCATAGATCATCAAGTCCAACCCTTTACCACAGAGCTCAAGGCTAGACCATGGCACCAAGTGCCACGTCCAATCCTGCCTTGAACAGCTCCAGGGACGGCGACTCCACCAGCTCCCTGGGCAGCCCATTCCAGTAGCCAATGACTCTCTCAGTGAAGAACTTTCTCCTCACCTCAAGCCTAAATTTCCCCTGCCGTAGCTTGAGGCTGTGTCCTCTTGTTCTGGTGCTGGCCTCCTGAGAGAAGATACAACATTAATATTGTCATTTCAATGTAACAGAATTGGCAAACCAAATATCCTCACAAAAGTGAAGAACAAAGCCTATGAAGTAGACACCTACTCTTCAGTCAGAAATTCTTGGGAACATTTACTTAGTATCTAAATGTCTACTCTGTACATTTCCTTTCACTTTAAAGTCTGTAGCTGTCTCATGATGTCCCTTTCTTCCATTCACTACTCCTCCAAAATACTCCTATTCATGCTTGTTAGAACTAGCACAGTCAATACAGAGTCCCTTGCAAAGTCCACATGTTCTCTCACATTATGCACTGCTGTAACAGTATGCCTGCTCTTACAGAGCAACTCCTTCAAAGCTAAAATCTTCATTGTGATTTTGACCCTCTTCTGCCATCAAGCTGCATAGCCTCCATCTTAATGATGATGAAATAGATAATATTAAATAGAACATAATTTGACTTTTTCTACTTTGTGTAAATCTTCCAGTACTACCAAATTTGATGAACTTCTGTATCTACTCTCTATAGGGTTCTCCAGTCACTGTGGGGATCCACTGACTGGTGGGTTATCAAATCATAGTTCTGATGAACAATTTAATTTTTCTCTTGTCTTCATATCTTATTGACTTTGATTTGAAATTAGGTCAACATTTGCAAATGGTGTATGGAAACATCGAAGATTCATAGAAAGTGCAGATTCTTCTCAAACTGAAGATCAGGACTCAAGGACAAAACTGTTCCCTTCATCTCATAAAACTGATAATTTTCACTTCCAAATCAATCTTGACCCTGTGGGACTCCAGGTTCATAGCAGAAAGAAGCTTTTCTTTAAAATCATTTAGTGGAAATAGTAGTTGATGGTCAGGAGGTTTAATGTAGGCAATGTCTACTGAGTTCAGTGGAACCTTGGTGTTTCACTGACAATATCTGACCTTCTTTGTTTTTATCCTCACTAGCCAGGATTTCAATTGCATACCTGTAAAAACTTGCTAATCCACAAATCAGATTAGGAAATATGAGCTCTGCAAGAATAATGCCTTCTCACACTTTGGTCTTTAAGCTTTTTCTTTTTCACAAGCCAGGACCTGGTAACTGTGTGTTCAAACTGAGAAGTGATAAATTAACACACAGCAAATAAAGTGTACAGGCTAAGCTGGGAATGAATAAGGGCTTCCTGAGTGTGACAGCCAACAAATCTGAAGAAGCAGAGGTCTTAACACAACAGATAGCCTTCTTGCTATCACATTCTGAATATTATTTCTTTTTTAAATCAAGAGTTAAAACTCAAGCAGATAGGTGGTGATTGAAAAGATAGAGCTGAGCAATGGAAGAACAAAAGTATGGATCTAGGTTTTCCTCTTTTTTGTACAAAATGCAAACAGAAAGACAAGATGTTTTTTTCTTTATTCCAAGATGCTTAATTTCCGTCTCACAGTAAGTCTACTTTTTTGAGATTCATAGAGCAAAATGAAAACTAAATCATATTGTGGATTTGGGATCAGATATTTGGTGTGTTCCACTCCTCAGAAAGCCTTAGTTTGTCAGAAAGAAAACTCCCAATCCCCGTGGAGTCTGCCCCTTTGCCTGCATAGAAAAGCAAATATGCTTCTTACACATCCAAGGGTATTACCTGGATCTCTGTTCTGATTCATGTTATGGCTTGCCAGAAAGAGACCCCAAAGCAGAAAGCAAGGATAAGCTGGACTGATGCAATTTAATAAATATTGGATGGGAACTGTTGTTTAACAGTATTTCTGCTACTACAGGTATAACATTACCCCCTGAAAGCAAGAAGGGACTCTCAGAAAAATACCATTACATATAATGTCACATATTGTCTGAGTTATGCTTCCCAGGAGTATTTTTGAACTGTTCAGCAGAGCTACCTGCAGTGCAAAACTCTCCTTATTCACTTGCCAGTTTATGCAGCTCTGTAAGTAATAACACCACTGTCCCTAAGGACATCAAGACTTTCTAGTCTATTACCTTTCAGAAGCTCCACCTCAGACAAGGGTCTAAAGAATATCATAAACAGAGAGAAGGAAATTGGTGACAGTTGAAGAACTGATATAAGCAAAGGGGAAAGTTACTGGCCTTTTCAGACATCCAGTCTGCATGTCTTACATTGGTCAAGACATCTTTGTCTCTTTCATCAAATGCTGTGTTGTTAACATGTAATAGCTGCAGATGTCTTCCACACCTAGCAGAATGAGGCCAGGTTGTTAGAAATTACCTTCAAGAGCACCAGGAAAACTGCAAACTAGACAGAAAAGGGTACCATGCTGTGAAAGCAATCTGCTTCTGCTTCAAAGTTTATTTATCTGAAAGGATAGAGTATAACTACAGACTCTACTCAGTGTAAAGTGATGAAGTAAAATCTCTGGCTGATGTAAGAACATCATCTGTAAATCAGCATTTTCTAGGTTCACCTTCTGCCTTTCATGAAGCTTTACTGCTAATCAGTCCACTCTATGCTCCCTCCCTTCAAGGGGCTCTTTCCATGCCACCTTGTGACACAACTGCTTATGCTACTGCTGCTTCATGGAGTGCTGGTGGAAAGACGCTGAGAGCATTATGTTTCTAGCTCAGATCCTTTCCACAGTCTACACCTACTGGAAGGCTTGAAATGGAATCAATCAAAGGGGAAGAAAGGTAAAAGAAGCAGAAAGCTCCTGACTCCCTGATCTGCAAGTAGAGGGGCCAGTCTGATTAAAACAAACCTGTTCCTTGTGCACTACAGGGACAAATTAATCTTGAAGTAAGAATAATCATCAATTTGTTTGCTAACATAGTCCATTTTCTTTTACAGGTTATTACCAATTTTCTGTTCCAGCTACATGGCAGAAGTAATTGGAAAAGTTGGCATATGCTTTCCAGTGTAACTCCTGAGACTTCTCCTGCTGGGACTTAAACCATCTCTCAAAATAACTTTGCAATTTCTAACTGTGATTGTGTGTGGTGACCACTGTACACCTGTGCAAATGGGTTACTGGAGAAAGTCCAAGCCCACAAACACACAGATGTGTGTGCTACACATTACCAGATCCAAAGCTTTCCTTAGGCTGTGCCGCACCTGAACAAGCTTTGACATTGCTGAGGGGAAATGCTGTGAAGCTGCAAGGTCAGACAGTGCTAAGATTACCAGACTTTAAAACAGCCCCATGTTTCCACTAGACCTCAACCTTCAAACTTTCCCAAACAGATTGGGTTAATACATTTTGAGGAAAACATGAACAAACCCATGAGTTTTACTTCCATATCACACTGTTTCAGTTTGCCCAGACACTTCATGATCATTTATTCTGTATTTTCATATTTATTCTGCTAAAAATAATGTTTTCAGAAGTGAACATGAACCAAAACACATATGTTAAGTGTGCTTTCAGCACAGTGGCTGACACTGCATGCAAAAAGGTCATGATACTAGATGACTCTAGTAATAAAGGTGTGTGGTGTGATTTGTTGACAGGTGACATTTCTAAAACCTTTCTTGCACTGGCATATTGTTACATGCCCTGTGCTGTAATGTTCTCATTCAAACAGGTCAATGCAGCTCTTGACATTTGGAGCTACCATCCTTTATCCCACAGGTTCATTGATTTGTTAGCTCTATTCTCACCTCAAAAAACATGCTTCCTTCCTCTCTACATCTTCATTTCTTTCCCTTGCATTGTGGTCCTCCTTTGATATTTTAATTCCATAATATGCTTAGCAATACTTTTTGCATAAAAGGAAATATAAAGCCAGAATACATAAAAGTTCTCTTATATTGATTCTGTCTTTAATTTTTCATTAGACCATCACTTTTGTCACACAAATAGACACCACAGCTATTACGTTATTCTATGTACAACCTGAATCAGTTACTGTATGTTGTTGTGAAAATACTGAGTGAAAAATTAGTTCCAGTTGGTTCATATCATCAGACAATCAGCACAAAGTCAGCAGCAGGGACCAGATAGGATTAGTTACAATCATAGTGCTCCCAAGGAGCAAGGGTTCTTTTAGGAAAAAGAAATAGCCTGTGAAAGATCAACAACAGGTGGGTTGTGAGATGGAATTCTGGAGTTTACTTGTATTACCCTTACTTACATAATTCATGTCCATGTTGAATCACAGATAACCTGCAATTATACACCTAAAAATACAACAATTAATTAAATCTGGTTACTCAGAAGGCATTGCAAAATAGCATAAGAACTAATTAAGCCCTGATGCCATGAGACTTTGAGCAGAGACTCAAATATTTTCCATCAAATTACAGCTCTTTCTTTCCCAACTAACTTTTTCAATAAAAGAAAAAGGGGGGGAAATAATAACCTGCCAAAATTCAAAAGTTATAAATGAGATAAAAATTAACTCAGAAGTTATTATGATACCTTTACCGTTTAGCTCAGGCCCAAGCTAGGTGGGGACTGTACAGTTGCCACCATATGCACTTTTCGCATACCATCACTTTTGTTCAGGGCACACTTTAGTGCACCTTGAAGTGATTCCTGAAGATGTCAATAATGAATAGAATAGAATCAATCAGGTTGGANTTGCTGGTTGCCTGAGAGAAGAGACCAACCCCCACCTGGCTGCAACCACCCTTCAGGTAGTTGTAGACAGCAATGAGGTCTGCCCTCAGCCTCCTCTTCTCCAGGCTAAACAACCCCAGCTCCCTCAGCCTCTCCTCATAGGGTTTGTGTTCTAGGCCCCTTAACAGCTTTGTTGCCCTTCTCTGGACACGTTCCAGCACCTCAACATCTCTCTTGAGTTGAGGAGCCCAGAACTGGACAGAGTACTCAAGGTGTGTCCTGACCAGTGTTGAGTACAGGGGAAGAACGACATCTTTAATGTCTCTGAAACATCATAGCAACATTTCAGAAAGTAAATATTTAACCTTTGAGGAGAATTAAACAGTCTTTCCACAAGCCTTAATGTGTAAACAAGGCAAACAGAGAAATAAAAGTAACCATTTTCCTAAACTGGCCTCACAGTTTGCCCTCATCTTTCCTTAAAGATGGCAGAAGTTCACTATTCAACTCTCACTCCATGAAGAGCCCCAAACACTGGTTGATATCAGACCTTCAGTACTGTGATGGGGTTTCTAGCTCCAGCGTATACAGAGTTATGCAACTGTCTGTCATCTGGTCACATGGAATGCAACCTGAAACAAGGCTTTTTGGTTAACCACATACTCAAATGCATGCTGCCCACAATATTCAATGATTTTATACCATACAGAAGGACATTCCTCTCAGTTTCAGGTGAACTCATCTGCGCGCTCATTGTATAATGGGAACTTGTCCTGTAAATGATAGTAGTGCAAAGAATTGAATTTTGAGTAATTCCCAACCTTTTTCAACAAAACTAGTAAAGATTTTAACTTCAGATTCAGAAACAATGTGTAGGAGAACTATATCTCACAAGTGCACTTTGAATTTTGACATATGTGAGCAGGCAACAAGAATCAATGGGCTGTAACATAACTCTTATTCCAAAGAACTTGCAAAGAAATGCTCCTTTGTTCCTTCCAATAGCAAATTATAAGCTGCCCCAATATAAGGCATCAAGTGATGAGGCTGAAGCTGTTAGCATAAATAAATCTGCCAAGGAACAAACAGTTCAGTGAGAAAAGTGCTTTCTTCAAGTCCTGACCTCAGAAAGGGAGCAATGAGCCTCAGCTACCCTCACTTCCCTGGTATAGTCACAATCAGCAGCACAAAGACAACAAGTGAACAAATCAATCAAGCTCGTATTAGTTTTCTTTCCTGCTGTAATAAATAAAGTTGCTGTCACCGTTCTGGGAAACAAAGCAAATACAACTATTTTACCAAATGAATTAAGAGTGTGGTGGTGAAGCCTCCCAAGAATTAGATGGAAAGTGTTGAGTTAAATTAGATGCTCATTCACTCCGTTCTGGGCAGTTCTGGTTTATCTAGCTTGGTGCTGCTCAACTCCTGCTTCATTTATAAGTATTAGATGGCCAGTGACACTGCCCTGTCACTGTTCCTGTCTTCCACCTTCTTTCCTGTATTTTTCTGTCTATAATAAAATGTGGCAGGAGGGATTAAGAAGCTAAATCTTAGCCATCTGAGGTAATAATAACTAATTGCACTATAATGATGTTTTATTACTTGCCATTTGCACGGTAGCCATCGTCTCCTTGGGAGTTTTACAAACAAACTATGGCAGGAGTAGCCTTTTCAGTGCTGACAGTCATACACAAGCCTGGGGTTGCAGCCAGCTTCCAAGCTGCCACAAACTTTTCATGATTATCCAAGCTCTTCTTCCTCACAAAGTACCACTTTCCAGGGACCAAACTCCGCATTGAAGACCAACATTTTAAGAAATGCTGAACCACTATAGGACTACAACCACTGCTCAATGCTCTGTTTTACCTCCTATGCAAAGAGAACCAAGAGAATGGCATGGGCATGAAGCAGAGCTAGCAGCAGGGCCACCATTTGGGGCACACACATAGAATAAAAGAGGTAGGTTGTCAGAAACTAAGAAGCAGTGTGATCTTCTCAATTGCAACAGTCAGGTCTTCGAAGAATGATGCTGCTATTGACTCTTGCAAACAACACTGGACATCCCATGCCACTTTTCATATGTAGCTATAGGAGGAATGATGAACAGATACCCGATGCATAAGGGTAGTCCACAGCAATTACCAAAATACAGCTGTCCTTTCCCAGAGTTGGGATTGTCTATATCTGAGACCAAGGGCACAATTTCAGTTCCACATCTGGAGCTAAATGCACTTATCTGCAGGTACAGCATTGTTTAAGCTGCCACTGCAGTCAGTGGGGATTCAGCTACCACTGCAGCAGAATGAGCAATTTACATGTGAAAGCCTACACATTGACACCTATATTTAGCAGTCTGACTGTGGACCTGAATCTCACCCAAAGTACTCTGCAAGACTGACAAACAGTAATGCAATTGCATATTCCCTTATAGGTCATTGTTCATTCAACCCCTTCTCTTCTCTTTAATAGTTCTTTGATTTGCTCCTTCTTTATCAGCCAGTGGAGCATAAGTCTTTCTAATCTCTTTTGAATATGAAGGCTTTCACCTGGCCTTCACAAACCCACTTTCTGTAAGCAATGAAAAGTCAAAATGTCCTTGCATGTTCTGGGTGGTTGGAAATGATGCTTGGTCTACCAGTCAAAGATGTCACATCTAAATGAACTCAGCAGTGTACTTTGAAATCCAGGCACACAGGCAGCACTTTACAAGAAGAAGGGCAAAATGCAGTCTCTCCAAGAAGCTCTGCGTAAAGTGATTCTCTTAGCTCTCTGGCATAGCCTGCTCATGTTTTGCTGTTGTATTACATTGCATATTATCCATGTCCAATAAATTGAGTATGACAGCTCTTATTCAAATCATTTTATGTTATCTAGTTATCTAGAGAAAACTAGGAACTTGGAGGAGGCTTCTCAGATGGTTCTTTGGCATTTATGAAAGAACAAATAACAGTAAAGCAAAACAAGTGCATGGTCATGATTATTTTGTCAGAGGCTTGAAGCTAAGATTAAATTTCCTTTTGCCCTAGGTACAAGCTGCTGTAGCTCAAACCAAAGGTCAAGACAAAGGTATCATGCATAATTAATTTCCTTAGCAAATAATTAAGCCACCTTTTTATTATTATTACACATGATCTGTCAAAAAAAAAAAAAAAAATCTTTTGTGCTATTGGGAAAGAAAAAAAAAAGGCAAAAGGCAAAGGCATGAAATTTGCAGAATCACAGAATGGATAAGGTTTGAAGGGACCTTTGGAGGTCCCTTCAAATCTTCTTTTTAAAGCAGAGTCATCCAAAGGTAGCTGCCTAGGATCATATCTAGACAATTGTTAAATATCCCTAAGGAGGGAGATTCACTCAGCTAATCACAGAACAGACACTACATCAGCTTGCATGTTGCAGAGCAAGATTCAGCAAGAGTGTCTTAAGGCTCACAGGCTTATTGGTTTTCCATCTCACTCCTGCTGACTAGTCAAAAGCTGTGGCTGCATTAGTGGGGAGTAAAAGCCTGCAGACAAACCAAATCCTGCTGAGATTGTTAGCTCCATTTCATTGTAACCCTATTGCTGTTTCACAGACTCTGGTTAGCTCAAAACATGAGCAAAGAAAGCTAAGTTTGACCTAGAAAAATACTGCTGGAGCCAAAGAGAATAAGCTGAGAAGAGCTGTCCTCAAGGCACAAATCCAACTAAATGTAGGTGAATGGGACTTGGATTGAACCACTTCCATATTTTATACATTTAAAAAAAGAAGAAAAGAAGAAGATACAAAGAAATGTAATTTTTTGAAAACAAAAAAACACCAAACAAACAAAAACTTCAAACCAAATAGCCAAACAAAAAACCACCAAACAAAAAATCCCCCCAAAACAGCAAAATTATCACAACAGTACAGGTAAATCTACATTTATATGCAGACAATGAAAGGGGAACAACATTTTTATAAGAAAGGCTTTCATTTCTAATACACTACACAGTGCTCAAAGGAAAAAAAAAGGTTTCTTTGGTTCTCCACCAGTCATCCTAATGATATGTCATGGATGCTTTTATAGCTGCAATAATAAATAAATAGTGTCAGACCAATCTTTTCCAACCCTATTAATGTTTGGTTTTGTTTGTTGGTTTGTGCACATTTTTTACTCTGTTCAGATGTATTGGAAATATAAATTAAGAATAGTGTTTACTACATACAACAACGGCTACGCCTTCCAAACTTGCAGACAGAGAAGCTGTACAGATTTCTAATATTAAAACATAAACTTCATCATTAACTTCAAACATGAAAATGTGATACTGAAAGTTGTGCAGCATGAGCACACACTTGTACCTGTTTGAGTGTAATGCAAATTCTACTTCCAAAGCTAACTGACAAAATAAAAAGGTGCAGGACAGATCTTACTGCTACTTCTTCGGAAACAATGTGCTTTAGTTGCCATGCATAGAATAGCATAGCATAGCATAGCATAGCATAGAATAGGATAGGATAGGATAGGATAGGATAGAATAGAATAGAATAGAATAGAATAGAATAGAATAGAATAGAATCAACCAGATTGGAAGAGACCTCCAAGATCATCCAGTCCAACCTAGCACCCAGCCCTATCCAGTCAACTAGACCATAGCACTAAGTGCCTCATCCAGGCTTTTCTTCAACACCTCCAGGGATGGTGACTCCATCACCTCCCTGGGCAGCCCGTTCCAGTGGCAAATCACTCTCTGTGTACATACATACAGTGTACAGACAGTAGAGAATACTGACACCACCTCTGAAAGCACCTACCTTTGGTGCCCAGGTTCCCTCTACAGTCAGTAGGGAGAAGTCTGTGATGCCTTGTAGTAAGTGGAGCACCTAAACTGGAAACTTAACTACTTGCAAATTTAGGCACCCTAATTTACATTCCAGAGACCTCTCTTCGCCATACAGGCATCTTTAGCTTCCACCTTAATATCCTCTAAATGTAAGTATTTGATATGTCATGTTTCATGAACTTCACAGTTGGATGTGAAAGAAGTTCAGCAGAAAAGAAAAAAAAAGTAGAAAAAAAAAACCCACCACACAGATAACATTTGGTTACTTCTGTTCACAACCATAATCCATGCAGAAAGCACCTGCCCTATTTTGGCATAATTTAGAAAGCACACGAATTCATAGAATCATAGAATCAACCAGGTTGGAAGAGACCTCCAAGATCATCCATCCCAACCTAGCACCCAGCCCTGTCCAATCAACTAGATCATGGCACTAAGTGCCTCATCCAGTCTTTTCCTGAACATCTCAAGGGACAGTGACTCCACCACTTCCCTGGGCATTCAGCAATACAGCCCAGATGTAATTTGAAATGCCTCAGTATAATTGGTCTCAGCTCTGCTCATGCCTAGGACTACTAAACCCAAACAAGATAAATTAGGCATCCTGAAGAAAGCAATGTGACACATGGAATAAACACTGTTCATGGCACATGAAGATTTCCAAGAACGCTATTGCAGCTGATTTTTTTTTTTCAGGAAGTGCACAGAAGAAATCTATTCTTCTTTATATATCTATTCTTCTTTTATGTATCTATTCTTGTATATTTCACTGTGTGCAGCAGACAACCAAGACACAAAGGGAGATTTGTACTCAAATCCAGCTGACCTCATTGCTGTCTACAACTACCTGAAGGGAGGCTGTAGCCACGTAGGGGTTGGTCTCTTCTCCAAGACAACCAGCAACAGAACAAGGGGACACAGTCTCAAGTTGTGCCAGGGGAAGTATAGGCTGGATGTTAGGAGGAAGTTCTACACAGAGAGAGTGATTTGCCATTGGAATGGGCTGCCCAGGGAGGTGGTGGAGTCACCGTCCCTGGGGGTGTTCAGGAAAAGACTGGATGAGGCACTTGGTGCCGTGGTCTGGTTGACTGGATAGGGTTGGGTGCTGGGTTGGACTGGATGATCTTGGAGGTCTCTTCCAACCTGGTTGATTCTATTCTACTCTATTCTATTCTATTCTATTCTATTCTATTCTATTCTATTCTATGCATGGCAATTAAAGCACATTGTTTCCAAAGAAGTAGCAGTAAGATCTCAAGGTGCGTGAGAGGCCTCGAGCACAGCCCTACGAGGAGAGGCTGAGGGAGCTGGGATTGTTTAGCCTGGAGAAGAGGAGGCTCAGAGGAGACCTTATTGCTGTCTACAACTACCTGAGGGGTGGTTGTGGCCAGGAGGAGGTTGCTCTCTTCTCTCAGGCAGCCAGCACCAGAACAAGAGGACACAGCCTCAAGCTGTACCAGGGGAAATTTAGGCTTGAGGTGAGGAGAAAGTTCTTCACTGAGAGAGTCATTGGC